>CM037784.1:3500204-3550204 GCA_021229015.1 Solen grandis | reverse complement strand
CTACCACTACCACTGCCAGCAAAAAGCATCAGTTATAAATTTGTCAGAAAAGATTAAAAAACAAAGTATGGTATAAATTGTCAAGTGCATGCCAGAAGTGACATATGCCTTTCAAAATACCCTTTGTATGTTTAGATATACTGTTCCTTGGGTACCCTCAAACAGAGTAATTAATGAGTATTATGTAAACCCAGACTGGGCGCTTATCATTATAAAAAACTATCTGGGAAGGGACACAGTCTGTTGTGATTAATGATGAATAGACTGGTTTAATTGTTCTGCCATCAAAGATAATGTTTTATCTGTTAGTTTGCTAGCATAGTTCAGGAAATTTTAGGAGTGTATTGAAAGCTGGGACATTAATCTTGAAATTGAGATTTGAAATGGGTGCCGTGGTAGCGGTGACAGTATTTTGTATGGACTGATTGATCTCTCTCTCTCCCGGGGTGTGGAGTAGTGTCATAATTTATGTGTCAGATAAATAAAGACCAAAAACCATCAATATTCCTCATCCTATGTCCCCTGGGACAATTTATCTGCGAGGAATTTTGTTTCAGGCTTGAATTTAGGCAAACAGTAAAACTTGTTCAGACAGGAAAGTTTTTCCCATTAAACCGAGACGTGAGTGATGAGGTTGTTCAGAGGTTTTTCAAAATGATGTAGATGAGTGTTGGGGCCCACGGGTGTATTACGGGGTTTTGTGTAATCCTAGATTTAATATCACCGCTGGTTGTCAGGACCAGTGGCAATATGTGTTTAGAGTTTAGAGGCGAAGCATGCCCTTTTCCACACCAACAAAACAAGTATCCATAGCGAAAATTGCAGGAAAAATACATTTTATTGGCAAAATTTTAAGATATAAAATTATTATGGCACATTCCTGAATTTTATAGCTCAAACAAGTGTTTTCAGGGAAAAAATAAAGAATATAGCACAATTGTCCTCCATTTTACCAAAACTTTTACTCTGCAAATTCCTTATGGGGTGTGGGTGGGGGTAAATGCTCCAGCATTTAGTCAGCCACATAATGCTAAATTTCGTCCTTTTCCGATGGTAGAGAACAAAAAAGAAGGTTAACTTTTATTTATTTCACGACGATGGGACAGAATGCGGCTTCACTTATGAAAATCTTCCGGTTGGCACTGATGGTGATACTCACAGAGTCCTTGACGTAGGAGGAAACCGAAAACGAGTCTATCCACTGGACTGAACCGGAATTCGCATTGTTGAAAAGCCAGTGACCACTTTGCTATCTGGACAGTTTGAGTCAGGGGCAAGATGTTCGTGATATTCCAAATTGCAAATTACTAATCCAACACACAAGCTGCTACAAGGAACTAATAGTATAGGATTTAAAAATATTTTTGCAATATAAAAGATTCGGTTGAAAAAGTTAAAAGGAAACAAAGTTTCGAAGAATTCTCTTTGGCCTTATCTAAGTCTGTTACCCCTATTTTAAGAGGAAAAAAAAAGAGAAAATTTTCAGTTACTTATTAGGACTGGTTCACCCAATAAAAAAGTGTTAGGATCACTCACCAGGATTAAATAACCGAAAAAGTCTATTTCTTTTATACTGTAATAAATGAGTTTAAGATTAATAAAATCCCTTTTATAAAACTGACTTTACAGAGCATCAATGCCATAACTACAGAACAATATTTTCACTTTGTAATATTTATACTTGTATCAAATTACTATTACACAGTTGAAATAGTTCATGGACTTTGTAATTTAAGTAAAACATTAAGATAGGCATCTTAATGTTTCTTAAGCTTTTTCCTCGGTATGGAAAGTTGACACTCCAAATATAGTTGTAATTTTCTGTTTATGGGGTACAAATAATGTGTGAATATGAAATAGTCCGTAGAGAATTTAGCTTCATCCTAATTGCTATGTTATGATATGTGGATAAATTTCTAGTGTTAGCAATAAAAGGTTTTATTATCTGCCACTAATGTTTAACCCTTTTCTTCATACAAAAATCATTTTAACGCATTGGCAAACAGAGGAGACCTTTATCCAGGTGCTGTCTGATCAAGGTTTCCTCTGTTTTCTTATACAGCATTCTACATAGTAGGCATATCATCGCAATTTTTTTTTTTTTTCATATATCATTTCATGTTCAGTCAATTAATATTAACCCTTAACCCGCTGAATTTCTCAAATGGACTTAGCTGGCACCTTTTTTGGAATGGTCCATTATCAGTTTTAGGGATAACAACATGAAAACTTGCAAAGGTTAGCACTTGTGGTTCCAGCAGGATAAGAGGGTTAAGTCAAAATTTTGTATGTGAATATATTTCTGAGGAATATGTTTAAGGAAATCCCAGCCTTGTAAAGGGGAGGTATCAGGTTCAATCCTTGGCATGTCATAACAAATCAGTATTAATAATAAAAAAAATGTGCTGGTGGTTTCATTCGTAAAAACTCTGTATTATGACGGTAGCTCCAGTGAATTGCATGGTATTAGGAAAATGTGACAGTGTGTGGTATCATGCCATTTGTATAGCATGTATAGGTAATTATGGATCATAACTTAGGTATTCTATAACCAAAAAAAAATATCTGCTAGAGCTGGATATGGGAACTAGCTAGAAAACAGTGACTTCTGTATGATGATAATGATGACATTTACTAATTTTTCATTGCTGCTTATATTGACTGTAAATATATTTATCGATAATCATAATAAAGTAAGAATTAACATTTTGAAAAATGTTAAAAATTGTTTATTTTATAGCTATCCAGAAAATATAAATGCCATAGCCTTGTCAATTGTTTAAGTCAAATGGTCATTTTGGAAAAAAAAAAAAAAAAAAAATTCAAAGAATCAATTAAACAAACAAAACCATTCATCAAGTGTTGAAAGCCTATTGTATCCCAGATAGATGATAACTTCTGTGTGATATGAAAGCCAATAGATCTTAAATAAACAGACTTACAAAATCTATTAAAACATTTCCAAGGTGTTAAAACTCTGTGTAAACACTGTATATATATTGAGATATTGCAATCGAGAATGTATTCAAATCTAGACAAGATAAAGCATTCTACAGCCTCTCTGTTCTGACGGAATGATTAATTTGGTTCATAGTGCAGGGCTGAGGTTTTTCATATTCAAGGGAAGTAACTGTGATATGCTTATCTCCTTCACAGTAATGATTCCCTTATACTACATAAGGAAAATAAGCTATATTCTGGAATCACTGTTACTCTACTAGCGAGCTGATTAGGTTTTATATTGTTAGTTATTTTCATTATTTTGGGCATAAAACTGTATTTTTCACCAGTATTAAACCAGATCAGACAGGAAAAAAGACCATCACTGAATTTTAAATTTGATATATATCAGTATCTTTAGATATATTTCTAGGTCTTTAAAACTTTTATGATAATTATATAGGTAATACTGTATGAAGCTACCAGTTTTGAAAGAAATATGCAAGGATAATTTTAATAAATAGTTAAGATTGTTGATAGTCATATTAGTTTATCAGAGAATTATTTGTCAGTGAATTTTGGAGATATCATCAGGGAGACTTCTCTGGTCTCAAAGTCTGTGAATAGGAGTGGTTATTTTAATTGGAATTGATTTTTTATATTCAGAAATTTCTAGAATTGTCACATTAATTTTTGATCACTTGGAAAGGAATCTTATGTATGCAGCCAGTGAAGGTAATTTTATCTGTAGTCTGATCAAGTTTAACTCTGTTCACTTCTCATTTGAGATGATAAAATGTTAGGAGCTGGTCAAACTGAGAGTTGCTTTAAGTTTGATTCAGTATCAACGGGTGGGAGCGAAACTAAGCTAAGTACATATAATATATAAGCCCTTAGCCTAGTTTCGCTCTCAACACTCGATATGCGCCAGTGGTAATATTAGTAGCGGGTTCAAAACCTTGCTTTGACAAGAATCTTTCAAGACCTGCCCAGGCACAAAGTACTGGTCCAACCCAAGAATCAAGAAGATTTAGAAGTTGTTATGAGAAATTGCATACCTGTTGACATGAAAATAAATAAATTCAGGTAAAGTCTAATGTGGTCTTTTAATGGTTGACAAACAAGGTGGTAAATTGCATATAAGAGTGGTAAAGGATCAGAATTATACACGAGCGTACAGGTAATATTGAAATAGAGATGTTTATTTTACGGAAAAAAGGTCCGAGGGCATCAATCATGAGGACACATGTTCAGAATTCTTAATATTTGATATGAGTGTACTTTAACGCGGAGGGAATTAATATACGCAATGTTATGGAGTGTCAGGGTTGTAGGCATAACACACATACATAAAATACAAAAGGAAATACAATAATAATAATAATAATAATGAAAGGAAATATAATAATACTGTTAAATAAGCTAAAAATATAAAATAAATCAAATTTATTGAAATCATATTTGTAGGAAAATGATTAATAATCTTGAAGGAAATCAAAATGTGTTTTAGAGAGAAAGGAAAAATAATTAGAAAAAAAAATATGTTAAAGAAATGTTTGATTTGAAATAATTTGACATTATATTTTTATTGTTGATTTTGCAACTGTGCTCTGTTGTTTAATAACTACAGCTACCACCTTGGAAGTTGGAGGTAGTCACTGCATGGCTCAATCTGAAGCTTTGTCATACAATTGATGTTAGGATAGAATATTGTATTTGTAACATATTTTGTCATTAGGGTGCCTGGATAGCGTAGTGGTAAAGCACCTCACTTCTAACCACTGTGTCCCGGGTTCAATTCCTGGTCACGTACGTGAAAGGGTACAATGGTTGCCTGTCCAGACACATGGGTTTTCTCTGAGCTCTCCGGTTTCCTCCCACAATTATGACCACATACGCTGCCATCAAAGTCATCGAGAGTGATTACTTTTTGTAATCAATGTAAAATAAATAAAGTTTCAACTTAACATTTTAGGTGATCTGTGTTTGGAAGTTCCCAACCTATCATCTCAGTGTCTGTATAAAAGGTAAAGTTTGTTTATTAAAGTGTCACCCCTATTGAAAGGGCTAGCCAATTTTGACTTAACCCTTTCCCTCATAGAGGATACCATGAAAAGACCTATGCAAACAGCATAAAACCAGATCAGCCTGCAAGTAACTTGCAGGCTGATCAGGTTTTATGCTGTTCGCTGCTCCTCAGTGGTCTGGTAATGAGGATTTTACAATTAAATTTGGTAAGGTTTGAGTTTGGTTTTCTGCAGATCAGGCTTTATGTGGTACCTACTGAGTGCATCAAAATGAGTCTATATGAGGGAAAGGGTTAATATATGGGACACCTCTTTGCTTTCACAAGTACCTCCCCGGTTTCCTCCTGTATGTCAGGTACCAGGCAGGAAGACAACTGGTAACCATTATTTAACTAACTGTTGGCTCACCAACTTGTCATATCAAAACGTTCCCCTGCCGGGGATCAAACTTTTGACCTCCCAATCCCTGTATAACTTAAGTATAAATTGTCATATTGAGGCTGCACTATATCTAACTCAAGTCAGTCCCTGAATAATTGAAATGATGTTGATGAGAATTAACCCTTTCCCTCATAGAGGAAACCATGAAAAGACCTATGCAACAGCATAAAACCAGATCAGCCTGCAAGTAACTCGCAGGCTGATCAGGTTTTATGCTGTTCGCTGCTCCTCAGTGGTCTGGAAATGAGGATTTTGTAATTAAATTTGGTAAGGTTTAACTGTGGTTTTCTGCAGATCAGGCTTTATGTGGTACCTGTTGAGTGCGTCAAAATGAGTCTATATGAGGGAAAGGGTTAAAAGCAGCAATCAGACATAACATATTATCAGAAGTATATGAATAACGTACCCCTGCTTCACAATGTGAATTGTTATGTCATCTGTTGTTGGTGCCCAGCAATTTATTAAAAAATCAGTTTTTAGAGACCAGGGGATTTAGGAAGGGTATTCATCACCTTCATTGATAGCGCTAGTTTGTTAGCCTATCATTTTTACAAGTTCTTTCATCCAACTTTAAGCCTGTGCCGAGAGCACCTTGAGAATTTCTTGTCAAACCGATCAATTTTCACTCGTCCAGCTTGCGTCACTCTCTGTTTTTCCCCCAAAAGATGGATCAGGTTGGAGAATTAAAGAAAAAAAAAGCCTACTTTGAAACCCAGAAGAGATTATCGTCACATTTGTATCCATTAAACTTCCACAGATTTTTTTTTTTTGTCCGTTGTTTTTTCCATCAAGTTAAAGGACCAAGGTATATAAACGCGGCAACAAAAGTTTGGTTGCACCTAATAAATGAAACACCTCACAGTAGCAGCTCAGGCTTTGTATCCTATAACGAAGGCCATCCATCCATTGATTATCATCTATTTACAGCATGGTTTTTAGTAAGTAATAATCCAGGGTAGCTGGTCTGACGTATGGCGAAATATTCTGTGCTCCTTGGTTATTAATGGTTGGTTCATAAAGCATTATAAAAGAAATAACTCATAATTAGTCATTCAGTTTCCTGCCTGGATTCTATGTAAGCCTGTCAGGATGATGGATCGCGAACTGACTTGTATGATTTTATGATTTTGGAATTAAAAACTTGTTGTGATTTATGGGGCCTCACTCCTGGTCTTGTGTCAATCTATAATGGTGATAATGAGGCAAAACAGACTGGTTTCTCACTAGTTTCCCACTCCAGGGAGAGGCTAATATCTTGGCAAGGTTACTTGCAGAATTTTGATGAACCAGTCCACGTCTGCTGCATAGCAGGACCACAGAAAATGTTGTCAACGGCGAAAGCATCAGAAGGTCATTTTGTCGGCACTGTCAGAATGAGTGCACAGTCAATACCTGTCTTGAACAGTCAGTCTCTAGAGGAAGTGGACACTTTGTACAGCTGGTTTCTAAGTAGGGGTCCAATTCATGGTGATAAATTGTCACTGGCTGATAGACCCTTACCATGCTAATTTTCTTAATTGGACTTATACATATCTGTAGGTATGCTTCATGTTATGACATCAATACAGTAAAACCTCATATAAAAACCACCTCAATAAAAGACCACCTCCCTATAAAGTCCACCTCACTATTAAGACCACTATGTTCAGGTCCCCTTTTCTCTATTTCCTGTTAATTGAAACTCTATTATCAGACCTCCTGATTATTAAGACCAGTTGCCAGCAGCCCCAAATGTGGTCTTATTATTGAGACCTTACTGTATAGACAGGTTTTCAACAAAAAAAAAGTGTCACAATTAAGAGTTTTTCTGAAACAAATCTATGGATGATGCTTGTTTTCACTCAGACTGTGTGAAGGTCGATAAACTCTGATTTGCATTTCATTATTTCGCAGTTTGTCATTTAAATCAGTGTCAATATTTAGACATCTGGGCTATCCCGGAATTCCTGCTTCTTTTACTTCTCCGTCAAAGTTCAATTTGACATCTCTGCAGCAATATCTTGAGAGTCATGCTTGAATCAGAAATGCAACACGCATCTTCACATCATTTTTTCCCCTCCGGCTTCAGCCATGATGATTGCAAGGACTTGCAGATTCAAAATCTTTTCCATGATTAAAACTCAAGTGTTTTGACATCATATTGTTTGTGTGTTTGTTTGTTAGTCACTGTTAATGGTTAATAATGAGGAAGAAGAACGAGAGGGTGCAACGTGAAAGCGTTGGGGCAACATTAGTTGCTATCATAGTTCACAAGAGCTGTGAACCAACATAATGTATTTGCCTAGGATTAGTTTTTATTGAGCCAATCCCTTGCTCTCAGCCTGTGTGACAAATGTTTGATTGATGGTCTGTTTCCATTAAGAATCTTGTCTTGTGTCAATGACAAAACACCCAACATTGATTTTTTTTACCTTATACCATCTCCTGTTTAACGTCGAGGGAATATTTCAAATTCTTCAGGTTGGAACAAACAGGCTCCTGATGTAGCACAATGACATTCATGGTTCCAGCGATGTATTCGTTGATCGCATGTGAAGCTCCCATCAGTTTGTCTGTATGTCTGTTTTGCACTTTTTTTGCATGAGATTGTGTATTCCATTAGCGGGATAAATGATGAACGTTTCGCAGGGATCTGGGCGATTTGTTAGCAGAAAATCACTGCAGGGTTTCCGGTATTGTAACATATGCATAATGTCTTCAACGATGTTACAGAAAAAAGTCAGCCCAAAATCCAACATCAGATTTCAAACCCATTCCAATAATCTCTATCAACAGGTGTTATTGACGGTTCAATTTTCCGAGTAATAATTAGCTGGTTCATTTAATAAATGACCGGGCCTTGACCCCTTTAAGGTTTGAATTTCTGTCTATACTGTCAGGCAACACTGCTTTTTCA
Organism: Solen grandis; assembly: GCA_021229015.1. Lineage (NCBI taxonomy): Eukaryota > Metazoa > Mollusca > Bivalvia > Adapedonta > Solenidae > Solen > Solen grandis. The sequence continues at coordinate 3,541,900 of CM037784.1, read as the reverse complement.
ATTGATGTTCAAACAGGACTTTAATAAGTTTATGGAAAATGAAACTGTATGATATTGGGCTTTACAAGTGGTCAATTCTATGTCACATACAAAATTTACTATCTAATATTTGTTAAGACTGTTGACAGAGGCGAGTTGCTAACACAAATAGTTTCAATGTGTTTTGTAGCCTGGTTCCCAGTCACCCTCAAGATTACAGATAATGTAGTGAAAGGGGAAAGTACCCCAGCCAAGAACCAGACTGTAAAACTTATTGAAACACATTGTGTGTGCAGCTAGCTCCTGATGAGCACTTACTTGAGGTATTCACATAAGGTAACACACTCTGCCACTTACTAGTGATTCCTGGTTTGATTCCAAGTCACTCCCACAAGAGGACACAGTGGTTAAGTGGGTTTCTCTTGGCACTTTGATTTTCTCCCAAAGTAATTTATGACCATCAAGATAAGTTAAAACTTTTTTATTTCAAAAAGTTCTCACAACTTATACTATCCCTATTGACGGTTTCCTGGGTTGGACTAGTACTTTGTGGCAGGAAAGGCCAGGAAAAATCATTGTCCCTAACTGGGTTTGAACCCACAACCTTCAGATCCGCAGTCATGTACATTACCACTGCACCATAACCGTTAAATGTTAAAAGTTTTGAGAAATTTATTTTGCAATCATTGGAAAATAAATAAAATTTGACACCATGACTAAGAAGTTTCAACATGGCACAGTAGGGGACAGCTGTGAGGGAGAGGGACAATCCATTGAAGATTTACGAGGCTGGATATTGAAATACAGATCCCAACATTCTGACAGCCCTGATAAATCTTCATCATGAAAGAGGGATGGTGTACAGTTGGTAACCCCCACCCATTCAACGTTAAGCATTGACATTTTCTCTTTTGGATCTTGTCTGACATCACCCTTCTCTCCTTGTCCCTCCATCCTAGCTTCTGTTTTAAAACTTATACAACTTTTACTAAATGAATGTTCATGTACATATTTATGACTTGAAGATTATTAATTAACTGAACTTTAAATGATATATAAAACAATGGATTTTTCTTTGCCATGCAGACTGTAGAATCTGAGTTACGGTATTGAATAAGCAAACAGAGATGACCCTGATCAGCTAGAAGCTGTCTGTGTTTGCCAGTGTGTCAATATGTGTCATTATGAAGTTAAGGGATAAAAGGATTTCACACTTTGTAAAACTAGATCAGACTGAAGTATTTTAATCTGTTTTGGTTCTTCTGATTTCTTCTTTATTGAGTATCAGATAGAGTGATATAATGGACCATGGCAGCCCTGATTAACCCCCACCCCCCTCTCAGCTACCTTGCTACACCCACTTCCTTCCGTTCTATTCAATATAAAGTGTTATAATGGACCATGGCAGCCCTGATTAACCCCCACCCCCCTCTCAGCTACCTTGCTACACCCACTTCCTTCCTTTCTATTCAATATACGGTTTATTAACCTTTTCCCCCATAAAGACAGTTTTAAACACCAGGCCAAAGTCGGACAGTCCCCTCCAGCTGTCTGATCAAGGTCTCCTGTTTGTTTATACAATATTGTAGCTCAGATTCAGCACAGTCTGAATGGCAAAGAAGAAATCCATTATTTCATATATCATTTAAATTTCATTAAAATAATATTCATCGAGTCATAAATTGTGCACGAATATTCATGAGGTAAAGGGTTGTTCCTCCCACATCCTCCCCCTGGATGATGTCACCACTCACTGGTCTCTGCCTTCTCTCCACTCATGGGTGTAATACTCCACTTGCTCATTCACTTTATCATGAAAAAAGGCACTAGCAAGAGAATCCACTGGTCCAAAAGTGAATGCATTTTTTCCTGTCTAAAATGCAGAAATATTGAAAAAAAAATATTTGGTAATAATTATTGGGTAATACAGTTTTGTATATAGCTTTGTTTTTAGCTCACAAGAGCTTAATGTGCTCAAGGTGAGCTATTAGGATCACCCTGCATCCATCGTTGTGTGTCGTCCGTTGTCAATTTGCTTTAAACGACATCTCTTCTGAAACCACTGGATAGAAATTGGTGAAACTTGGCATCAATGATTCTTGGGTGGCCCTCCACAAAAGTTGCTAAAATAAGCTTGATCCATGCAGAACTCTGGTTGCCATGGCAACCAACAGACATACTTTAAAAACTTAAAAAAATCTTCTCTGAAACCAGTTGTCAGAATTTAATTTCCTGTGGCACAAATGATCACTTCATAATACTCTATCATAATTGCAAAAATAAAGTTAATCCCTTGAAAAATGAGGCCTCCAGGGGTTTGTCTAGTTTCCTAATATACTCTTTATAGAAAATTTCAAAATTCTACTTCTCTGAAGCCAATGGCCAGAATTTAGTTTCATTCAGCACAAATTATCTCCTCATGGCTGTCTACCATAATTGTGAATATGAAGTTGATCCCTTAAAAAATAAGACCAGTAGGGGATAGTCTAGTTTCCTTATATACTCTATACAGAAAATTTCAAAAAGAATTTATGAAAGCAGCGGTTAAAATTTAATTTCTTTTGGCACAAATGGTCACCTCATGGTTGTCTACTATTATTCCAAAAATAAAGTTGATCCCCTGAAAAATAAGACCTTCACATGATTGACTAACTTAAGAATTCTTTGTATCTGATTCTTGAATCTGGTTGCTGCTGGAGGTAACCACGTAAGCTTAAGTACTTAGGTGAGCAATCTAGGGCCATATAGCCCTCTTGTTTAATTCAGAGAATCAGTAGTTTACAGATTCTTAGTCTTCTTGAAGTTTCAAAAGATTTAGCCAAGAGGGATGGAAGACTTGTTTGCTGATTACCTTGTTCTTGCTACAAGTCCCCCTTTCCCTCTCATCCCAGACCCACCTCTCATCATGATGTTTGTTTGCTTAGGTCATTTGGGATCCTTGTCCAGGTTAGACAGCTCAATTGTGTTAGCTTGCTGTAGACAGGAAGCATGGTATGGAGCCAAGGCACTGGACCAACAAGTCCTGGAACTACCATGAACCTAGTGAAATACAGTAGTACAGGCACTGGACCAACTAGTCCTGGAACTACCCTGAACCTAGTGAAATACAGTAGTACAGGCACTTGACCAACCAGTCCTGGAACTACCCTGAACCTAGTGAAATACAGTAGTACAGGCACTGGACCAACCAGTCCTGGAACTACCGTGAACCTAGTGAAATACAGTAGTACAGGCACTGGACCAACCAGTCCTGGAACTACCGTGAACCTAGTGAAATACAGAAGTACAGGCACTGGACCAACCAGTCCTGGAACTACCCGGAACCTAGTGAAATACAGTAGTACAGGCACTGGACCAACCAGTCATGGAACTACCCAGAACCTAGTGAAATACAGTAGTACAGGCACTGGACCAACCAGTCATGGAACTACCCAGAACCTAGTGAAATACAGTAGTTCAGGCACTGGACCAACCAGTCCTGGAACTACTCTGAACCTAGTGAAATACAGTAGTTCAGGCACTGGACCTGCAACCAGTCCTGGAACTACCGTGAACCTATTGAAATACAGTAGTACAGGCACTGGACCAACCAGTCCTGGAACTACCCTGAACCTAGTGAAATACAGTAGTACAGGCACTGGGCCAACCAGTCCTGGAACTACCCTGAACCTAGTGAAATACAGTAGTACAGGCACTGGACCAACCAGTCCTGGAACTACCCTGAACCTAGTGAAATACAGTAGTACAGGCACTGGATCAACCAGTCCTGGAACTACCATGAACCTAGTGAAATACAGTAGTACAGGCACTGGACCAACCAGTCCTGGAACTACCCTGAACCTAGTGAAATACAGTAGTACAGGCACTGGACCAACCAGTCCTGGAACTACCCTGAACCTAGTGAAATACAGTAGTACAGGCACTGGACCAACCAGTCCTGGAACTACCCAGAACCTAGTGAAATACAGTAGTACAGGCACTGGACCAACCAGTCCTGGAACCCAACCATGCACTGGACCCTTCACCAGTTACAGGACATACTCTCTAATCATTTGACCACCAGGGACTTCTATCCCTCCCCACATTAGCCCTTCCCATCACCCACCTTCACCATTGGTAACCTTGGTAACATGAAACAGCTGTGATATAGTCATTTCCCTTGTTTGCTAATGATAATAGCACAGGAGATGTTATTACAATTATATGATAATGATATGAAAAAACAAATGAATTATGACTTTTCTGTAGCCACAGGTGGGGGCAGTTGGTGAATCATTGCTACACTTGGATGTGGGAAATCATTAAATGATATTGATGATGAATATCAGCAGGAGTGATATCCACACTTTGTACAGGTAACGCATGTTGCATCTCATTAGTGTGTCCAAGGTCCTATCCCTGGTCACGTGCTTGAGCAGTCTGCAAAGTAACTGGTTGTCAGAGAGCCCAGGACTCCCGGATGGGTACCTGGGCAATTTAACCTTCTTACCTTGGTTTGATGCGTTGGCAAACAGAGCAGACCCAGATCAGACAGCTCCTTCCAGGGTCCCCTCTGGTTGCTCAGATTTTACAGTCTTGATGGCAAAGAAAAATCTATGGTTTAATATTCCATTTGAAGTTCAGTAAATTAATTTTCATCAAATCATAATTTTCTATATGTTCATGAGGTACCTATGGGTTAATGAGCTGGACTGACCCATAAATAATCATGTAAATTTGGACCTTTCAGAGTGGAAATTCTAAAATAAAGGATTCTGCTGTAGCTTAGATCCTATAGTCACTGTGCATGCAAAGAAAAAAATCAAATGTTCCATATATCATTTAAAAGTACATTAAATCAATAATCATAAAGTTATTGATTTATACATAAATGTTCCTGTCATGCATAAGGGTTTAATATCAGCAGCTAGCACTGTATATATTACTGTTCAGGATGATATAGGTTTATGTGGTTTACCTTGATCGTGTAAGTTTTTTCTGTCTCTGAAACTAAGCCATTGCGTTCCCTAATATGTATTTTGAAGGTGAAGCCTGTCATCTTAGTCATTTTGCTTTATTTGAACTATGTTTCTTTTTTCCATAAACATCAAGTATAACTAATAATCTCCATCCGATCTCAGAGAAAGATTGAAAGTAGAACATCTGAAGTGTCAGATTCAATATATCTCATCACATCCCTGATTTCTGGCTCTGTCCATATTTGGATGTCGGGTCCAAATCGGTGCCTACGCCATGACGCAGGGAAGTTTGGAGAGCCCATGTTCTGGATATGTCAGTTCTGATCTACCGTAGCGATAATAGCCCTTATATATTGTTCAATTTCCCAGATTTACATCATCCCTGCCTGTCAAGTAAAATACATTATGGAGAAACAAATTAGTGACATCAATACATATTTCATTTGTGATTCATTTAATGTAGAGAGTTTGCTGTAATATTCTACCCCCGTCATAACTTATGTATAGTATCACTCTATATGTTTCGTCTCAGAACCGTAGAGAGTGTGTCAAAATTAGAATGATAAGAAATAAATCATTACGCGAAAGGAGAAGAAACGAATGTGCAATTCCATTTTGGGAACCCTCGTATATGTCATTATATCAGTTTGCTGCGTGCTTAATGAATTTAAAATCTATTCGGAAGGTGAGCGGGAATAGATTTCGCAATAGGTTATTTGTCATAATTTGGATGGATTAAGACTTTTCCACGAGATTATGGTTAATATTTTATGTAGTTTCTCACTTGACGAAACGGAAATGCCAGCGATAGCCTTTAATGCATTTATTATTTAATTTGATATGCTGAATTATGGGTAGTCACTAACAAGCTTTTTACAAAGCATAGATCTAAATTGCACATTTCATTGAAATCACAACATTTTTATGCGTTTTAAGTAAACAATGTAAAGTATAGCGATAACTTTGCTGTAACACCTTCCAGCATAAACAATAACCAAGGCATTAATGCTGTAATATTATTTAAGAAAAGAAATAGTCAGATGTTGGAATCTATCAGTTGCAGTTTTAGCTTGTATCATTTTATCACGAAAAAAAAAAGAAGGAAAAAAAATAAAAAATTGTAAATTTATTTTAAAATATCACAAAAAAAAAAACTATCAGAAAAAAAGCTTTCTGTTGACAGATGTTAAAAGATGAATCTGAGACTTTATTCAAGTTGATCAGGTTTTATTCTGTTAAGTTATAATTATGGTAGTTGTTTTGGTAACTGATATTTCAGGGCTGACAATGTCTCTGACCTCTCTTGTAACTGGGAAAGTTTGTCAGTTGCTTGCAGATGCTACATCTTACAGCGAAAAAGTGAGATATGATGAATGATCTTGAAAAATGCTTTTGAAATTTGAAAGTTAACATCAACCATACAAACAAAAACAAACATAAAACCCAGGTTAAAAGTAAATTTCCACATTTCCACAATTTCCAAAGCAGACTTTCCACTTGAGGTTGTCTCACAATTTTTCTCCTTAATTTTCAAAGGATTTTTGGAAGTGTGTTACATTTTCTGTAGGCCCTACATCATCATCAAGTTCTGTTACGTTTATGTTGAAATCTGTCCCCATTGAAATGATGTATATACCATTTATCATGCCAGGGCTATTAGTTAATGAAAACAAATGAGTTTTGTGTCACTTAAATAATTATCGGTCTGTTACAGCCAGGGTTGGAGATTCGTGGAAAGTATAGAAATATGAGGCCAGTGATAGACTTGGTGAGAAGAGATTAGGAAATTTAAAGTCATCATTTTGGTGCGCAAAAACAGGATAGAAAGAAATAGTAGATATTTTATGATTTGAAGGGTGTGGAATTGTGTACCGCAGGATGTGAGTCTGGGAAAGGATAAAATAGGGAGACAGAGAAGAGGAAAGATAGAATATATATAGAGAAAGAAAAAAGAAAGGAAAGGGGGGGAGAAATTATAGACAAAAAAGAACAGAAAATATTGACAGATATGTACAGAAAAAAGAAAAACAGCAGAATGCATTAAAGTAAGACCTTTAGTCTAATTCAATTTTGTTTATCCAGGTAGTAAGTTCATAGATTGATAATTGTAAAAAAGCATAACAAAACAAAAATAACTTAAAATATGATACTCAATATAAATATTTTTAAACATTTTTTTTACTTAAAAATCAACTACAAAACAAACAGAAAACTCCCTATTTGACTATTTCTGAACAATCTCATTCTCAAACTTTAAATTATGCTTGATAATTATATACAGTTAGGCATTATATATGTTGCTTATTTTAGGCAAACCTATGTAATTAAAGTTCTGCACTTACACTATTCCTATCTGCATCACAAGTTCAGAAAATTACCAGAGCAACCAGTTTGAAACCTGATCAGCCTGCACACAACAGGATTTATTAATATTCTAATTAGTTATTTTCTGGTGATAATTTAACCATGTATCCCATGGACATAATTTTTTTCAGTCAAATTTTGATTTCCCAGAGTAAACCTTTTTGTTAGATGTGTACCTAAGAAGTAAAGAGTAACACAAACATTGTCACTTTTGATGAAGAATTTTTTTCGCTAGATATTGCCCTCTGGAAGCAGTATTTATTGCACTTAGCGCCATATGGAATCAGCATTTTTTCCCTTTAGAAGTAGTTTTTGTCGTTGGGAACCATTGGAATAAGTAGTTATTGCCCTTGGAAAATGAATGGATACTGTCCTCTGGAGAAAAAAGGAGTTATTGCTCTAAGGCACCTAAGTTTATTTCCCTTTGGAAAATAATGCTACTGCCATTTTATTCATTAATTACGTTTTTATTTCAATTTGAAAGTTTAAATTGAGGAGTTAAAAAAAGGAAAAGGAAATGAAACAACAGTTACAGCCCTGAAAAAAAGGAGTTATTTTATCTGTACATTGTTATTGTTGTTTGGAAAACTATGTTATTGCCCACTGGAATAAAGCAGTTATTGCCCTTTGAGTAACTCATAGTTACTGCCCTTTGGGAGAAGTTTCTCTCATATAGCCACAGTATGCAGGGGTAAACATCACTACAGTGATAGTTCTAGAGTTATATTAAACATCACTGTACTCATCTCTTAACAAAGCATTTTATGAAATAACAGATGAGAGGAAATTTCCATGGATCAACAATTAGAGATTAATATCATCTTCCCGATAACAAAGCATCTGTTTGATGTATGGCAAACAACAAATCCAAACACCGAAATCTGTGGTGCTGTCTAATGAAATATTAGGTAATAGCTAGATACGGTTCCTATCAAATATCTAAGAAATCACAGTAATTTAAAACCACAATTTATACTATCAAAAACTAATTCATAATCCGGCTAAATATCCCCATTTTCTATGGATAGAACCGTATTAAATGCTTTTGGAATCTATTAATTCCGCGCTAGAAGAGTTATGGCTCCTGCATACATACTAATATATACATAGTTTAAGGTAGAATCAGGCCCCCTTTGACTCCAAACTAATCTTATCAAAGTTGTTGCAGTTGCTTATCGAAATTAATGTCGATTGGGAAACAAACAGAGAGAGGTAAACCATTTGTCTCAGAATTTTTATTTTAAAGTTTTCGGGGAGTTAAACAAATCATAGATAGATGCAGTTTCTGTACTGTGAGAGCTTGTGATCTGCGTTCTGATTTTATGCTGATTTATTGCAGAAAAGATTCGGCTTGCATTTGCAATGGCTTCATGTTTTCTGCCATTCAAACTGTATCAAGTTGTCGGAAAATGAATAAATATCCCGACAGAAGCAACCTTTCAGAATGATACAGGTTTAGCCCATTTTGTCATCTATCATTTTCGAAAAATCCACGAGTGGAATATTAAAGCAGGCAGAAGGAAAAGTATCCATTTCACCCAGGCAAACCTGAAGTCATTTTTGTTCATTTTATGCGACAGAAGGTATCAGTCATCCTTTAATTAAGATAAGATTTGATTCTGCAGGAACTTCGGAAAAAAGGCCATCCGTCTATGTTAACTATAACTGTGAGGCGGATACAGGCGGGGTAAACTGTCGATCCTTGAGGCTGATGTGGACTGGTTATGATGCATAGCGACAGCAAGGTATATAGATAGACAGGGTCAAGGTGCTGCTGCCTACTATTTTGGTCTTCACTTTGGTTTTTGATTTTGTTTACTTGTAAGATGGCTGTTGACTTCTTGTTTTACTTGGTTGTCTTTATTTGCAGTGGTGATTTGTATCGTACAAGGGTTCATTATTATCATCAGCAGCAGAATTGTTTTTTCATTATTATCATCACGTTGTCAGTGTTTCCATCAACAACATCATCATCATCAACATCAACATCACCATCCTTGTCTTCATTAACATCAACATTAGCATCATTATCTTCATTCTAGTTGTCATTGCAATTGTCTTCATTTTCATTATCATCTTCACCATCACCATCTTCTTCTCCTTTTTTTTCTTCCTTTTCCTTTTTCCAATACATAATTGAATTCCTATAGGACCATAATACATGCTCTGCTAGTGGTCTTGTCAGGGTGTTGTATTTCAATATTGTACAAGGATATATCATAAAGAAGTCATCGTTAAGTTTCAATTCAGTTATACCTGTAAATTTGTTACCACAGTGGTTGCTATTGTGTGTACAAGGAGTTGTCTCCCATCCATATACTTGCTTTGGATGCAGAATTACAAAGCAGTGTATGATATAAAAAATTCACGAGTTCACAGGCGCAAAACATTTTTTTATTTTACCATAATTTAATACAATATTCATGTTATACTATACAAATGTTTTTTTTAGATCGATTCAGTGTAACCCAGATCATGTTAACATCATTGCTTTTTGCAGATGAGAATTTTTCAGAATTTAGTTGCTGTTTTTTTGTGTGTACCAGTGCCATAACAGTCTTTCAGTAATATAGTGTCACCCGCTAATTACAAATGTGGTAAAACCTGGTGATCACTGAGACCACTAAGTAAAACCACCAAACAACAACATTAGCGAGGTGGGAGGCTTCCTTACAAGAAATATAAGTTACTAGATATCATGCACGTGGGTTCGAATCCCGGCAGGGTCATTCGGATTATCATGTGAGGAAGCCTTCCAGCTGGCTTGCGGTAGGTTGGTGGTTCTACCCAGATGCCTCTGTGCATTCGGGGTCTTCCTCCACCTGTAATAAGCTGGACGTTGCTATGTGACTGAAATAACGGTACTGTCGAAGCGACGGTAAACTCAAATAGTCAAGTCTCTTTACGACAGTGATGCAAAAGTACTACAAAAAAAGAATTATATTTTTATCCAGAGGTTTTTCTCAATTTGTAAAATCAACTGTTTTAGCATTCTTTTCAATGATTTGAGCTTTCTAAATTGTCATATTGCTACTTGTGTTAGAGACTGGTCCAGGTGGCTGTGTAGTTCGAGTGTCCGCCCTTGAATCGTGAGGTTGTGGGTTGGATCCTTGGCCGCTAAATACCAAAGTCATTAATGGCCATTAAGTACCAAGTAAGCAAAAGTAGTAAGAAAATTTAAAGTAAGAAAATTTGTCAGCTACTTACAGATGTTTCATCTCCAGTAGGATCAGATGGTTAGGCTACAAGATTGATACTAGCTGAATTCCTCGGTAAAAAAAGGTAGCTTTAGATTGTGTTATTAAAAAAAAGAACTATTGCATTTATAGTTTTAAAGGGCTTTGTAATGTAATGGTTTTTTATTATGCAAGGGTATAAATAACCTTCAGTGATTTAAGGGCTATTAGTGGTCGTGAGGTAGCATGCTTGACTGCTGATCCAAAGGTTATTAGAGGGAGGGGGGCCTTCTTAGGTGCAAGGTACTAGTCCAACCTAAGAACCTTCGAAATGGATAAGAAAATGTGAGAGCTCGTCTCTTGATCATTGTAAAAAGAAACCAGTTTAAACTAGTGATAGCTCCAGAGAAACAAAAAGCCTATATGATATAGGCAGGAAAGAAAGCCATTGCTGATATAAGCTGACATAAAACAAAAAACCCCTCTATCTCACATATTTAAGGTTTCGAGATTCATGCAACATTTCAATATTTTGACAAGCGTAAATGATGGGTTTTATGTCAAAGATTTGGTGAACTTCAGAATATTTGACATCTTCTTTTGTGCCGTGAGATTTATAATTACATGAGTAAAGAAAACTCTGAACTGGATTTCCAGCTCTTAATTGGTTTGAACATCACTGCCGTGAAGGTGACAGCAGAAGCTGTCAGTTTGTCTCTCTGTGTGCACGTAATTAACCAATCTCTCGACCCCAGGAGAGTTTCGGGGTCGGATCTCTACACTGCACATACATGCAAGATGCTTACACAGGGATCAAATGGTTATTCTTGATTGTTGCATGCTCCTTGTATGTTGTGTTGGCATTTTTATATCTAATTGTTTGTTCACCCTTTCCCATAGTGTAAGTGTCTTTTTGTTTCTTTGAAGTTTAAAATATTTTCATTGGTTTCTTCAGTGTTAACACTTTTTTCTCTTCATTGATTTAAACATTTTCTTTTTTTTTAAATTTGCTGGGTAAAACATTTTCCTTAATGTAAACTATTTTCCCCATGGTTTATGTCCATGTAAGAACTTTTCCTTTCCTTTAGTGGAAACACTTTTTGCTTTTCATCAGTGCTATCACTGTTTTTTCTTTCTGTAGTGTTTACACTTTTTACAACCTGACAGCCCATGTTAACACATTTTAACAACCCTTTCACATTTTAACAATTTTCACCTGTTACACATTTTAACAATTTGTCAGCCCAGTTTACACATTTTAACAATTTGTCAGCCTGGTGTTACACATTTTAACAATTTGTCAGCCCAGTGTTACACATTTTGACAGTTTGACAGCCTGGTGTTACACATTTTAACAATTTGTCAGCCCAGTGTTACACGTTTTGACAGTTTGACAGCCTGGTGTTAACACACTTTGACAAGCAGTATAGAACTTGCCCAGCCTTCAAGTTATGCTTCACATAATTATATATATGCATTAATGTAATGGATGGTGAAGACCGGCAATATGATGTACAAATTAATATCTGTGAAAGGTTTCATAATGGGGAATCAGAATGTCCACTCCACCACAGTCGGCCAGAGAACTTGAGTGATACAGGGACAATGAAACGGACTATAATGCAGTCTTCAACTGTGCAGATATTTATAATGTGTGGCCTGAAACCGCTTGGTCTCATTTTTTCCTAAAAATAGGCATCTTCTACAAGTATATCAAAATAACAGAATCCTGATCTTCCCTGGTTCGAAGTACTGATCCAGCCCAGCAACCTTTGAAAATGGTTTGTAAAGAAAATGTGAAAGAAATGCCTCCAAGTTGATATAAAAAGAAATAAGGCTAAATTAAGTTGGAGGAAGTCAATGCTCTGAAGTCAAGAACTTTGGGAATACATGAACATGCAAATTTTGTAACGCAGAAATTGAATCAAAGGCTTGGAGTATTAGATGCATCTAAGCCCAGCTAGCTTCCTGGATAGCCTGAAAGGGATGGTTGTAAGAGGGGACTGCAAGTCCCGAGACTGCCACAGCATCTAACCCAGTAGAAGTCAGTCAATCAGCATTAGAAACAAAGTTAATCAGGTTTTCGGTGATGGATCTTTAGATGAACTGTGATCACTTGGCAACAGAGAGTGTACCGAGCCCGACAGGAGTTTGGGGGGCAATTAATTCCAATTAAAACTAACTCATCAACTGTTTTCATCTAATTCATTGTGTATCATTCTGCATGCGACACATCCTTTATTCTTTTTTTTCCCCAGTGACGTTTTGTTTTCTGATATAAGATGGAAGTAATTTGAAGTTTATTCCAGCAAAAATAAAATGAAATTGAATTTTTATGAAAAGTCTCAGATGAATTCTCATGACAAGTTTTCAGAATATCAGAAAATATGCTGTTGTCTTTTCAATGTTTTTTTTTTAAGAAAAGAAATAACGAAAATTCTGAATAATATCTTTTCTATGAATTATTTTAAATTCTTAGACTTTGAAAATGATTTACTGCATGTGTATACTCGTTTGTTTGAAACAATTATGAAAGTTATACATGTAAAACTCATAAAACAAAATCCTGAGATTCATTTTATTGAAAAGATTAAGTTTTACTCAGTTTTATATTGATTCAAAATAAACCATTTGATATTGAGTTGTTCTACAAAACTACTCACTTTCTTAAATTATGTGGAAAATATATTGAGTCTATTTTTTGCTAATTCAGTCTCACTATGCCATGCCAGGTTCTATTTCACATCAAAGACACAGGTTTCAATTCAGAGAAAGGCAAGGGAGATGAATTATTAACAGGCATTCTCATTCCTTCTAATTATTATGAGAATGGAGTTTGATAGGAAAATATTTGCCATGAAGATAAACTCAACCTGAGCTTCACATATTATAGTGCAAAAATATGTGTTTCCTGATAAAACTTAAAAGCTTGGTTAACTTGACCTGTCATTGGTCTATGCAAAAGAAAGAAAATTAAAAAAAATATTGTGGAATTATGGTAATAACATTAGTAGTTAATTAAGATTAAACATATATTTTTGTCATAATATTCAAAAATGCATCATAATATACTTGATCATGTCCTTACATCAATCAGTTGACAAAAGGGGTCTCAGGTCACAAGATCTCAAAATAGATAATTTCATGCCTAATTTATACATTTACAACAATGCTGTTGAAAGTAGTTATTTGAGGGATTTATTCTAAAGTCTAATTTTATATATTGAATATTTTATGTAATGGTGCTGTGATTTGTGTTGTGATGATACTTTAATTTTATCACATTTTATGTACCAATCCTTTTTGTAAAGTGTGGACTACGTAAACAACAAGCATGCCAAATTCATTCTGTTCTGCTTCTAGTTCAGTCATTTGTACTTCTAACCAGTGGCATGGGTCATGGTCATTGTCACTGTTGCTAAAAATAGAAAACTGGAAATTAAACTGATTTACTAAAAATAGAAATCTGGTGTTACTAAAAATAGTCTTCACACTTCAAAGTGATATGATAGCAGGATAAGAGTTGTAGGGCTGAGTCATGATGGGTTTGTTTATGTAAATAATGGTAAGTTTAAACTGATGAATGACATATTGATCATGTATTCCCATGGTTAAATGCAAAACCTGTGTAGTGTGGGTTATATGAATCAAGCTGTTGAGAAGGAGCTGTAATCTGTAGGCTTTGTGAATTTGAAAAATGATTAATTGTTGATGATATATGGTTTGTTTAGGGGAGGGTGCCATGGTGCAGTGGTAGTTTACAGCTTTTGAATCTTAGGTTTTCAGCTTGATCCCCATGTAGGGAGATAATTTTTCAAGACCTGCCCAGGCACAAAGTTCTGGTCCACACTAGAAATCTTCAAGATGGTTTAGTTCTCCTTAAGACAACTTGTTTCTCGGTTGATGTAAGGATGCATTGTATATATAAATTCATGGCTAAATCTTTAGCTTACACAAAGTAAATTTTTTGTTAATTTAGATTACCAAACATAATGTAGTAAGTAACAACAAAAAAATGAAGATTTGAATTTCTGGAGTGATTTCTAAAAGTCAAGGTTAGTTTTGGGATATTGGTATTTCTAAAAGTCAAGGTTAGTTTTGGGATATTGGTATTTCTAAAAGTCATGGTTAGTTTGGGATATTGGTTCTTTAAAAGTCAAGGTTAGTTTGGGATATTGGTATCTTTAAAAATCAAGGTTAGTTTTATCTTTAAAAGTCAAGGTTAGTTTGGGATATTGGTATCTTTAAAAGTCAAGGTTAGTTTGGGATATTGGTATCTTAAAAGTCAAGGTTAGTTTGGGATATTGGTATCTCTAAAAGTCAAGGTTAGTTTTGGGATATTGGTATCTCTGAAAGTCAAGGTTAGTTTTGGGATATTGGTATCTCTAAAAGTCAAGATTAGTTTGGGATATTGGTATCTTGACATTATTCAGGTTATTGGTATAAAAGCATTATAAATTATGAATGCTTTAATTTTGAAACTTATAAGTTTTGATTAAAAAAAAGATAAACAACAAAAAAGAATCAAAGTTTGAAATTGGAGGTGGATCAGCTTGGAGTAGAACTTGGATTTTTGAAAGAACAAATTTTCTTTTCAATCCCCAAGAAAAAAAATCACAAAGATTACCTCATTCAAAATTCATATTAAAAAAAATGTAGAGGAAAAACAGGATAGACCATTTTAATCACAAAATATGTACAGAGTCCATTAGAAATTGTGGATAGGAGTCCCAAGGAGGGAAGTTTATGTACGTACAGGATATCGGGAGTGTAATGTGCTTGTTTACGATCTGGCACTGAGTTTCGGGCCTAATTTAACCTTAATTGATGCATGTGAAGAGATGTCACTCATCACCTTCAGGGGAGGGGGGATCGAGACAAGATCTGATAAGGCTGAAAAATTGACTTCAACTGAGAAATTAGTTACCTCAACTTTGAGCTAGATAAATGACTCTAGTTTCTCCGTGTGATATATAATGTATCAATAAAGATAAAGGCAGTGTGCTTTATTTGTGTTTTTGCATTTATAAAGATTACCTTATCTGCTTTGAATAATTATTACATATTTCAATATGAATAAAGCAGCAGCGAGAGGCACCTGTAGTCATTATTTAAATGGGTTTCCATGGTAACAGCCTATGAAGGAGCTGGTTCTGAGGCTAAAAAGAGGGATTTTGAACTGTCAGAGAAGGCGATTTAAGGGCTGTGTATGAAAAATGATTTTTAAGCAAAATTACGTGTCTGGAAATTCCTGTCTGTAAAATGATCCATTGATGTATATGTATTTTTGTGCGTGTTAAGCATTATACATATGTTTTTTCATACATTAGCATTTATATCTGTCAAGAAGTTTTCTAATCGTGTTAGAGATGAGTCAAAGATGTCATTTCTTTTTGATAAACAGACTTCTCATTTCCTATAATAATTCAAAGTTTTTATCACTATGCTAAAGTAGATGGTTTATGTTCTGTTTAAGTATTAATAAACATGATAAAGTGAGTTTTAAAGTTTAGATCTTGCATTTTATTATATGATAAACTAATTTTAGATGAAAACCCTGTTTATAAATATGGTGAATATTTTACATGAAGTAACTTGACACTAAATTAATAATGTGGAGATTTTCTTTTGGATTTTGTGGGTTTGCTAGAAAATGGATGACTTGTAGATCAAAAGGTTTGTCTAGTTCTTGTCAAGTTTTAACAAGATTAATAGAAACAGGTGGTTTCTGAGGTTCAACTGACAGATGGAACACCAGTGGGTCACTAGTCTAAGTCTCAAAATGGCATTTATGATCTGTAACTAATGAGTTTTGAACCAGGATTCCTAATTGTAAGATATGGCCCCATGTTCTTGAAAATAAAAAATAATAATTAAGTATGATTTTCATACTATGTAAGTTTGTTACAATAGGGATTTGTGTATGATACTCAAATTGAGCCTGATACGTACATGTACTTAAGTATTTTGAGAACATGGGGCCTGGTTTTTAGTTAAGCTAGGTGAAGGGCAGACCAAAGGTCTAGTGGATTAATGTCAGCTTTCTCTGTCATGACCATAACTTTGTCTTGCATCAAGATAATTATTTTGAAATAACCTGGTAGAATTATTGATGTGAATTATTGGGTTCATAGCTCAAAAGTCAAGGTCACATATAGAGGTTAAAAGTAAAAAAAAAATGAATTCATTACTTCCAATTAGAAAATCTGATTTTTATGGAATTTCCATATCTATTGATATTTTCTGATAAATCCTTTACCTTAATTAAATGAGCTAATAAGAATATTGATTAAATAATTAGTTACTGGCAGGTTGATCAGGGTCTATACTGTTAGCCAGTGTTAGCTGCTCATCAGTGCTTTTGAGTGACAGTATATAACAATTGTAAAATTACATAGAATGATGTACTACAAGAAAATCTTACAGGTAAGTTTTAAGTTAGTGCTTTAGGAGAGTTCAGAGTATGAAGTCAGTGTGGAGGTACTATGTTTGCCAAAAAGGTAGTGGTTTTATTTATAAAAAGACAAAAAAATAAACAAACAAAAAATCAGTTTGGGTTAAGTGCTTTAGTAAAGTCTTTAGTATACTAGTAGCTTAACCCTTTCCCTCATAGAGGACACCATGAAAAGACCTATGCGGACAACATAAAACCAGATCAGCCTGCGAGTAACTCGCAGGCTGATCAGGTTTTATGCTGTTCGCTGCTCCTCAGTGGTCTGGAAATGAGGATTTTGTACTTAAATTTGGTACGGTTTAACTGTGGTTTTCTGCAGATCAGGCTTTATGTGGTACCTATTGAGTGCGTCAAAATGAGTCTATATGAGGGAAAGGGTTAAACCTGTTTTTAAAATAAACTGGTCATATATCATCACTGAGTGATTACAGTGTCCGCTAAGGAGCAGAAGGTCATAGGTTTGATCCCTGGCCATGACCTACCTAAGTTGTTATAAATGGTACTTAATTGGTGCTCAGCATATAAAGGTAATTCCAGGACTTGGCCCTTTTTCATGTTAATGTGACTGGGTGAGGTATCATGTCAGTGGCATGATACTGCAGTGTGGCAGCACTATAGCTGTCTCAAGTAGACATTTAATTCTCCAAATGACTGAAATACTGTCGACGGGATGTTAAACCCAATAAACAAATCAGTCATAGAGGATAGTGCTTTAACTGAATCAGTCATGCAAAGTTATTGTTTTAACTGAATCAGTCATGTAAAGTTAGTGCTTTTATTGAATCATACATACAAAGTTAGTGCTTTAATTGAATCAGTCATGTAAAGTTAGTGCTTTTACTGAATCATGCATACAAAGTTAGTGCTTTAATTGAATCAGTCATACAAAGTTAGTGCTTTTATTGAATTATACATACAAAGTTAATGCTTTTATTGAATCAGTCATACAAAGTTAGTGCTTTAATTGAATCATACATACAAAGTTAGTGCTTTAATTGAATCAGTCATACAAAGTTAGTGCTTTTATTGAATCATACATACAAAGTTAGTGCTTTAATTGAATCATACATACAAAGTTAGTGCTTTAATTGAATCAGTCATACAAAGTTAGTGCTTTAATTGAATCAGTCATACAAAGTTAGTGCTTTAATTGAATCAGTCATACAAAGTTAGTGCTTTTATTGAATCATACATACAAAGTTAGTGCTTTTATTGAATCATACATACAAAGTTAGTGCTTTTATTGAATCATACATACAAAGTTAGTGCTTTTAATTGAATCATACATACAACGTTAGTGCTTTTATTGAATCAGTCATACACCAAGCTTAATTGTAATGTAAAGTTTAAGGTAAACTTGTTTAAGTTCAACTTTTATTTATTGTCCAAAACACATTTTACAAACAAAACAACATTAAAGCTATGAATAGCTTTGTACCAAAAAATTGTAGTAGACTTGATGTGATCGTCAACAGTATTCAGCATTATTCCTTTCCCTCATATAGACTCATTTTAACGCCCTCAATAGGTATCACATAGAGCCTGATCTGCCGAAAACCACAGTTAAACCTTACCAAATTTAATTATAAAATCCTCATTTCCATACCACTGAGGAGCAGCAAACAGCATAAAACCTGATCAGCCTGCGAGTTACTCGCAGGCTGATCTGGTTTTATGCTGTTCGCAAAGGTCTTTTCATGGTGTCCTCTATGAGGGAAAGGGTTAAATGATTGATTGATATTCTCCAGTAATTATCCTGTAGGTGCTATAGGGTTTCACTGACAGATGCAGGTGGTCAGATGGTAAAATATTAATGATATGAAATAATTAGAGCTTAGCCTTCATCAAAGAATGTAATACTGTTTGTAAACAAGTAATGAGGGACCACTTATTGTACCAAATTGAGGGCGAAGACATGCCTTTCCTTCACTAATATATCCTTGATCATAATCTAGACAAATCCTACATTTACAACGATGATGTTATGGACATTTGATGGGACTCCAATGGTTTCTCTTGTCTAGATTAAGGTCATTTTTAAGTACAGCTAAAACAACATTTTGTGTGATTGAAAGTTACTAATGTAACTAGATGGCTTCATAATGTTTTGGAAAAAAAAATACTCATAGAATAGGCATGCTGATTGATAGATGCAGGAAAATTATTTTCTGGAGTTTTTATGATATTGTAACCAAAATACCAGAAAGTGAAAGAACAGAGAAAAAGGGGTCTATTTTAAATTAACACTGTTTGAAATTCTAATTTCATATTTATTTCTTAACTATGAATAATGTTAGCATTGTTTCATACCCTGCAGGTAGTATTATACCGTGAACTGAAATTACTTAGAACTACCTCAGCAAGAGAGGAAAAAAAACGTATTAAGCCAAATTGACTTATTGCATAGTTATCGATACCAAAAGTGTATAAATAAACAATTCTGGGAAATGTGAATGAATTGATTTTTATGACTGCGAGACTGGATGATTGTAGAGCCAAGATTTCTGTTTTGTTTATTGCCATGTTTGAGAATTATTATGGTTTGAAAATAACATATGTTGTCAATATAGAGTCCTCGGGAGAAGTCAATTTGAGATTCTGGCTGTAAGTGTCAGTAGCTATTTTGCCATTGGTTATTGGTATATTAGCTGAGTGATCTAATTAATGGTCCCTCTCTGTGTTTACTGAAGTTGGAAAAGGTTCTGAAGAACCATTTGTTGTACATAAGATATTGTCTGTCAATATTTCTATTTCTGTCAATACCTATACGGGGTCTTTTATTGACAAAAGATTCATCCGGGCTTAAGTGGTGTGTTTTGACTATTTTATTTTGTCCAAGATTGCATTTTTGATTAATTGATCCCACCCACTTTTATCTAGTGTTGAGAGTCTCGTCCTTTACAGTGTGAGGTCATTAGTTATTCTGTTGGGTGCTAGTCATATCAAAGTCAAAAAATGGTAATCCCACCTTTGTTTCCTGGGGTAGATGCTTATTTTGTCAGGTGTAATGATAATATAGATGTGGTATCATTTGTGATATTGCTAAATGTGTCTCTGTATGACAGAAATATTGCTGCTGCTATGTAATCTAAACCATTTTCTAATGCTGTCATTTCTCGTGGGGTTATGTAAATCAGAATGCAGAGTTACCAAAAAGTCAAGAGATACAACTCATATTATTATGGGTTATATTCCAATTAATCACAGACTTGATGATATGCCCCAAGCAGCTGGTATGGAATGTAATGTTAGCCATTTGTTTGTGTGATAAATGGAATGCCAAGCGTCCAAAACAAGACTGAATTTCACTGTATGACCAGTGGACAGGCTTGTGAAGTTATGTCAAGACCTACTAGTCTGATGAGACAGTGACAAATTCTGATGATAAAAATGATAAATAAAACCATTTGACCTGTCAGCCATGCATCCAAGTTCTGTTCTACCTTTTTACCGTCAAACGTCAGCAGTGTTGCTTGTTAAATTGTTACCATTCAGAGGGTAATGGTAAAGTTGAGCGGTTTAACAAGTTGTGCAGTCAGGGGGAGGTTGTTTGTCTAATCATTTTTTTCATAGCAAAAGTGTGCTGCTGAAGTTGTCAGGTGATTAAATGATCCATGTGTAGACTTTGTCAGATTGTTGAAAGACAAAAGACAGTGTCATGTTATGTGCTCAGTCTAGATTGTAATTAATGGAGTTTGTCATCCATAGTTTGGCCAGATGGGGTGTCTGATGCTGTTCTAATTTTCTCCTACGTAATTGACTTAGATTTTTCTGCAACTGTTCTAGTTTCCTCCCATGTATAGTATTTTTTTCATTTTCTTCCAACATAATCAAGAAATAGTCTAAAAATAAACAAATGGAGTATATAATTGGTAAGATATTGAATTCAAATAGCAAAGGATTCAGTACAGTTTTCAATATGAATATTTTTACAAAAATAATCCTTTATCTCTATGCTTGTTTTATCTTATTGGCCATTAATTTCATTGCTATATTGTTGAAATAACCTTTTTTATGTACATAGTAATTAACGCTTAGAAACAGGCTTGGCAATTTTAAGATTCAAAAAATTGCCATGTCATTAGATTTAATATGACAATATTGTATACTTATGCAATGCCTCTGTATAAATATTGTATTTTTTTTTTCACATTTAAGATACGTTGCTTACAGTTATACATTATTTACAGTTAAAACACATTGAAATTATTTATATAGTAAACAGTAATATTTGAAGACCAGTGTTCCTTTATAACACAAGGTATTTGTTTTATTAATAGATTCGGACAATACCTTTTGCATTCATTTTCAAATATATAGTGCTAGTCGAGTCTCCTTGCATGTCTATAAATAGGAAGCATGTTTAACACATAATACATATTGACTTTGACCTTTCAGCTCCAGTTTTCTGTGACCTAAATGGACAAGAAAACACAGCTGTTGATGCTAACATGATGAACTCTGTTGGTAAGTACACCTTTCATATAATTTGGAATTGTATGGGGTGGGGAAAACAGTATTGGTTACTTTAATTTGTGTTGAATGTTCTACAGAATTACAATTACTTGGAAGTATTTGAATATCAAAAACACTTCTGTGACTGTTATATATATATATATTATTTCTTTTGATTCCTTTTGTATCCACTTACTTTACTTGTTGATACAGATATTTCATATATGTATACAAACTATTGAGCATGACCTTCAGTTTGACCCTTTTCAGAGGTCTAGGTCAAAACATTGAAATAATACGAATGCAATAAGTGTTTCTTTTTTCTTTATTCTGTGTGAATATCTCAATTAGTTCTTATTTATATTCAGATGTTTGACCATAACCTCTTGTATGACCTTTGATCAAGGTCATTAATTTTATGCAACAAGTCATTAAGTGTTTTCTATGTGTACATTGTAGCTTCTGTTTCATTAACAAGAATGAATTAAAGTATGCACATTTTTACAAGTGCTAGACTTGTAATCTGAATACACATTCAAATGTAAATTTGATTTCTTTTTTATCTTAGTTTGCACAATAATTTAGATAAATGGACAAGTGACATTTCACAAATGAATACAATCCACTAACACTTTAGCATTTTCTAATTAAATTAACGATAAAAACAATAAAATTTTTGCATAATCATTTCTGTGTGCAACAAAATCAAACAAAAGCCAACAGAATATAAAACCTTGCATAAAACTTGTGATTTGCTGTTAAGGTTGTTATTGTTGTAGTTTTCCCTCTCGTTTCCTTGGCAACAGTGTTTCCATAAAAGTAAATCGCAACTGACACGAAGATTGATTGAAAGATCCAGTATTAAGTAGTTTTTTAATCCGCACTTAGTTTGTGATTGATTGTCAACATTTGTTTTCTCTGACGCTCTTGATAATGTTATGCGACAGCCTGGAAAGTCAGGAGTTCTGCCTTAATGGTTGCTAGGGGAAACTGGGGCAGTAGTGAACTTGGCTGCTATAAATGGAATCATTCCGGGTACAGGCATGTTACAGGGATGGGGGTTGATAAAGCATTGGGTTGTGGATTTGGGTCAAGAATATTTTCTTGTTTTGGTTGCTAAGGGAAACTGGGGTTAGTTTGGGATACATTGAAAATTAAGGTTGGGTTAAAATTTTATTTTTTGGTTTTGGGTTTTAGTTTTTGTTATGTTTGAAAGTATTCTAGATGACATTGAGAGAAAGAAGTTGTTGCATTTGGGTCTGTGGGTCATGGGTTATGGGTGGGTGTTCGGTTGTCAAGGCAAACATTGCATTTTGCGAACTTGGTTGCTACGTGATGTATAATTCTGGGTAAGGGATGGTTTATAGGTTGAGGAAAGAGATTGTGGCCTTGATACAGTGATGTTGTAGGTCTGGGTTAAGGGGACTGGGCTGATTTGGTTTCCAGGGAAACTGGGCTAAGTGAGATCTTGGTTGCTGTAAAGGAATAAACAAAAATTAACTGTTGTGAGGGAAGAATGTGGTCATTGTACAATAGAACTTACTGGAAATGGGGTATTGCTCTCATTGCTAAGGAAAATGGGTCCAATCCAGAAACTGTTTAGAAGGAATAGATTACATTGTAAGAACTTATTTCCAAAATGACTTAAGAAAGTTTGTTTGCTTTGTTAACTATTGTGATTGTTTTTGAAGAGGGTGTGGGACAAGGAATTGCATAAGGTAGGGGTTAGGGATGACAGTGGATGGGAAATGTTGTGATATTTTGGAATTGGTTTGTGGAATCCAAAATTAACATGATGACCAGAATGAAAGCATTCTTAGTAAGACACAAACAAATTCTAAGGCACTGAAATAATAAAAAAAAATGTAAAATGAAGACAATGGAAAAAAGCACAGACATGAAATAAGTTTGTTTTTATTTGGCATCTATTTTAAATTTTTAATTTGACGCTCACAATTTTTGTGATATACAGCAAGAATTTCTTCTTTAGTCTTCTAACTGGATTTATTTCCCTTTTTTCATGATTAATTCAACGTCGGCAGAGCCAGAATGTGTATGTGATGGGGGGGTATTGAAAAATTTGAGTGACCATACTGACAGTTGAAGCCATCAGCATCGTACACTTCGATATAGTCTATCAGAAAATCTGTCTGGATCACAAAAAAAATCGAGATTTATGACTCGAAGACAGACATGCATATCCTTGAAGGACATCTTTTGCGGAGAAGTTTTACTGGTGCCTTGTCATAGTCCAGAGGGAGGATTCCTGGCGCTGGTTTACACGAAATCAGAATATTGCGGTGTTTGTACCAGATTGACTTAGTTGAAAGAGAAGTAAATAAGTTACCTTTTCCTGGAAGCAAATTATGCAGACAGTAGCATATATTGTGTTTTGTAAAATACGTCAACATTAAATGCCTTTTGTGTTAATTAAGTCTTCAGCGATTTTTGTATCTTCAAGTTTTTATTTTTGTGGTCAAGTTGTGTTTGTGTGTCATTATATTGTGTCTGTCTGCAACATCATGTCATCTGTGTATTCCTAATGTGATGGTCAGTTAATATAGCTTTACACACAAACATTTGAACATAGCAGACGAAATATGATATGATTGTTTTAAAAAGAAGAAGAAAAAAAGTCTGAATTTATTGTTACAGTTTTATATTATTTAATGAATCATTTAATATGTAAGCCTTATGTTTGTTTGTTTGTTGGGTTTTACGTCCCACTGACTGTATTTTAGTCATTTGGAGATGATGTCTTCTTGAGACAGATATAGTGCTGCCACAATGCAGTATTACGCTGTAGTCATGTGGTATGATACCACACCCAGTCACATTATCCTGACACTGGGCCACCTAGACCTGGAATCACCCTTATATGCTGAGCGCCAAGCAAGGGTGTTATAACAGTACCATTTTTTTACGACTTTGATATGTTATGGGTGGGGATCGAACCTACGACCTCCTGCTCCCAAGGCGGACGCTCTAACCACTCGGCCACCGGAGATGATATATAAGCCTTAACCCTTTCCCTCATAGAGGACACCATGAAAAGACCTATGCGAACAGCATAAAACCAGATCAGCCTGCAAGTACATGAAATAAAATGATTGAATAAATTCGTTTTAAAGATAAATTATGTTTGTATGTAAAGAAAAAAGGGGGTGGGGGAGACGGAGAATATTTTTGAAATATCTATGAATAAATAATAAGGAAATAAAAGTCTGAATCATTATGTCTTCATTTTATCTTCATTACATATTCAATTGACCTTTCATTATATTATTTATATTTCATTACATCTTCCGTTGACCTTTCGGGGGCCTCCGTGGCTGAGAGGGTAAAGTAACTTTAACAATAACTCAGTCCCTCACCGCGTGGGTTCAAATTCCGGCAGGGTCATTCAGATTTTCATGTGAGGAAGACTTCTAGCTAGCTTGCGTTTGGTCAGTGGTTCTACCCAGATGCCTCCGTGTCATTCGGGGTGTTCCTCCACCTGTTATTAGCTGGATGTCGCTATATGACTGAAATACTGTCGAAGCTACGGTAAACTCAAATAGTCAAATCAGTTGACCTTTCATTATGTCTTCATTATGTTTTATTACGTATTTATTGAACCTTTCACTATATCTTTACTTTATTGTATTTTTTACATATTCAGTTGACCTTCCATTTTATCGTCATTATGTTTCAGTATATAATCAGTTGACCCTCCAACTAACAGACATACAAATCTTAGGATACAGAAATATAAAGATATATCCAGTTTTCTGTCTTTCCAATTTTTAAACGGCTTATATAACCTTCAGAAATCCAAACGATGTTGACGACACTTCTTTCTTGGCCCTCTTCAGTTCTGACATCTCTCATTAGTGGGAGAGCCTATCTAACCATTGCAGATTTCTACTTTTTTTTCTCTGTCTCATACTTTGAGTATGGTCCTGAAATAAATTTATGTCAGAAAAATAAAATAAACAAACGTGAGCCTAAGTGAAACGGACAGATATTTTCGTGGTGAGGATTCTTCTGTTTAAGCTTACTTGCTTTCTCCTGCTTTATTGCCATTGTTTTTGCTATATTAGAATTACGGTGGCTTTTAGTAACTCAATCAGAACATTTTTTGTGATGGTGCCAGGTTAAATGCTCTGAAGCGATTTATGGGTGAGAAAGATTGGTTTGATGGTCTGAAACATTGAGGGATTAGTGTTAAAGGCAAGTTGTATGTATTTCTTCTTTTTTTTCTTTTCTTTCTTTTTGCTGAAGGAGTATATTCCAGTTTTTTTTTATACTAAAGAGATGAGGGAAGTTTAAGAATTGGTTGAGTAATGTCTTTAGTAATATTGCTTAGTAAGAACTCAGTTGTTTTGTTTCATTGGAGTTTAAAATCGCTTGCTTGTGTTTAAATGTTATCATTTAACACTGTAAACCAGTACAGCTGTGATCAAGTGACAAACTTCTTCACTTAAGATGTCAGAGTCTTGAGTCATGCAGTGAAATTGGCTGCAGTTCGACGTGCCAGTGCCCTTCTACGGAGCCAGAAACCCTTGACAGTGACAAAAACAGTCTGCAAGAGCAAGAACTAGACTGAGTATAAAGTGAGGTATCCCTGCAACAGATTTTTTCGGTCTTTCACTACAGGTGCTGGTTAAGAAGAGGACAATCTGAATACAAGTGTACATTAAATTCAGGTTTTTTTTACGGCATTTGGCATAATACACACATTATCCTCACACCAGGACACCTAGTCTTGAAATTTTTCTATTTCTGCATAACAAGGGAGTATCAATACCAATTTTATTTAATGTTAATCATATAACAACGAGGGATCAAACCTGTGACCCCTTGATTTGGAGGCATCGCTCAGCTACTAGGCATGGATTTTTGCAATATTGTATCATGTAGAATTCAGGAAAGGCATTAAGAGTTTCATTTCTCTAGGGTAGTGTTTGTTGTTCATAATTTGATGATGTCTAATGTCAAAATAATTCCTGATGATTACCATCGCAGTGGGATTAAATATTGACAACAACAAAAAATTAAGATCACAATGTCTGAATTAAAATTTTTTTTAAAACAAAAAATTAACCAGCACATTTTATGTTGTTATTGAAATAAACAGATGGCAGTCCCTGTCCTTCAAGGCATTTAATTATTAATGATTGTTGTAAATTTAAATAAATTTATAGACTATATAGAATATAGTAACTAATAGAAGTATGTACTATATAGAAGTATAGTAGACTATATAGATGTATAGTAGACTATATAGAAGTATAGTAGACTATATAGATGTATAGTAGACTATATAGAAGTATAGTAGACTATATAGAAGTATAGTAGACTAAATAGAAGTATAGTAGACTATATAGAAGTATAGTAGACTATATAGATGTATAGTAGACTATATAGAAGTATAGTAGACTATATAGATGTATAGTAGACTATATAGATGTATAGTAGACTATATAGATGTATAGTAGACTATATAGAAGTATAGTAGACTATATAGATGTATAGTAGACTATATAGATGTATAGTAGACTATATAGATGTATAGTAGACTATATAGATGTATTGTAGACTATATAGAAGTATAGTAGACTATATAGAGTATAGTAGACTATATAGATGTATAGTGGCATATAGAAGTATAGTAGACTATATAGATGTATAGTAGACTATATAGAAGTATAGTAGACTATATAGAAGTATAGTAGACTATATAGAAGTATAATAGACAATATAGAAGTATAATAGACAATATAGAAGTATAGTAGACTATATAGATGTATAGTAGACTATATATAAGTATAATAGACTATATAGAAGTATAATAGACTATATAGAAGTATAATAGACAATATAGAAGTATAATAGACAATATAGAAGTATAATAGACTATATAGAAGTATAATAGACTATATAGAAGTATAATAGACAATATAGAAGTATAATAGACTATATAGATGTATAGTAGACTATATAGAAGTATAATAGACTATATAGAAGTATAATAGACTATATAGAAGTATAATAGACTATATAGATGTATAGTAGACTATATATAAGTATAATAGACTATATAGATGTATAGTAGACAATATAGAAGTATAATAGACTATATAGAAGTATAATAGACTATATAGATGTATAGTAGACTATATATAAGTATAATAGACTATATAGAAGTATAATAGACTATATAGAAGTATAATAGACTATATAGAAGTATAATAGACAATATAGAAGTATAATAGACTATATAGAAGTATAATAGACTATATAGAATGTATAGTAGACAATATAGAAGTATATAGACTATATAGAAGTATAATAGACTATTTGAAGTATAATAGACTATATAGAAGTATAATAGACTATATAGAAGTATAATAGACTATATAGAAGTATAATAGACTATATAGAAGTATAATAGACAATATAGAAGTATAATAGACAATATAGAAGTATAATAGACTATATAGATGTATAGTAGACTATATATAAGTATAGTAGACAATATAGAAGTATAGTAGACTTTGTATAGGAGTAAAACAGGGTTTTGATATGAACATATTTTTTTTCAGTGTTTATTAGGAGTATACATTTATCTAGACTGCACAAAACTATTACTGTAAGGTCATTATTTTTCAATGAATTAAATATTTGTTGAATCTCTACTTAATGCAGTTTCATGGGAACCTTTTATTTTTATTCATGGCTTCATGGTTAACCCTTCAAATTATAGATACTTGTTTTGGTGCATTGTCAAACAGAGGAGACCCAGATCACATAGATCTTTCTAGGACAGCTCCATCTGCAAATACAATAGTGGAAGCTCAGACTTTACACAGTCTGTATGG
This sequence comes from Solen grandis, assembly GCA_021229015.1. NCBI lineage: Eukaryota > Metazoa > Mollusca > Bivalvia > Adapedonta > Solenidae > Solen > Solen grandis. The sequence goes on along the minus strand of CM037784.1, from coordinate 3,513,651 downwards.
CAAAATAAAATCGGTTATTTCATATGCATTGTACCATTTAAATTTCAATAAATTTTCATCAAGTTATAAATTTGTACTTGAATATTCATTCGGTAAAGGGTTAGGAAAACTATTCATCAAGTTATAAATTTGTACTTGAATATTCATTCGTTAAAGGGCAAGCTATTCATCAAGTTATAAATTTGTACTTGAATATTCATTGGGTAAAGGGTTAAGAAAGCTATCATCAGTTATAAATTTGTATTTGAATATTCATTCGGTAAAGGGTTAAGAAAGCTATTCATCAAGTTATAAATTTGTACTTGAATATTCATTGGGTAAAGGGTTAAGAAAGCTATTCATCAAGTTATAAATTTGTACTTGAATATTCATTTGGTAAAGGGTTAAGAAAGCTATACAAATAATAACTAAATGATTGCTGTGGATAAACCAATCCAGGAAGTAAGAAAAAAATTAGTCCCCATGAAAATGATTGATTTCACAGTAATATAATATTTCAGAGCAAATATCAGCCAAGTTCCTGGAAGTACTGGTGTAACTTGTTACTTGGCGGCCATTTACCCATTCTTAGACTGGTTCAAATACATTTTCATTATTTTTATCAATTTATGGACTGGTTCAGTGACATGAAGTGCTCTTTCTCTGTGCTGGGCAGCCCTGAGTTTACAGACAAATCTGGCAGGTTTGGCAGATTGCTGATTTATTTGACCTTCACAGATTATATCCATTGCAGTTGTGTCTCAGGCCAGTCTGTGTGCATCCTTCTTTCTGGATCAGGAAGGGTTTTTATACATCCCACTAATGATATCTCAATCATTTTGGGAGAGTGTCTGGTGTTAGACAGATACAGAGCTGATTCATTGTGGTAGTTTGCCATAAGGATGTGGAATGATACCATAGTCAGCCATATTATCAACCAGTCTTGAAACTTCCTGAACGATTATCCTGAACACAGAATTAAGAAGCTCTGCCAGTGCCATATTTTTTTATGACTTTGGTGGGTTTTTTTCTGCTGTAACCTGCCCCTAAAATTATTCATATTTGGAAAGAGCATGGTCAGGGTTTTGTCCCTTGTTTTGGAAATCTATTTATCTCTTCACCGTACGTATAATCATTTTGGCCTTGTAATTATGCTGGTAACATGTTGTCAGATCAGGTCCTGTTCTATACTCACACTACATGAAGTTTAGTATCTGTTGTTGATAATGTATCCTCATATGGTAAATATTAATTAATTATAAAACCGATAAGATGACAAGGGCAGATAACTTTGTCACTTGGTAAGAATTAAAGTTCTTTTTCTGCATCAAGTGGTATGTGGGGGTATTAATCATCTTCAGTGATAGATCTAGATTGAGACAGGAGGGATGATCAAAAAGATCAGATTAATCTCAGGAATTGAATCTGTCTGTTCTGGTTTGGTTTGAACATATAAGTTAACCTTCCCTGTTTTGAATTTCTTAATTGGACTTGTCTTTTCTTCATTTCAAACTATACCATATATTAGCTGTTTATGGGGATGCTTGCTGAAATAGTGAACAGTGCAGACCTGTTGATCAAACTGTACGTATGTGCAGGCTGATCTTGGTCTGTATTGGTCACAAAAGCAGAAGAGATGCTGGTTATAGCATTCATACTGCTACTACTACTACTGATAATGATAATCATTGTGACTGCTGTTACTGATGATGTTAATGATGATGTATGCACAAAATAAGTCCAGGATAATAATCTCCTTTATTATCATTAAATTCAATTAAAAAATATGCCATGAAATGGTCAATATGTTAGACAACTCTTAAATGTCTAAATTGAAGAGAAAATGGAGTTTTGGTATTTCTCTTTGCGTTGGCAAGATTCTGGCATTTCTTGATTTGCAGGAAATTTTTCCCCCGTTCAAATTTGCGTGAAATCTTCAGCAGGCGATGTATAAGATGAGTTCCTGGCTTCTTAACATGAAATCTGTAGCTTGGATGTACATACAGCTTCGTGATTGTTTTCAATTAATGATCAACAGCTAGTGTGAAATTTATGGAAGGAAGGGGGCGTTCATTAAATTCATTAATTGGTGGATTACATTGAGGATTGGAAAAATTAAAGACTTACGAAAAAGATGTTAATATGACAAGTATAAAAAAATGTCTTAAGGAAAAGACATCATTTCATTTTTCTCTCTGTGTTTTTGAGAAAAAATTATCAGGTAAAAAAAATGACAAACTGAGAATCTAAAGAAATTTTAAAGAAAAAAAGATTGAAAAAATAAGATTATGAAAAATAGGAGAGACAGATTTATATTTGTCATGTTAAAAATGTGAAATCTTGAATCCAATGTTTTTCATGAAGGTTAAATAATATAATTATATAGAACCTTTTAACACAGACACTTTTTTTTCACAGGTTAAGGAGACAATTTGTTTACAGCACTAGTTAAACCTTCATTGTAAAAATGTGCGACTGTAATTCTAGAACTTTGATTTGTTTCCAGAGCTGGTTACAATGAGAAAAAAAGATTTTTTTTTTTTCTTTTTGCAAAAGAAATTATTCATCTGCTTAGAACAGTGCAAAGGCTTGCATTTTTTGTACATTTCATGGTATTATTTAAAGATTCTGTAATGCAGTGAAGTCCATTATCACATTTGCATCAGATTTTGAGGTATCAGAGGCATGAGCCTTGTTCAAGGGAGTAAAAAGCTTGAACTGATTGCCTAGCTTAGGTTCTTTTTCCGTGATAGACTGTTCTGGGTTTTTCATTGCGTATTGGTTACGCACATTTCATCTCACTGATGCATTCTGGGTTTGATTCTCACTTAAACGAGGGAGTAAATATAAAGATGGTCACTTGTCCAAACAAGCGTTTTCTCTAGCGTTGGATATCAGACATTAATATTTTAATCAATGATTGGACGTTAAGTTATTGATCATCAAGTAAAAGATGTGATTTATGTTTTGTGTACAAACAAAATGCGGACAATTAAGTTAACAATACAAGCAAATATCAATTACCAGGAAGCAGTTTGTTGATAACAAACTTTAAGTTTGTGGTTGTCTATCACTTTCATTAGTTTGTGGTTGTCTACCACTTGCGATAATTTTTAGCTCACTTGAGCTCGAAGTCCTCAGGTGAGGATTGTGATCAGTCTTTGGCCGGCATACAGCGTGCGTCGTCAACTTTGGGTTTAAACAACATCTCCCCCTAAACCGCTGAGCAGATTTTGATGAAATTTTACAGGAATGATCCTTAGGTGTTACTGAGCAAAATTAGCTAAAATCCTTCCGATCCGCCAACTAAGATGGCCGCCAGAACTAAAGATAGAAAAATCCTTAAACAACATCTCCTCCTAAACCGCTTAGCAAATTTTAATGACATTCAATAGGAATGATCATTGAGTGATACTGCACAAGAATAGCTAAAATCTTTTCGGTCTGCCAACCAAGATGGCTGCCAGAGCTAAAAATAGAATAATATTTAAACAACATCTTCTCCTAAACCGCTGAGCAGATTTGATGAAATTTTACAGGAATGATCATTAGGTGGTACTGAGCAAAAAAAACTAAAATCTTTCCGATCCGCCAATGTAAATTACCCCAGAGTTAAAAATAGAAAATTTTAAAAATCTCCTAAGCACAGATTTGATGAAATTTACAGGAATGTTGGAAAAAAAAATTTCACAAAGATGGCCAGCAGAACTAAAAATTAATAAAATTTAAATACTATTATAATTTATTATGTGTAATTTTTTTTCCTTACTTAAGCCTTTTCTCTCTAGCAAGTGAATTCAGGTGAGCAATTAAGGGCCATCATGGCCCTCTTGTTTATTGTCTACCACTTGTGATTGGTTTGTGGTTCCTTGGTTTTGGTTGTCTACAACATGTTTTGGAAGTCTACCACTTGTGACGGTTTGTGGTTGTCTACCACTTGTGACGGTTTGTGGTTGTCTACCACTTGTGATGGTTTGTGATTGTCTACCACTTGCGATGATTTGTGGTTGTCTACCACTTGCGATGGTTTGTGGCTGTCTAACACTTGCGATGGTTTGTGGTTGTCTACCACTTGCGATGGTTTGTGGTTGTCTACCACTTGTGATGGTTTGTGGTTGTCTACCACTTGCGATGATTTGTGGTTGTCTAGCACTTGTGATGGTTTGTGGCTGTCTACCACTTGCGATGATTTGTGGTTGTCTACCACTTGCGATGGTTTGTGGCTGTCTACCACTTGCGATGATTTGTGGTTGTCTACCACTTGCGATGGTTTGTGGCTGTCTACCACTTGCGGTGATTTGTGGTTGTCTAACACCTGTGATGGTTTGTGGCTGTCTACCACTTGCGATGATTTGTGGTTGTCTACCACTTGCGATGGTTTGTGGCTGTCTACCACTTGCGGTGATTTGTGGTTGTCTACCACTTGCGATGGTTTGTGGCTGTCTACCACTTCTGATGATTTGTGGTTGTCTACCACTTTTGATCTGTTCAACATTGAATGTAGGAGTCTACCAAAATTGGTATTTCGCCTAAGGATTTAGTTGTACCATCTGTTGTGTTTGTTACATAAGTTTGGTAGTTTGAAATTACTACATTTAGTGTACAAGTATTTAAGATTTATCTTTGATTTTGAGGTAGTTTTCAACTTGTGGAAGTTTACTTTTTACAGTAGTTAACTTCTCTTGTATTCTAAAATTGTTTGTGCTTTTTCAATTGTTTTGATACACTATAGCAAACTTTTTTATGCAGCTTTATAATACCAGTTTAACAAAAAAATTGACTAAGAGAACATTAATTTAAACAAAGCCTGATTTTAACAAGAATATTTTTTCCTCTTTATTTCTCAAACCATTGCCTGTACGAATTTCCAAAATTGCAAAGCAAATACAAATCTGAAATATGGCTTTTTACTGAGAAAAAAAATGAAAATGTTTTTGAAAGCTACAAATAAAGGAACATTTTCAGCAACCCTTTATTTGTAGTTCAGGAAAAAATTGTGCTTTTAATGCTTGCTTTGAACTTTGCACAGATAAAATTTCAATTTCAGTTTTTGCTGTCTTGTTTTGAATTTCATGATGAATTATTTTACAGACTTTTTGCCAATAATGTGCTGATTTAGTGACAGTCGGCCATTTGTAATTTCTGAGCGAGCATTTTATTGCAAAATTATTCACTTTAAGCTCAGAAGCAACAATAAATGACTTTTTCACATTCTAATTGGAATATATTTGGTATCATCACTGTAAGTAATATGCAGATTGTCACTCATTAAGTACTTTGTGAACATAAGTATCCTATTAGAATTCGTTGAAATCAATTTGTGATGATATTAGATTGAGGGTTGGATTGTTTTGTTATCAAATTTAGGGTTATCACACAGGGTTTTAGAAGGGTATTGTTGATTTAAAGTTATGTAAAGTAAAATCATGGTAATGTATGGGTTGTTTCTGTATGAAAGTGGAAATTTTCATGCGGCGCTCTCAGCCTCCGAGCCCATAAGTGGATCCGGTGTGTTATTTTTCTCTAAGACCATCCTCTTTGTGTCAATTTATATTTGTGGAAAGTTGGTAAATAAATCACATAATTGTGTGTGCTTTTATCTTAAGTAATATTTTCTTGCTCTTTTATTATTGCCTAATTTCAATAAGTGAATTTTGGGGCTATATAGGTGTCATTATTATGACCTGCCTCTTTACATTTTACAAGAAGTTCAATATCTTTTCATATTGTTGAGTCAAATCAGCATAGCGAGGATATTCATCATCTTCAGTGATAACTCTAGTTTAATTAAATGCGATATTTCTTGCTCTTGTAAGATCCTTGCTTTTAAGATTGAAGATCTTGTTTCTATGTAATTCTAATGGAACTTCTATTTTAATTACACAATTGGGATGAAAAAAAGAGAAAAAAAGTGTAAATTGAAATTGAGTCATTTGGCCCTTAAGAATTTAGTATCACTAAACATATTTCTAAACTCTTCAGTCTCTTTTTAAACATATCAGATTTTTCCCCCTGTTTTTCCCCAAAGTTCATCAACATTTTGTGTTTGGTTGATACACAATAATCAATCTGATATTTTCTTCGAAATTGAAATTTCTTTGTCAATCAACCCTGGTTTCTCTAGGAACAATAGCTGTTCTGCATCATGCTTGTTATCAGTGTTTTGTTGATATAATTTTTTATTCAGATTTATAAACGAGTTAGAAAAATACATACATGTAAATATATGGAAATTATATATGTTTGATATACATGCATATAGGTAAACATTTATCTGTACATACTCAGGTGTTGGTAGTGGCCCTGCTTGGCACTTAGCGTATAAGGGTATTTCCAGGACTGGTTGGCCCAGTGACTGGTGTGGTATCATGCCACATGTCTACGATGTGGTACTGCAGTGTGGTATCATGTCACATGTCTGATGTGGTACTGCAGTGTGGTATCATGCCACATGTCTACGATGTGGTACTGCAGTGTGGTAGTACAAAAGCTGTCTTGAGTAGATAAAGTCTCCAAATACTGAAATAATGTTGGTGGGATGTTAAACAAAGCCAGCGAAGAAGCATACATGGTAACAGTGGATGAGATGCTGGAGAATTTACCAAAGAAATATAACAAGAAACATCTGTTAAATAAGATAAGCGGCATTGATGGAGATTAAAGCAATGAATGATATAGAACGCTTATTTGCTGTTCCAATCATTATGTATGATGCGTTCTAAATATGCATACATGTAGTTGCAGCATCAACTCCTGCGCATTTTGTGGAGTAAATATTATTGAATAAAGCGGACAAAAACGTTTTTCAGTCAGATGAGGACGGTGACACAGACAATGATATACATTTTGATTGTTCAGATGTCTATAGCTTTCAGCCTGAATGCATCTGAAAGAAGTGTTTTGAACCATATGTATCAAAGAAACTGCAATTCAGTCAGGATACTTTATTAAAATTAAGTGAATAGGAAGCATATATTTGAGGTAGTTGTCAGTGAGACAAACAATGGTGCATTACTTTTTTCCCTAAGTAGAGGCATTTCCTACCAATAAAAAATTCATTCAAGTATTCATTTGGTTTTATCTTGCATCATGATCTGTAAATAAATTAAAAGTGAGGTTAGACATATATATATGCCAGAAAAAGGTACCGATATAGCTCCCTTGTTTAGTGTAACAGTATTTCCAAGACTAATTGGCCAATAGTCAGTATAAAGTGGCTGGGCGTGGTATCATACGCCTCATCTCGTCTGCAGTGTGGCCAATAGTCAGTATAAAGTGGCTGGGCGTGGTATTAAACGCCTCATCTCATCTGCAGTGTGGCCAATAGTCAGTATAAAGTGGCTGGGCGTGGTATTAAACGCCTCATCTCGTCTGCAGTGTGGCCAATAGTCAGTATAAAGTGGCTGGGCATGGTATCATACGCCTAATCTCATCTGCAGTGTGGCCAATAGTCAGTATAAAGTGGCTGGGCATGGTATCATACGCCTCATCTCATCTGCAGTGTGGCCAATAGTCAGTATAAAGTGGCTGGGCATGGTATCATACACTTCATCTCATCTGCAGTGTGGCCAATAGTCAGTATAAAGTGGCTGGGCATGGTATCATACGCCTTATCTCATCTGCAGTGTGGCCAATAGTCAGTATAAAGTGGCTGGGCATGGTATCATACGCCTTATCTCTCTGCAGTGTGGCCAAGTCAGTTAATACCAATGCTGATTGAAACTAGATCCTTCTGATTTGGACAAAAGCCCCATTTGATCTAAATATGTTGGTTGAACATTAAAACTAAGCTATCTTGTTTGTACATCAGCCCAAATTTATGACTGAATTTGTTTAAATGAAAATCAAAGTTTTCTTTCTCTTTTTGGTTTTGGTGGGGGATGTGGGCCTGAACAAGGTCTGAAGGGGAGAGGGGCTATTGTCCCAAGTTCATTGATTTCTCATCAACTGTATCCAAGATAGAAATGAGGACTAGATTTCTAGTTGTCTTGTTTGATGTGAAAACCCTTTATACACTTCCTGAAAATTTAGTAGCCTGATAGAAAATTCTTTTCAATTCTCTAGTCACTCAGGTGATCTTTAAAATGAGTGTTTTATTTAGGTAGGAGTTAAGACACATTAAGGGATGTTTATATGCAACATGGGGGGTGGGGGACGTGTCATTGATTCTTATTGTAAAAATTTCCAGTAGTGACATCCTTAAAGATTTGTTTGTTTGCAAATACCTTCCTATTCACAGAAAATGCACCTCTTCACTTTTTCCACCTCAAGTTCTTTTTTTGTTCCTCAATTGTCATATTTTCTGAGCAATAATTTCAGACACAAGGTGGGAACAAAATAATTGCTTGACTGTTTCTATCAAAACCTGACAAAGTGACAGAACATCTATACGTCACCCTGGATTTATTTAGATGGCCTGAACTAATGCACCTAATAATATTTTGTCCCAGGAGAGGTAAGCTGTAAGCAGAGGTGACACACAGGAATCAGTTTTCTGTTGTCTGTTTGTCCATCTGTCTGTCTGTTTGTCACACTTTTTCTGTCACGCTTCAGCAGGTGACACACGTGCTCCAGAGAACACTCTTGTTACCTTTTTGTAGTCCTAAATCCCCATCCTAGAGCAATGGCAATTTTTCCAAAATCCCAGAGTGGGATTTTACTTTACATGGGAATCATGACCAATCTGCCTGTTAAATTCCCAACTGTCAGGGAATGGTCCTACGTCAAAAGCCCAACGTATGCCTGCCGCTTCTTCCCTGGGGCAAAATATTAATAAGTACATAAGTCATTAGTAATTTAGTCTTGCTGTTCTCGGTTTTAAAGACTCTACCACAACTACACTGGAAAAAAATGTCAAGTAACTGAAAACAAACATAATTGTATGTGTGGCCTAGTTTTGCATTTTTTTAGGTCAAGGGTTTTTCCTGGGTGGGTTGGAAGTGATTCACTATGTAAATCAGAAAGGTATTTCTCACAATATTTGGTGTAACAAGACACCTGAGGGTCTGAATAACCCATTCTTCAATCTTATCCAATGATTGATTATTTTTCTTACTGCAGACAACTTTATAATTAAAAAAAAAAATCTTAATTTATGGAACTATTTATTTACTTTTTGGCTGTACAAGGTGACATCACATTTTGGCGCCAGATTGACGGATGTCATTCAAATAAATATACTTAATTTATTTATACTACTAAAAGTGTAAGAATATGAAAAGAAAATCACATGTGGGGATATTTAAAGAGCATGTGAGATAAGAAATAAAGATTTTCTAATATGGCTGGTTTTATCATAATTTATAGTATTTTCTATCCCGGTTAGTGTGAACAGAAACATCTCTCTTTTGTATATACCATTTCACACCTTGTTAAACCATTTCAAATCTTGATTAGACTGAAGGCTGTGATCTGTCAGAAAAGGATATACAGTATTATCCAGTGGCATTTCAGAGGCACAGATATTTATTATGCTTCCCCAAAGGGTACAGAACCATCACCCTGTTTTGCATAATTTAGGAGTTATTGCCCTTTATTATTTTTCATTATAGAATTTGTCTGAAGCATAACACAGAAACTATTTATAAGAGGTATCAATATGAAACTTTATAGGTAGATAGATCTTAACGAGGAGAAGTGCAGTGACAAGAACCATAACACTGTTTTGCATAATTTAGGAATTGCCCTTTGTTGTTTTTCATACTTATATTTTGTCCGGAGCTCAAATAGTATAATAAAGTACCCACTAAGTGACAAAGTGCAGTTAGGGGTTCTACCGGCACTTGTTTATTTATTTTATAACGATTTGACAGAAAGAGATATTGCTTTTGAAATTCCTCTTGCTGGCACTGCTGGAGCGTGCTTCGCAGTCCTTGATGTTGCTGGAAATAATGGTACCTAGAGAAAATGGAGAGAATGGGCAAAAAGGCACTGATGACTTGCATACCAAATCAAACCTGATCAACCTGCAAGCTGATCAGGTTTTAATCTGATTGCATATGTAGTAGTTGCTTCATGGAAATGGGTTATACCGCATCTGCCTTAGGAAAAAAAGAAATCAAACTCAATAATATTGAAGTTAACCACCCACCCCTCAGCAGAATTTCAGTCATTTAAACCCTTTCCCTCATAGAAGATACCATGAAAAGACCTATGCGAACAACATAAAACCAGATCAGCCTGCGAGTAACTCGCAGGCTGATCAGGTTTTATGCTGTTCGCTGCTCCTCAGTGGTCTGGAAATGAGGATTTTGTAATTAAATTTGGTAAGGTTTAACTGTGGTTTTCTGCAGATCTGGCTTTATGTGGTACCTATTGAGTGCGTCAAAATGAGTCTATATGAGGGAAAGGGTTAAGCAAATTTCAGCTAATGACAGGTGGAGGATGACCCCTAGTGCACATAAGTTACACATTTGTATGAAAAGTAGGAGTAACTACTGGGACTTTGGGGATCAACTGATATTAAGATTACTACTGTAACCACTCAACAACGGAGGACACCAATAACTCATAGCAACCCCAATTTATGCAGGATATTTTTAATTGAAATAAAAAAAATGCCATTGATCCTTAAAGCTTCCTTCTAATTTGTATTGCGTCTGAAACTGACATTTCCAGGTAGTTATACCTGATGAGGCTTGAAGTTAAAAAAGAGGATAAAAACATATTGGTGCATCTTATGCAGGTATACTGTAATGAAATTAAATGATATTAATTTCAGAATATACAAATCGGCATGGTAAAGATATCACAGGATAAATTAGAAAATTTTATGATTTGTAAATAGATTACAGTAAAATAATAATCAAGACATTTGCAATATTGAGTTTTTTTCAAGTATAATAAAAGACTGATATGCACAATGACATTATTGATGGTGCACTAATTAGAACAAAAGCAATAAAAGAATAAATTTAATATTATGAGGCAGTATTTTAACATATTAGAATTACAAATGAAGATGACTTTTACAATATTTTATAATCTCTCTCGCTAGAGGTTCCCTTACTACGTGGGATGTGGTTAGAGAGAGAATGATTAAGAGTTTTTTTGCATCTTAAGCTCTCTTGACGCTATATATCACTGAACGATGGCCAATAGATCGTCGAAATCTCAATCAAACGTAATTTATTTCATTGCGTCTCATTTTGCATTTGTTAATAAAATCAGCAGCGTTATGTAAGTCTGTCCTCACTATTTATTTGCGTTTATTGATTGATTAAATGCCAGCATGGACCAATTTTGGACAAACAGATATCTTGCTACCATTTGTCTTCCAGTTGAAGCACTTCTTGCGGCTTAAACAAGTGATAAATTTTGCGGGATTGTCAAGCTAGGAATTAAGTCTGTGAGTTCGGATAGTTAAGGAGATGTGGGTCAATCCGTCAAATCAAATTCGCTGCCAAGGTGTCGGATTATTGGGGACTAACAGACGCATATCAACTTGTTGAAAAGATCGATGCCAGATTGACAGAAGTGACTGGAAAAACCCCTGTGGCTTTGCACCATGGTGTGTTTAGAAAATTGACGGAAAAATAGAAACTCTTGTGATTTGTAACTTGTGCTGTCTTAATGGAGGTTGAAGAAGACCAGGTCAGGGATCTCGGTGAAGGACCAACATGTAGAAGTGGTTGAAGGTACTGTTGTTATAGCAACCATCTTAGATACTGGTGTAGGTGTTCCTATGTTGTGTTGTGGATTGGCTGTTATGAATAGGAAGAACCTATTTTTGTAAGTATTGTCAAGTCAGTAAATAAAGGGGTATCGATAGGGAACCATGAAGGTTATTGCTATGGGTAATGTGGCTGGTTCCCTGGTGCTTATTTTCTTTTGCCCATCACCTCACAGAATTACATGTATGACCAGATAAGCCTATGAGCGACATGCAGGTTGATCAGGTTTTTCTACTGTTTCTACTCCTTGCTAGCTGTTACAGTCTAAAACCTGTTCAGACTGGAATTTGATTTCTGTTTAAGGTACACCAGGACGAGGAATGGCTTGTGTTTGAGAAGTAAAAGGTTTAGGCTCTTTAGTACCTGGATTAGTACTTGGATAAGTACTTGGATTAGTACTTGGATAGGTACCTTGATCAGTACTGCAATATGTCGTTTTTGTGAACACGAGACTAGATTGATGACTAGTACCCAGAGATAACATGAACTCTGCCTTGTATAATCTTAAGATTGTTGTTGTTGTTGTTGTTGTATTGGGGTTTACCGTTGCTGCGATAGTATCTTAATCATATAGCGACGTCCAGCTAATTACATGTGGAGGAAGACCCCGAGTACACAGAGGTACCCGGGTAGAACCACCGACCTACCGCAAGCCAGCTGGAAGGCTTCCTCACATGAAAAACCGAAGTCCCTACCGGGATTCGAACCCACAGCGGTGAGGGGCTGAGAGATTTGTAGTCCACGACTGTAACCGCTCGGCCACGGCGGCCCCCTTAAGATTGAAAAGCTGTTCTTATTTTTTAGGTGCCAAAGTGGCGGTTCGGTGTTAATGAGACTCGTTGTCCGTGCTTTCAAATTACTTAGCTGTAATATTTGCCTCAGTCATTGTAACATTGGATGAGACAAAGTATCATTCAAAAGGGTTGGGTCTGTAGCACCAAGGTCAAGGTCATACTTTGAGTTGAAAGGTCATGGTGCTAGATTTGCTTGTCTGGACTGTTTCTTAGACATGGATCGCAGGATTCTCAAATAACTTGGCAGTAAGAGACGAAGTGTCACTCACAAGAGTTGGGTCTCTACCTCCAAGGAATGGAGAGGGAGGGAGATATAAGTTGAGAGAGAGGATGGGGAGGAGGATAGAAGTTGTTTAGAGAGGGTGGTCAAGGAGGGAGGAAGTTGTAGAGAAAAGGTGGTCAAGGATGGAGAGAGTGCAGAGAGAGGGTAGGAAGGAAGTTATAGAGAGAGGGTGGTCGAGGAGGGAGGAAGTTGTAGAGAGGTGGTCGAAGATGGAGAGAATGCAGAGAGAGGGTAGGAAGGAAGTTATAGAGAGAGGGTGGTTGAGGAGGGAGGAAGTTGTAGAGAGAGGGAGGTCAAGGAGGGAGGAAGCTGAAGAGAGAGAGGAGAGTTGGGGAAATCAATTATTATAGAGAGTGAGGGAAAGAGAGAGCAGGGGAAGGGAGAGATTAGAGGAGAGAAATAAAATAATAGAGGAGGGAAGATTATCAGTGAAAAAGAGAGGAGTCATTTTATACATGTCAATGATATTAAAAAAAGTATGAAACATAGAGCACTGTTTCATTTCAGACAGTGGTTTGCCATATGGGTCAGTTTACCGGTGATGAAAGTAGGTATTATGATTATGTGAGTAGAGAGGGCATTAGAATGAAATGTTTGGGTCAGCAGCTCAGTAGGTTTAACCCATAGGAGGAAGTACCTGAAACAGGCAGATTGCAAAGGTTGTGTTTGAGTCTAATTGTCCATTGCTTATACAAATATTCAAATTAGATTATCCTATT
>CM037784.1:3450104-3500104 GCA_021229015.1 Solen grandis | reverse complement strand
ACCCAATAGCTGTATTAGAATATCATGTGATCAGGGGTTCAGCTGGCTTTTGCAAAGAATTTGTTTGATACTGTTAGTAACAGCTGACATAGCTTGTCAAAAATGGATAATAATTCCTTAACTATGTGCTTAGGATAAAGTGGGACCTAAAATTTCTCATTGAAATTAGATGTTATTTAACCCTTTCCCTAATAGAGGACACCATGAAAAGACCTATGCGAACAACATAAAACCAGATCAGCTTGCGAGTAACTCGCAGGCTGATCAGGTTTTATGCTGTTCGCTGCTCCTCAGTGGTCTGGAAATGAGGATTTTGTAATTAAATTCGGTAAGGTTTAACTGTGGTTTTCTGCAGATCAGGCTTTATGTGGTACCTATTCAGAGTGCATCAAAATGAGTCTATATGAGGGAAAGGGTTAAAAGAGGTAAATGAAAAAAAATTGATTCAATAGGTTAGCAAATAAGCCTTTGTCGTGATGTGGGTCTTCTAATTTTTACAGAAAGATTCAAACTAAATAATCATAAATGTAAATAAGAGATAATTTAATAATGGAAAAAACGAATTATTAAACAACAGGTGAATTTATGAGAAATTTGGACATCTAGTTTACCCTGTAGCTAAAAAATTCAAGGTCACAACTAGAGGTTAAAGGTTAAAAATTAGTATATTATTTCCATAGGGAAAACCTGGTTTATATGGAATTTCCACATCTCTTGTGACAAAAAATGTTTGCAGTTATTTCCAGGATACTACGGAATTAATATAATTAACAATGGTAGTCCACAGCTAGGTCAGACTCTAAACATAAAACTGGTCTCCTAGGAAATATCCCTCAGACCTGAATCACACTTTCTTACCCACTTTCAAGATTTATGAGTTTTTCTACAGTAATGTATGGCTAACTTTTGCTTCCAGGCTACTGTTTGACATGGCATCCCCATTTACCATGGTTTTCCATTGCTGTCTAATGTAACAATGTTAAAAAAAAAAACAGAGCACTTGAGACGGAGTGATACAGATTTTCATAGATATCAATCATATACGAAAAATGTAATTCAGGACCATTCATACGCATTTTCTGATTTTTCATGCCACTTCAAATCAGTGAAGATATTTAAGGTCTTGAGCTCCATAGTTGTTCTTGTAACAAAATCATCCTTCTTTTTTTTTTTTTTTTTTTTTATCCTTCCGCCATCTTGATGAATGATTGAAGTTGATGGCAGTAACGGAGTGTTTGTTTCCATGGTAACAAAGGAGAAGCACCCAGTCTCTCAGGGGGGAACACATCATTTCGCTGGAACCTGTCTGTCTAGGATTGACATTGAGTTATGGTTGATCACTGGGCTGCCAGCCAGTGTTTGACAACAAAATTATCATAAATCTCCGTCGTGGAAGCGCGGAGCATGGTTGTCGTATAAATCTTGTCCTACCGAATTTTCGGTGACAATCCAAGAAGAAGCTATTTGTTTCTGAAGCCTCTGATATTGCAATTATGATTAGCGCTAATAGCAGACAAATTGATTCCCTACACCGAGTTTCAAGGGTGTAATGATAGTGCCGCCAACAACATTCGTTACTCAATACTTTATGACAGCCGCATACACGAGTTATAACCTACGGTACGACATAGAGAACTGTGAGAGAGCAACAGTGTCGGGTGCCTAATGTAGAACAGAGACACTCTTCTTAGTGGACCCTATGGTAATTTGACAAAAAAGCTTAAAATTAGGCAATATCTTTTATTTTTATTTCTAAAATTTTGAATTTTGTGCATAAATAATTTTAAGGAGACATTGTGATTAGCTAACCTCTATCATTCCTTAGACATCAATGCTCTCAACTAGGACAAAACGTTAATTATTTCTGAAATCTAGATTTTTGTGAATAGAAAACTAAAGAAATATTGAATCATAATTTTAATGGGTATGATTTTAAATTTTGCGTGAGACTGAGCAAATACATATTGGAGGACTAAATATGTCAATGGCAGTTTTTTTTTTACAGATTTCTTCACAAATCTGATCAGATTGAATGTAACAGACCTTTCCATTGGTCACAGATATATTCAAATTAGATAACCAGGTTATCCAATAGTCATGCTGGAATATCATGTGATCAGGGGTTGACATAGTTTACATATTACAAAAAAAAAAAAACGTTGCTTGTTTGAGCAGTTGACCAAGCCACAAGAAGAAAATGCTACCTTTTTAGTGGGTAAAGGTAGAGCTTATATTTTCACTGCAAAAATATGGAAGGTCAGGTATCTAGTCATGCTGTGTTAATGTGTAAATTTTACTTCTAAGAGGAACAATCCAGTATAGGAGCAGTGTGATCTGGGTCTGCTCTGTTTGCCAACATGTCAAAATGAGTTGTAATCTCTATGAAAATCACTGATTTTCACTTCAATATCTTTAGATACTTTATGAATACAGCCCTTGGCTGGAATTCTACCATTGATACTGAGGGCTAAGTAATTCTTAACCCTTTCCCTCATAGAGGACACCATGAAAAGACCTATGCAAACAGCATAAAACCAGATCAGCCTGCGAGTAACTCGCAGGGTGATCAGGTTTTATGCTGTTCGCTGCTCCTCAGTCTGGAAATGAGGATTTTGTAATTAAATTTGGTAAGGTTTAACTGTGGTTTTCTGCAGATCAGGCTTTATGTGGTACCTGTTGAGTGCGTCAAAATGAGTCTATATGAGGGAAAGGTTTAAATACTCATGGGTGATTTCCCCTGCAAGTTCTTTCAATCTTGTCTCTCTTATAATAGTGCCCAACTATTTTATCTCAACAAAAATTGTCAATTTTAAGGTCATCTAAATAAGGAATTAATTTCCTTAATATTTCATAAAATAATTATTAATTGAATTAATTGCTAAGCACTAAGTAATGTAAGTAGTAGTCAAGCCATGTGTATATCAGCCTGTCACTTACTTGGGGTTGATCAGGTTTTATACTGCAAGCATTATCCATTCCTTTCAGAGCTGTGATGTGGTATTTAAGGGTGAAGAATTGCACAGTTTTATAATCCACAAATGGCCACAAATTGAGAACGAAATGTACTTTGAAATATCTAATAACTAAGTGGAGTACTTAAGCAGAGAAGAAATGAATCAAACTCTAATATAGGAATACTTGATTAACAGGGTAGGGAGAAAATAAGCAAACTCTGACGTGGAACATTTAGTTATCCATAGGTAACTGGGCAGAGAGAAAATGCAACAAACTCTTATTAAAGGCATTTAGATTATATTTCCTTGCTGGCTGATCTGGAGTTATAATTGCCATCAAGGTTATATTTTCTGATAGTGTTCCTGTTCTAAAAGGTTAAGGAATTCCATTGGGGGAGGGTGGGGGGGAATGGTGATGCTGAAGTGAGATTTTATCTTTATGAATAATTGAACAAAATGATAGAATAAAATGATATCTTTTCTAGAATAAATCGATTTATAGATAGGAACTGAAAACTCAGTTTATGTGATTTCTCTTCTTTTTTTCATAGATGTACATACGTTTGCTGAGAGTGGCAGATTTATTTTAATTTACAAAATCTCTTACACTGCATGGTTTTATTAATGGGTTTGGTCCTTTGATTTGTGCTGTAATATTTCTCAGCATACGGCAATATCTCTTGACAACTAGCATAATTTATGACAATTATCGCAATAATTCTTGGGTTTGAAACGATATGTTTACATTATTCTTTTGAGGTTTCCAACTCATTCATAGGAAAGCAGTACTCATTTGCAACACTAGTGCACCATTTTAACCAGAAAAAAGAAAGCATTTGATAGCCTGAACATTGTTATTGTCAGGTTTCACAGGTACAAGGAAGTGAGGGAACAGAAGTGGCGCCATAGTTCAAGGGTGCTGTGGTAGCATACATGATTTGATCCAGAGGTTGTGGGTTTAAACCTTGTTTGGGTCAAAAGTCTCTCCTGACCTCCTCTGGTTCAAAATACAGGTCCAGCCCAAAAACCATCTAGAAGGAATTTATAGTTTGTATAGTAATAGTTTGTTTCTGCATTGACGCAAAGAAATATTTTAAAAATAGTAGAAAATCTGTTTCGCCTGTAAGTTGACTTTGCAGGCTGATCTTGTTTTAAACTGGTTTCACATGACATTGTAATGGCAGATTTTACAGATTGATAGACTAGAACCAAATGGAAGCTTAATAAACCAATAACCAAACAAGGGTTTAAATTATCCTGCTGTAGAGCAAATTTTAATAGTATAACATATGAGGAACTTGCAGGCTGATCAGGTTTAGCAACATATATATATTTTATACTACTGATTCTTAACAGTTTGATGGAAAGGTAATGCTATAACCATGATCAGACTGAAAAGTTATTTCTTTCAGTCTGATCAGGATTTAAAGTGGTTTCAGATGGCATATCTGGAAAAAGTAAAGCACAATGTGGCCAGAAATAAAACCCAGTCATAATCAAACCAGATACCATGACCACCTGGACGTCAGAGGGGTGGGGGAGAGAGCAGGTTCCTCCACTAATTGACTAATGTTATATGTCACATAGTAATTGACATGTGCTGAGCTACCCACAATGCATTGTGTTCCACTTCCTTCGCTACATGCCACATATCAGCTACGACAGAACATATCTGTTTTATACACACTTATGACTAAGTCTCCATTTGGCAACCAATATATTCTTTATAATTTATTTTTTAAAGGAATTTTTTTTTTGTCAGGTCGGTGTTTTCCCATTTATTTAGTCCCGCAGATAAATCATCGTTTTACAGGGTACGTATGTGTGTGTTGGGTCTATAAATAAATCACAGTCAAGACTTTGTATAAATCAACCTGCTGAGGAGGTTTTAGAATGGCAGAATCCGTATTCATAAAATTACTGTAACAAGAGATTTCTCCGTCTCTCATATTTCACAATTGTAATTCAAAGGACCAAAGAGAGAGACAAATCCGGTTTCATCTGAATTGAATTTCAGTGTCGTAAGGGGTTGCCATATATTTTTCTGTTTTGAAAAGCAACTTATTTTGCTTGACACCTTCAACATATCTGACATGCTATAAATCTATCAGATTTTTTCTGACTTTGTTTTCTACTTTAAATTTTTCAATTTTTTAACAGGTTATACCATAAGAATGCCAGATCAGATCAGATGGAAATCATTTCTCAATCAGGACATTATTTACAGTGTTACATTCTAATCACAGAGATGCAGATAAGTAGAAAACGGTATAAAACCTGATCAGCCTTCCTGTAATTTGAAAGGCTAATGATCGAAATTTCATCACTTGACTGATTGTCAGAAAAGCTCATTTAAGCATATTAAGTAAAACATTCCAGGAAAGGCCACTCAATGGAAACTGAAAATAAATCCTTTATTTGGAGAGTGCTGTTATTTAGAGGATATCTTCTATAAATTACGATCTCTTAATCAAGTCAGTGGTCTTTGTTCACAGGTTGGCTGTCATTCAGAGGTGGCTGTTAATACAGGGTTGGAGGCTGATAAGCTCTACTGGGTATCAGAGGATAATCTGTTTGCTTTTTGGAAAGCATAGGTTAAGAATTTTCCTGGCATCATCCTTTTGGTAGAGGTTATTATTATATTATTAGATTTTATCTCCATTTATCAATCATTCATGGCTCTGTATTATGGGTCTATATTATAGAGCCATGAATAGTTAATAAAAGGAGATAAAATCTTCCAAGTTTTAACCCTTTCCCTCATAGAGGATACCTATGACCTATGCGAACAGCATAAAACCAGATCAGCCTGCCAGTAACTTGCAGACTGATCAGGTTTTATGCTGTTCGCTGCTCCTCAGTGGTCTGGAAATGAGGATTTTGTAATTAAATTTGGTAAGGTTTAATGTGGTTTTCTGCAGATTAGGCTTTATGTGGTACCTACTTAGTGCGTCAAAATGAGTCTATATGAGGGAAAGGGTTAATGGTATTTAGAAATACCACATGAAGACCAACAGAGCTGTTAGTTAAGACCAAAACTGGCTGTGGGGTGGAGAACCAGTCATAGAATTGGAGTAATAGACCTGTACTAAACTCAAGACCAAATCTGAAGTAACAGACCATTGTGGAAGTTGATACTGGAATTTGTCCATTGAAAGCTAGAAGGGCTCATCAATATATATACAAATAAGTCTGATGAACCCTTCTGGCTTTCAGTGGACGAGTAGGCAATTACTTCAGTAAAAGACAAATACTAATAAAATAAACAATTACTCATATACTTTTATTGCAGTAAAAGACCAATACTGGAGAAGTGGACAATTACTGCAGTAATAAATCAAGTTTAAAGAAAGAAGACCAAATAAAACAAAAATAGATAGATTCCAAAGATATAGACAAACACATATGTATGTTTAGACCATAATCATACAGTCAAATCCATAAGTGAAAATAAACTAATAGAGTAGTGACCAATATTTATTAAGTTATTTAGAAATTAAATCTTATTTCAAGTATACTTTTTTTTATATAGAATCACATTCTAATTTGCTTAATCAGTTTCCTTTTCGCAAATTCAGAATCAAAAGATTTGTATCAAAAAACCATGAAGTCTTTAAAGAAGACAAGTATCTGGTCTTAGGACTTTAGATGAATTGCAAGGCATTTGAATTTGGTATGAGATGAGAGATTAATGCTTGTCCCTGACCTTTAGTGAGAGTGGACACACTGGGAGAGGTATCCTCAACCCGTCCATCATCTGGAGGTGCCGCTGTGTTTAGTGGTCTCCCCTACTGCTTCTGCCTCTTTCTCGGACACAGTGACAGATATTTGTGTTGGAAGAGAAACACATTTCTCATTTAAGGACTTTTTTGCATGTGATATTCCTCACTTTTATTTCAGAGAATTATACTGTCTTAGTGTGAACAAAAAAGTAAATAAAAGATATGTATACAGATTAATACAGTTTAGAACCATTATATCGCAAACACAATTGCAAAACAGGCCAATATTGGACCAAACCTATGATTTGTGATTTGAGTTGACTGAGTTCATTTTAACATAGTAGACTTAGACTCCCAATATAATGATAGAATGGAGCTGTTCCATTATAATGCAGTAGATAGACTTAGACTCCCAATATAATGATAGAATGGAGCTGCTCCATTATAACGCAGTAGATAGACTTGGACCCCCAATATAATGATAGAATGGAGCTGCTCCATTATAACACAGTAGATAGACTTAGACCCCCAATATAATGATAGAATGGAGCTGCTCCATTATAACGCAGTAGCTAGACTTAGACCCCCAATATAATGATAGATTGGAGCTGCTCCATTATAATGCAGTAGCTAGACTTAGACCCCCAATATAATGATAGAATGGAGCTGCTCCATTATAATGCAATAGCTAGACTTAGACCCCAATATAATGATAGAATGGAGCTGCTCCATTATAAACAGTAGCTAGACTTAGACTCCCAATATAATGATAGAATGGAGCTGCTCCATTATAACGCAGTAGATAGACTTAGACCCCCAATATAATGATAGAATGGAGCTGCTCCATTATAACCAGTAGCTAGACTTGACCCCCAATATAATGATAGAATGGAGCTGCTCCATTATAACACAGTAGCTAGACTTGGACCCCCAATATGAATATAGAATGGAGCTGCTCCATTATAATGCAGTAGATAGACTTAGACCCCCAATATAATGATAGAATGGAGCTGCTCCATTATAATGCAGTAGCTAGACTTAGACCCCCAATATAATGATAGAATGGAGCTGCTCCATTATAACGCAGTAGCTAGACTTGGACCCCCAATATAATGATAGAATGGAGCTGCTCCATTATAACACAGTAGCTAGACTTAGACCCCCAATATAATGATAGAATGGAGCTGCTCCATTATAATGCAGTAGCTAGACTTAGACCCCCAATATAATGATAGAATGGAGCTGCTCCATTATAACGCAGTAGATAGACTTGGACCCCCAATATAATGATAGAATGGAGCTGCTCCATTATAATGCAGTAGCTAGACTTAGACTCCCAATATAATGATAGAATGGAGCTGCTCCATTATAATGCAGTAGCTAGACTTAGACCCCCAATATAATGATAGAATGGAGCTGCTCCATTATAACGCAGTAGATAGACTTAGACCCCCAATAT
This sequence comes from Solen grandis, assembly GCA_021229015.1. Lineage (NCBI taxonomy): Eukaryota > Metazoa > Mollusca > Bivalvia > Adapedonta > Solenidae > Solen > Solen grandis. Next base: position 3,491,969 of record CM037784.1, on the reverse strand, counting down.
AATGATAGAATGGAGCTGCTCCATTATAACGCAGTAGATAGACTTGGACCCCCAATATAATGATAGAATGGAGCTGCTCCATTATAATGCAGTAGCTAGACTTAGACTCCCAATATAATGATAGAATGGAGCTGCTCCATTATAACACAGTAGATAGACTTAGACCCCCAATATAATGATAGAATGGAGCTGCTCCATTATAATGCAGTAGCTAGACTTAGACCCCCAATATAATGATAGAATGGAGCTGCTCCATTATAACACAGTAGCTAGACTTAGACCCCCAATATAATGATAGAATGGAGCTGCTCCATTATAACACAGTAGCTAGACTTAGACCCCCAATATAATGATAGAATGGAGCTGCTCCATTATAATGCAGTAGCTAGACTTAGACCCCCAATATAATGATAGAATGGAGCTGCTCCATTATAATGCTAGCCAGACTTGGATGCTAATAAAGATAAATATATAAACTTTCATAGCATCTAATGTATTGAGCTCTGATACAATCAGCCAGACCTGCATTCAGTGCTAATATATCTGCAGCAATCAATATGGGGGCTGGAATAAAGTAAAAACCCTTGTTGTTTTTAGTTCAGACATGAAGATTTTTCTCAAAAAATACTGTTTTTAAATGGCACATGTTTTTTCGACAGGTTTTTCAACAAAAAATTACGCCCTTTAAAATTGATAATGTCCAGATGGGTGTTGGGCATCCTGTTAGGCTGACCTTTTTTTTTAATCTGCCATAGTTTTGTGACCATCATTGGATTGTCTCAATATTTGGATAGTTGCTGAAGTGGATGTACCTTAACATTATACAGTTGACCTTGTGTCCTTGACCTTTGATCTACTTTTGATGAAAAAAGCGGCCTCTGGACAGATTAACCTTTCTGTTTATCTGCTATAATTTTATGTCCTTCATTGGATGCTTCAATATTTGGACAGTTGCTTAACTGGATGGACCTTTACATTATGCAGTTGACTTTGACCTTTAACTTACTAAAAAAAGAAGTAATAATGAAATAATTTTTTGAGTGATTGAAATTTCAAGATTGTCAAAGGTACACATCACTAAAATGTTTAGGTGATACAGCCACATTCTAATTTGTTTCAAATAGCAAGGATGATTGCTTTTTCCTTAAGAAAGACATTTTAAGGGGAAAATGTCCTTTCCTTCAATGCCATTATTTGAGTACTTACTGCCCCCCAAAGGCTGGCTTTGTTGAACATTACTTTATTTATATAATCATGAAAAAGAAAGATAGATTGCTTTCACGACAGCCCCCTGAGGAATTTGTAACCAGCATCCCTCTACATCCTAGTCTGTCCTTGATGAGGTAAAATGTTCACATTTATTTGTGCTCTCTCGTGAGACGGGCTTTTTGTCACCATATTTGTAAGAAATGTGTTTTGTCAGGGTGATTTATGACTGGTTAGTTCTACACTAATGACAGTCATATCATACAGATGCTTGCTCAGTGACCCACACAGCTTCTGAGCAACATGGATCAGGTGCCTTGGTCAATGGAGGCTTGCTGCCAAGCAAGCGTCCATGTGACTTGATAGTGCCAAAGTTTTCCAGACAAACTTAAGTGCTGTTTTGGTCATGATGCACCAATATGCATCGGTTTTTTTCTGTCATAATTTTTTTTATTTTGGAAGAAGCTTATTAAACATTGATATTTTCATAGAGATTAAAATGGAAGTCTTCAAGCTGATTGACTTGAAATTTTTACATCAAATTATATGATATGAACATGGACAAAGCATCGTCCATGATTATAATTTTTAAGTATTTGAATTATGAAGTTGTGTTTGCACCATAAATCACTTTAATTACATGGAATAACATAATGAGGCATAAATATGAATAAAAACATTACTGGTGACACACATAAATCATGAACCAATCAGTTAGATGGGCCAGTTATAATATGTCAAATGAACTAGTTGATCAAAAATTCTGCCTATTCTACATTTTTTATGAATATTAACAAGAAAAATCTGATTAACCCTTTCCCTCATAGAGGATACCATGAAAAGACCTTTGCGAACAGCATAAAACCAGATGAGTAACTCGCAGGCTGATCAGGTTTTATGCTGTTCGCTGCTCCTCAGTGGTCTGGTAATGAGGACTTTACAATTAAATTTGGTAAGGTTTGGGTTTGGCTTTCTGCAGATCAGGCTTTATGTGTTACCTATTGAGTGCGTCAAAATGAGTCTATATGAGGGAAAGGGTTAAATGTTCAAAAGGTTTTGTAAAAATATGCTAATTTTAGCACCAATGTCTTGTATAGACCATTGTGTTCTAAATATATCATTTGAGGTATATTCATTTGTTTAATGTGATATGTGACTAGCAAGATGGTTTCCAGTCATTTTAAAATTAATGATAAAGAAAAAAAAAATGGGGTTGATAGTCATTTGACTATATGACCAACTTAGCCTTGGGGTCAGGTCAGGAGAGACAAAACGTGAATTGTATTGACCTGGCGTGCAATAATGATGATAATGATGATGATTTCAACAATCACTTTGACTACATTGATGATGATGATGATGATGATGATGATGATGATGATGGTGATGATAAAGATGATGATTTCAACAATCACTACGACTACATTGATGATGATGATGAATGATGATGATGATGATGATGATGATGATGATGATGATGATTTCAACAATCACTATGACTACATTGATGATGATGATGATGATGATGATTACAACAATCACTATGACTACATTGATGATAATGATAGAACAACAAAAAATATTATGATGGTTACCTAATTGATGAAAATGATGATTATACATATGCTGCTGCTGATGATGGTGATGGAAAGATGATAATGGTGATGGTGGGTTGATAGTTTTGAAGATGACAAAGGAAAAAGACTTTAGAATATGATAAAGACAATTATTTTAAGAAGTGCATAAGTACATGTTTGTAAAATCTTGATATTCAACAAGGTATGTTATACAGAAGACCTAACAAAAAACTTCTTTTAAAAAATCTTCCGACAACACAGACTGTCGTCAAAAAAACTGCTGGACACGACCCACAACAAGGCTGCATACATGACAGAGATGAAACCCACTCGTCATCTGTCAGACAGATTTGCACGATAAAGAAAGGTTTCTGTGGAAACTGGACGTTCCATCCATCAGCGACAAGAAGTGCTTGAGATGGGCTGGTAAGAAACTGAGGCTGCCACAATTCTCACTCACCTGTGTGATTTGACGAGTTGCTGCGCTGAAAAAAGTGTCAACACCGGCAGCCCCGTGTTGGGTGCTAATTTACAACAATGCGTCTGTCGCACATTACATTAGTTCGTGTCAGTCCGTGACAAGAGAATGATAAACGTCCCATGACAAATCATACTGTGTTAATGGGAGAAGCTGGGAACATGGTCATTTGTCTTTTAGAGCTTGCTGGACATGTGATATAAGTATGCAGACTTGGGATCGCCATGGAAACTGACGTGACCGACACCCCGAAGATCCTTGAGCACATGTAGACTATAAGATGATGTTTTGAGTTTATAGGGAGGGTGTCACAGTTGTTGCTATAGCAACAGAAAAAGATATTTTTAAGCTTTCAACGACTGGTTTGATGTTTATTAAAAAGATGTTAGTTGAATACATATTTTAATATTAATGATATTCTTGACTTTTAACTTAAAAAGCTGAAAATTCTTTTGGAAAAAAAAACAACATATGTTAATAATAACTTATAACTTAATAACTTATTTCCTTTGCAAGCTGATTTGTTTTAAAACTAGTCACATATTGACAATGTCGAGAATTTTGTTACTTTTACTCCTGTGGAGATTTAAAATTTTGCTGTTGAGGTCGCGATCAGGTTTAAATATCAATACTGTACAGATCATTGTAGTGTTCCGTCTTCTAGTGGTAAAATCATGGTCGTTGACAGGTATATGACAGGCTTAATCATTAGCCTCATTATAATTGTAATTAGGTGTCTTAATATTTAAAGGTTGAATTTTTGACAGGTCATTTTGTTAACGAGGGAGCGCACCTAGGTAGTGTTATACCGGGGATTTAATTTCTTAAGGCTTGATTAGATGGAAGCTGGCACTGGAAGGGTGCAGTGAAACCTCTCCTAAGAGGCCAGTCAATGGGACAAGAGAAAGTGGATGCTTAGCGGAGGTGGTTGCTAAATGGAGGTCAGATTTAAAATGAATTGCGCTGTTTAAAGCTGGCGAATGCTAAGTGGAGGTCAGATGTAAAATAAATTGGGCTGCTTAAAGCAGGTGAATGCTAAATGGAGGTTAGATGTAAAATGAACTGCATTTTTCCGGAATTTAAAAGGGTGTTAAAAAAGGCCAATTGTTTTAACACAGGTGTTTAATATGTTCAGGTAAACATAATAAATCATAGGACTTGGATTTGAATCCTGTTTTATCAATGACTTTTGATTGAATGAGAGATATATTTTATTTATTATGACTTTAACATATCAAAGCAGTAAAACTGATACTAGTGTGGTTCATCAATGCTTGGCAATCAGCATTTCATGACAAGTTTTTAGCTAGGTTGGCACTGTGTCGGGATAATGTGACAGGGTGTGGTAGCGTGCCACTTGTTCAGTATGGCAGTATTATAACTTCAAGTATTTCTTAGGTATTGTCACAGGGATGCCAAAATTAAGCTGAAAAATCCCCCGAAAAACAGATACTGTCATATAACCTTATATCAGACCCTGTAACAACACAAGGCATTTCTCACTGTTTCTCAGTTTTTGTGTGTCGCTTAGTTGCGATACAGTAAATAATATAAATAAATGTAGGCAGGCATGCAGTGCACTGTCACAAGAGATGGAATAATGGTTTTATTAACAACCATCGGGCTCAGGTTGAAAAACTCCCTGAGGAGGAGATACTCAGTTATACATTCATCATGTTATTGTCTATTTTTCTCCTGTTTCACTTAATGAAGTGGGAGCCTTACTAGCTTTATGATCTGTCGATCCTGTCCTGTCTACCTTAAGGTAAAGTCCCTGTAATGGTTCCACAACATTTTGGACCTCATGGCCTTTCACGGAGATAACCAAGGTTTCCAAATGTTTCAAATGTTATCTCGGTTATCTTGGTAGAGATGAAGTGGTCCAAGACATAGCAGAACCATTACAGGGACTTTACCTTAATCTCAATATCTCTAGTGCAGGCACTGGAATTTAGATAATTATTTATTGTGTAATTTGGTATGCTTCGATTTAACAGTGAACTTTTTTAGGTCATTTGAAGATTCTGTTGAGATAAGACAGGTTTATAGGCTGATACTTCATGAATGGTATGTCACAGCTCAGGGATTCTAACCTGCAACCCTGACCATCCCTGTGGAGGCTCAAACCACTCGGCTGCAGAGGTTTATCTCTTAGAAATACCGTTTGATGGGTGTGAGACTTTACAATGATGGATTTGGTCACTTGATGTCCAGATGTGGTATCATGCCATTTCACTGCAGAGTGGTACTGCTGTTGTTGTTGTTGTTGTTGTATTGGGGTTTACCGTTGCTGCGATAGTATTTCAATCATTTAGCGACGTCTAGCTAATTACAGGTGGAGGAAGACCCCAAGTACACAGAGGTACTTGGGTAGAACCACCGACCGATACTGCTGTACATATGTCGTTTAAGTCTGTCTCAAGTTAAATTGCACATCCTAGAAAGAAAGAAATCTACGCCTTGCCCAGAGGTTTTGATATTATTATTAGATATCAATTATATACTCGGACTCAAACTGTGCCCAAGACATATTAAACAGAGATAGCAAACTCATGTAAAAGCCAGTAGAAAATATTGTATAAGGCACACAGTAGATCATGGAATATTGCAAATTAAAAAGAAAAGAATGTAAAGATCACAGAGGAAAATGTAACAAACTATAAGATAATCATTTCTCTACTGCAAGGAATTATATTCAGTTTGATTTATTTAAATTATGATTTAAATTCAACCAGTGAAGTAGAAAAACAACTTATTTTACATAGTTATCACCATGCAGATACTTCTCATTTTACATCAAACATTTTTATTTCCTGACTTACTTAACATACAAGATAACATTTTGATGGTAATTTAATGTTCTATTGTAAAATACAATTTATTTTCACATATTTTCAATAGAAAAGGAGATATTTGAAAACGTGACTTTGCAAGAATTGGACAATTTGTTACATGCTTTTGTGAGATATTTAGACTAGTTTCCAATCTTTGTTTAATATAGGTCTTTGTATTTTTAAAAGGGATTTGAGTTATAATGTTAAAATTTAAAAATTCACTAATAATTTAGATTTGAAAATATTAATCTGGGACAATGGGAGATGCTGTCAGGGAAAAAAAATGATTATAGTTCAGGTAGAAGTCAACAATCTGAGCCACTTTGTAAATCAAAAGGTGAAAGGAAGGCAAAGTTTTGGCGACATTATTAACGGCCACCTAGGTTGAGGTCTTTTCCGTCTGCTCCAATGTAGTAGTGGATAGTTTGTTCAGTAAAAATATAGACACAGCATAATCATTTAAATTGCAGTGTGTTGGTTATATCATATGTGTACAATTTCAAAATAAATGCAGCAGTTGATTTATTTAAACCATTTCAGGATTAAAGGTAAAGTTTTATTTTTAATATTTTATTGAACTTTTTTTTTTTATTTAATTTTATTCAGGACTTTTAGAATCACATATTTATCCCTTAGTCATAAAAAATGGTACTGGTATAGCTTCCTACGGAGTGATACTACAGTGTGGCAGCACTATATCTGTCTCAAGTAGATATTAGAAGTCTCCTAAATGACTGAAATAGTCTTGGTGGGATGTTAAACCCAACAAACAAACAGAAGTGAGGCCTAGATATTTAACATGCTTGTCAAATCATGTCCTAAAATGCTCACATAAAGAATGGAGGGGTATTAATAACTTTAGTGATAGTTCTAGTTGTGTTTAACCCTTTCCCTCATATAGACTCATTTTGATGCCCTTAATAGGTACCACATAAAGCCTGATCTGCAGAAAACCACAGTTAAACCTTACCAAATTTAATTACAAAATCCTCATTTCCAGACCACTGAGGAGCAGCGAACAGCATAAAACCTGATCACTCGCAGGCTGATCTGGTTTTATGCTGTTCGCATAGGTCTTTTCATGGTGTCCTCTATGAGGGAAAGGGTTAAAGATTTTCCTAAACTGTCGCATCTTATGAATATTCAGTTTACAATAATGACTTATTCACAGTAAATCTGATCCATTGCTATAGTTTTAAACTAATACAATATAATTCTATTCTATATTTTTACATAAAATTGATATCTGAAAAAAAGTCAAATGACATTTATTTGACTTTTTGATCCTTATCATTTTTAAGCACTTTAGGTGTTGAAATACTAAAAATATTTTCTGTCATCTTTAAAATTTTTGTGGCATTTTTAGTTAATGAAATAAAATATGACCAATCCTCCATAAAAAAACAATAATCAAATTCCATTGTGTCAAAAGTATAAGAGACAATAACAGTATACATCATCCTAGACATGTCGATTATTTGGAAATGTATTAATTTCATCAACATTTTCATCTGCACGGTTAATGTAACAGCCTGAGGGGCACTAATTTGAATGTCATAATTGACTGTGAACACATGTTGTTTCATATTAATTTGTTTTAGCACACTCACCTATCCATCAATTTTTTTATCAGCAGTAAATATCCTTCATGCCTGTCAACTTCCCCCCCCTGTCCTTGCCTACCAAGTTTGATAGCAATCAGATGGACTGGCCAGTATCAGGGTAGCCTATCTTCGCATAGATCTGGCTGTGAACTTGTCGCCTCAAGGCGGTGATAGTCATGTGTCTTGTATCATGCCATGGCTTGGAATACCAGACCATCGTTCATATTTTGCTGTTAGGCTTTGTGACTATGCTGTGTTGACGGTTGATTGTAATATTGCAATATAAAAAATTATTGCATCATTCGCAAAATTTGACAAGTTTGAGGGTTTTTTTTCTCCCCCATTATTTGTTAAAATTAAACCTGGAAATGTTTTCTTGAATTAAGGGAAAATTGACTGTTAACTATTTTTGTGTGCATATTAAAATAGATGTAAGTAAATATGATAATTTGATTAGAATATGTGATCTATGCAGAGGATCAGTATTTCTGAAAAGTTTGGCCTCACATATTGTTTAAACTCAATTCTTTTTACATTGATTTGAAAACAAGTTTTTGGGGAGGATATTTAGCTTATGGTATACTAAACCCTCTCAACGTGTCCCTGGATTGGACCAGTACTAAATGCCTGGGTAGGTCTTGATCCGGAAACACCGAACGTGTTCGGAACCTGCTGATCCCCGGTCATGGATGTTATCCCTGGACCATGTCGCCCAGAATAAGTTATACATATGCTCGTATATTTTTATGGAAAAAAAAGTCTTTTTCTTCCCCTTAAATGTATTAACACTTTGACAGAAGTCAGCTAGTTTCAATATTGCCGCAAAGTTGATATAACCATAAGCAACATTTTTGTTTCCATTTTTCCCAGCCAGTTGCGATTTTTTTCCCAATCTTTTTTTGTCACGAAAGTCTGCACTGTGATTCAGGTGCCTCAGGATTCGGTGTTTTAGTAAAGCTTTTTTTTTCATCAAGATTTTTTTTATTTTCTCTGCCCAAGGTGTGCTTAGTACTATTTCTGTGCTTAAAATAAAAATACCCAAATATTTCATTTCTTATCAATTACTGTTATTGATTAAGGTAATAATTCATTTCAGCTTAGTCGTGTACTTGAATGTTTCATATAAAAGTAATGGTGGATTGTGTATCTATCTACCTAGTTTAACCCTTTCCCTCATAGAGGAAACCATGAAAAGACCTATGTGAACAGCATAAAACCAGATCAGCCTGCGAGTAACTCGCAGGCTGATCAGGTTTTATGCTGTTCGCTGCTCCTCAGTGGTCTGGAAATGAGGATTTTGTAATTAAATTTGGTAAGGTTTAACTGTGGTTTTCTGCAGATCAGGCTTTATGTGGTACCTATTGCGTGTGTCAAAATGAGTCTATATGAGGGAAAGGGTTAAGAATTTAAGTAAAACTTAGCGCTAAATATTGTTAGTGGAATTCCAGCCTGCCCCGGGGGCTGAGCGGTTTTAGCATTTTGTCATGTAATGGAAAGGTTGTTGGTTTGATCCCTGACTGTGACATGACAAATGGTACTTGTATATCTCCTGCAGCATTATATGGGTAGCTCCAGGATGGGATTGCATGGTGTCAGGATAATATGACTGGGTGTGGTATCATGCCACTTGTCTACGGTGTGGTATCTCAGAGAGGTGGTTTATACGTCAAGACAGGTACTTATTGCTTTTATGCTTGCAGACTTGCTTATTCGTGTTGCAATCACTACTGAAAAATTTTGTAATGAAAAAAAAAATCCATATGATTTGTGATCATGTAGTTAAAAAGTATAGCCATAGCATTTTTTTAAAGAGGAATATCCCCCTTGCAAAAAAAGAAATGAATAAATACATTTAACAAGCAATGTAAAGTTAATAAATTCTGCATCCTTGATCGAGTCTGCTTTCCAAAGTACTTTAGTTTTTCTTGGTTTATGTGAAGACACAATTCCTGTGACAAATAAGTTCAGCAAATCTAAACTTAAAAATTAAACATTTTGTCTTCCCAACATTGCCACAAGCTTCAAGAGTTTGAAAACAAATATATTTTGATAGTGGATTTGGATGAAATTTGTATTGACTTATCTTTTTTTTGAGTGCAGCAAATATTTGTTTTATAGAAGAACATTCTGTGGAATGTTCTCCAGTTTTGTTGAAATTTTAGATTTATAATCATGTATATTGTGTAATTCACTTTATGATGTTTCTATCATTTTATCTTAAGAGGTTTAGTATTTATATATTTAGTAATGTATTAGCATGTTTATAGTAGTATACTCAACCAAACATCCATAAAAGGGGTTCGGAAGAAAATAAAGATTTGAATATGGATGATCAAGTATAAGTTGGATCTACTATACTCAAGTGACAACTTACTGATTCGAAACTTTTTTTCATTTTTTAATGAAATACATAGTAGGTCCTTTACTCCTTACAGTACTGTGGACACTTGTGACTGCCTTTGCAACCAGTGCAGACCAAGATCAGCCAGCATGTCCATGCAGTCTGATTATGGTCTGCATGGTTCTCTATTCAATCAATCAATTTTCAGCAAGTATTCCAATAAACAACTAAGATGGTTCCGTTTCATTTCTTATAAAAATGAGACAAGTTCATTTAAGAAATTCAGCATGGTAAGGGTTAAAATGCCATAATAGGAAGAGGGTGGGGTTCAAACTTAGATACTTCCTTCTATTGGACCGCACCTTTATAAATGTGACAGCAGACCACAGCAAAATTAATATTCATGACACTTTCAGCAGTGAAATACTGTACTATAATAAGATCCAACAAGCAAATGCATGTGAATCTTGCTTTCAATAGTTATATCTGTTCAATAACCTTATGACAAAACATTCATGATGAGGGTATGCCTGTTTTGGCATCATGTCGATTACTTGACAACATTTATAGCCATTAAAGATATAGGGGACATATAGTAGGATATTGGTGTTTGCTGTAATGGAGGGCGTAGTAATGGAGCTACACTGTGTTTTGTAAAGGTATATTGATGTGAATTTTTAATGTGAAAATAAAAGGAATAGTTTTACAAGACAAGGAGATGATGTTTGTTGGATTCTTGCGAATGGGTTCCTCTCATTGTGAAGTGTATACAGATACGTATACATATTACAGAATGGGTTCCTCTCATTGTGAAGTGATTACAGATATGTATACATATACAGAATGGGTTCCTCTCATTGTGAAGTGTATACAGATACGTATACATATTACAGAATGGGTTCCTCTCATTGTGAAGTGATTTCAGATATGTATACATATCACAGAATGGGTTCCTCTCATTGTGAAGTGATTTCAGATACGTATACATATTACAGAAGGGGTTCCTCTCATTGTGAAGTGATTTCAGATATGTATACATATTACAGAATGGGTTCCTCTCATTGTGAAGTGATTTCAGATATGTATACATATCACAGAATGGGTTCCTCTCATTGTGAAGTGATTTCAGATATGTATACATATCACAGAATGGGTTCCTCTCATTTTGAAGTTATTACAGATACGTATACATATCACAGAATGGGTTCCTCTCATTTTGAAGTGATTTCAGATATGTATACATATCACAGAATGGGTTCCTCTCATTGTGAAGTGATTTCAGATATGTATACATATCACAGAATGGGTTCCTGTCATTTTGAAGTGATTACAGATATGTATACATATCACAGAATGGGTTCCTCTCATTGTGAAGTGATTTCAGATATGTATACATATCACAGAATGGGTTCCTCTCATTGTGAAGTGATTTCAGATATGTATACATATCACAGAATGGGTTCCTCTCATTTTGAAGTGATTTCAGATATGTATACATATCACAGAATGGGTTCCTCTCATTTTGAAGTGATTACAGATATGTATACATATCACAGAATGAGTTCATCTCATTGTGAAGTGATTTCAGATACGTATACATATTACAGAAGGGGTTCCTCTCATTGTGAAGTGATTTCAGATATGTATACATATCACAGAATGGGTTCATCTCATTGTGAAGTGATTTCAGATATGTATACATATCACAGAATGGGTTCATCTCATTGTGAAGTGATTTCAAATATGTATACATATCACAGAATGGGTTCATCTCATTGTGAAGTGATTTCAGATATGTATACATATCACAGAATGGGTTCCTCTCATTGTGAAATGATTTCAGATATGTATACATATCACAGAATGGGTTCCTCTCATTGTGAAGTGATTACAGATATGTATACATATCACAGAATGGGTTCATCTCATTGTGAAGTGATTTCAGATATGTATACATATCACAGAATGGGTTCCTTGAATTGTGAAGTGATTTGATATATGTATACATATCACAGAATGGGTTCCTCTCATTGTGAAGTGATTTACAGATATGTATACATATCACAGAATGGGTTCCTCTCATTTTGAAGTGATTTCAGATATGTATACATATCACAGAATGGGTTCCTCTCATTGTGAAGTGATTTCAGATATGTATACATATCACAGAATGGGTTCATCTCATTGTGAAGTGATTTCAGATATGTATACATATCACAGAATGGGTTCCTCGAATTGTGAAGTGTTTACAGGTATGTATACATATCACAGAATGGGTTCCTCTCATTGTTAAGTGATTTCAGATATGTATACATATCACAGAATGGGTTCCTCTCATTGTGAAGTGAATACATATATATATATACATATCACAGAAAGGGTTTCTGTTATTGTGAAGTGATACAGATAGGTATACATATCACAGAATGGGTTCCTCTTTTGTGAAGTGATAACAGATATGTATACATATCAAATACTGCAGCCTGTCAGGCATAAAGAATCAGTATGAGAATGCATCATATCATAAAAATCAGCAATTACGAAGCTCTGTCTATCGGTATTTACCATTGAGTAACTTTGAATAGTGTTGTAGTAAAGAAAAGGGTAAAAATTATACTTTTATACTTTTTTATATACTTTATATTTCAATTTGCAAACTTTCTTGCTGGTCTTTGTGACAGAGAGGCTTGAGTATCTGCCTTGTAACTGGGAGGTGGTCTGTTTGATCCCTGGCAGGGATATATCAAGAGTTTTAAAAAGATAGTATGGAGTAGAGTACTGATTCATTATTATGTGTTATACCTTCAATAGGTATCACATAAAGCCTGATCTGCAGAAAACCACAGTTAAACCTTACCAAATTTAATTACAAAATCCTCATTTCCAGACCGCTGAGGAGCAGCGAACAGCATAAAACCTGATCAGCCTGCGAGTTACTCGCAGGCTGATCTGGTTTTATGCTGTTCGCATAGGTCTTTTCATGGTGTCCTCTATGAGGGAAAGGGATAACTCGGAGGTGGCGGGTTTGATCCACAACAGCAACATAACAGTTTCCTGGAAGATTCCTGAAAGATTGTTCTGGTATACAGAGTAGGTCCATTATAACACTATATTCGGGTTCAATTTCAGATACCACACTGTATTGGAACTTATTGTAACACTATGACTACAATAAAAAAATGTGGATTATAGCTTCACGGTGTTATTTATGGATATGATAGAGAACATTGAAATGGCTGTGCACTGTACCCCTTTCTCACATTCCTCTGTCGTTGATTTATTTCGAAGTCAACAGGTTTTTGCATATATATCAAACAGATGGGAAACTGGATGGTAAAAGCACAGCAACAAAAGACTATGCTAATATGAAACCCTTTTTAAGGAAGGTTTCCAAAATTTGCGTAATTTTATGACAAAGGTGTTTTATAATGTCACATAAACTTATGTTAATAAGATGTCCATTTCATTTACACTTTTGATGTATTTGAAAACATAGTGCAGTAATATTACCAGTTAAATGAGAGTGTTGTTTATATACCAAAAAAGTAGAAAAAAAAAACAACCCACAGTGACAGTTCTTTTGTAAACGTTTGAAAATAAACTAACCATCTAAATCATCATCTATCACTTAAACAGATGGGATGTACATCTATTTGAATGCCCAAACTATTTTGAGTATTCTGTAATTTCAGGTCTACAATTTTCCTTTAAATTTTGACGATATCCAACATGACATATTAATGAGATCATTTGGTTAGTTTGTCAATAGCACACAATAAAAATGTAATTGCCAATTGTTTAGGCAGGTGGCCCCATTAAAGGTTCGAAGGCTTCATTTTGATTGACAGGTTATGCCCAGGTGAGATTTGCAAACAGTGAAACAGACATGCTTCCAACTGACAACTTTATAATTTGAAATTTGCCCTGTAGGTCCTCAAATTTTTACAGTACAATGATCAAAGATTATGTTTGTGTTTTTTTCTGTCATTGGAGAGTCTCCAGTTCTAAATATTTAAGATCATTTGATGAGGAACAGTGTTAAGGGTCAGGTGCATAGAAGTGACCCCCAGAATTTGAGTATCAGAGCAGTAATCTTTGACAGTTTACAGTGTATATGGATTGGGCTTAATCACTTCCTGGTAAGTTACTTATTCACTCTCACATAATAATTAGGAGATAAATAATTATGTAATTAATTAATTAATTAATTGATTAATAATATTTTGTTATATTGCATGATTTAGTGCCCATTGTTTTTGCTGCCTAAAATTAGCAGTAGTATCTCTATTTATTTCTCATCATCGTACAAACATGAAAACAAATACAAAATCAAAATGGAGTTTAAAATAGTACAATGCCATTCCATATGGAATTATAAGATTATGTAATATTAATTTGAGCACAATGCTTGAGTATCGTAAAAAATAAAAAAAACAGTAACTAACTATGCACGTAAAAAGATAGAAATGTGATAAATAGAAAGGTTGTTTTAAAAAAGTATAAATAGCAGCAGCACAGATGCTTTTAAAGCATCAAACAAAAAATATAATATAATAAGAAGGAAATTACAAACGTAAAACAATTTATCTATGATGTAAAAAATGGTGCCCATCTAAAATATTCTTGCAGGTTTTGGCACATAATCTTAATATTGTTGAGTTTGTATTGGAAAATAGAAATATAGTCTTATGAACTAAAAACTGTTATTGTCCATTTATTTCATTGACATGTTATTTTTCTCATTGAAATCTTATTTTCAGCATAAACATGCTAAATATACTACAGCTGCCCTTTGAAATACAGACTTTACCCAATAACTTGCTTCCTCTATGTTTGTCGTACATCAAACTTTCATTTTTTTACTCAAACAATGGCATTAAAAGTATGTTATAGATTAAATTGTGATAATTATTGGCAACTGAAAATTTTATGTATATCTAGGTCAATTTGAAAATGTCTTGTTATAGAGAGGTGGTCAGGCTA
The DNA here is from genome assembly GCA_021229015.1 of Solen grandis. Classification (NCBI taxonomy): domain Eukaryota; kingdom Metazoa; phylum Mollusca; class Bivalvia; order Adapedonta; family Solenidae; genus Solen; species Solen grandis. The sequence continues at coordinate 3,476,946 of CM037784.1, read as the reverse complement.
TAGAGTTCAGTTTAAATTTAAACTGACATTTAGGGAAATGAATTCTCTTATATGGATTATCCTTATGTGTAATATGTGTCAGGGAAATTGTAATGTTTGTTAGATGAAAGAGAGAGGGAGTGGAAGAGGGAAGAGAAAGAGAGAGTATCAGAGAGAGATATCATATTTTAAGTGATAAATAGGATATATTCTTTTATTCATAATCTCCAGCTCTCTGTCCGTCCGTCTGTCTGTCCGTCTGTCTGTACACACTCACACACACGCACAATATATTACCAAACAATAGTTTTTCCTTACAAAAACTTCTAAATTTAAAGAAGCAGGGCTAAAAGGCATAAAACTCCAGAATAATAAAGTGTTACCATGAGTTCAAAATGTACAGATCCATGGTGGAAACCTTAACAAATCTCGCAGACAAGACGAGTCGGCTTCCATTAGCAAGGAGCGCCACAAGATTTAGTTAACCCGACGGATGCCTGGTACCTACATGGCTAAGCTTTGTCACTCGGACAGGCTGTGATATGACGGAGCCTGACAGGGCTGTCTCCTGGTGTTAGTGGGGAAATCTGGCCAAGGATTGGCGGAGAGGAGACCTGGTCGTATGACAGGTGTATGGTTGAGGATGGAGGAATGGCTTTATGAGAGAGAAGCTGGGGGTGGGGGGTGTTTTTTTCAGGGTTTGAAGAGAAGAGAAAAGGGATCAGGAAGTGTATAGGTCAGAGAGAGAGAAGGAGAGAGAAAGAATGAGTAATTTATGGGTGGAAAAGAGTAATGAGTAGAAGATTGAAGTGGTAAGATTGACAGATAAAGAAGGAAGGAAGATGACAGAATAAGGAGCATGAGTGAATTTAAGCGTGGCATGAGAGAGAGAGGGGGGATGGGGGGGGGGGGGAAGGAGAGGGGGATGATAAAAGATGATACAGCATAGATACTGGTAAGAGAAAATCACATGATTAAGGAAACAATTTACAGATGTGACACAATGTTGTAGATGAACAAAAAGTATATTGTAAAAAAGGAATAAAAAGAAATCTCGATTGCTGTTGCATAACAATTTCCTATGAATTATAAGTATAGAATTTGATATGCTAAATGTCGTCCAAAATAGAAAAACCGTCAACCAATAAAACCACAGAATAAACAATTTACCATTTTCCTCTGCTCAAATTTTGGTATGCTTATATAGATAATCATATGACAGGTGATTTCAGATGGCCGTTAACTTCACGACTAATTAGTGACTGTAAAATGAATAAATGTCTGACAGCTTTACTCTGACATAATTACTTGGTAATACCAACTCACGGCAAATGGTTGCATATTAAAAGAAAGAAATTAATTCATCTTGTTTTCCCTTCTTTTAATCATCAAAGTCGCCTTAAGGTTCATAAAAAAGAAATTGAGGCCTTTTCGAGTGAGAGCTTGAAATATTTATTATCTCATATAATTAGCTGCTAATTAAAATTACAACAGAAGTAGCAGGTAAATTCCAAGGATCTGTATTATCCTCAGGAATCAATTAATTATCAGTTAACTGCCAGATACTCCAGGAAGGAGTGTTATCGAATCATTCAAATTTTTCTTGTAACTGGATATATAAAAAATGTCACTCGTTGGTCTGATAACGAAATTTCAACAGCGATCCGTTTGCTTTGCGTTTTTGCAGTTTGGCAGCAAAATGTCATGTTTCTCTGATAGTTGGTAATGCGGGAAAATAATAGCTTTTTAAAAAGATTGTGTTATATGATGGGGTACTTCCTTGTTCTGTTTATACTGTCTGTCTCTCTGTCTGTGTGTGTATATGTCTTTCTTTTACTCATTCATTCATTCACTCACTCACCTTTATCTCCTTAATCTTTTTCTTTAATTGCATTTTCATCTTCTTTTCTTCATTGTGTCAGTATTGACACATCTCATTGTTTTAACTCTTTAAACTGGTATTGACTCTCTGTCCATTTGCCTTTCTGTCCGTCATGCTCTCTGTTTGTCTGACTTTTTGTCTCTCTGTCTTTCCTCCTCTCTGCCTGTTTGTGTTTGTCCATCTATCTACGACAGCAGTTTGTCTCTATCTGTTAGTGTGTCTCATCTCATATTTGTAAAAAAAGATAGTGTCATTCTGTTGTTTGGCGTTTCCAACTTGTTATTTATTCATAATATTTCAGGGAGCCTACTCTGATGCATTTTTTCAAGTGTTAAGCGGAGGAATAGATTTCTTTGATCTCTGCTACCTTGTAAAGATTATAGACACCTGGTGCTTTGATATATATCAAACTGAGGTAATTTGTTTTAACTGTAATTTGTTTAAATGATGAAATATAATCTTGTATCATTAGTTCTATTTTTTGACTTGTGTTGTAGGAGAAAAAAAAAAGGGAGGAAACTGCATATCTCTTCTCCTTCTTCCATTGAACAAAATGGAGTCCTGATCATACTGCACACTTAATAATGGCCGACAACCCACCCAGTCACATGACTCCATTGATGCCACACTATTGTGATATCCATCTATATTGAGGACATTAGAAATGGCGATCTTTGTAGACATATAGGATTTCAGGACGTGCCCACATAATTTCTTGAGACCCGATTTATGTCAGATTATTTATTTTCTTGTCAAACGGAAAGGTTTGATGGAGTGATTTTAACTTGAGTCCGGGCAGGGGGTACATGCCGAGTGATTGTGCGAAAACAGGTGACATTTGTTGATGGTTGTAAATCAATCATCGTCTGACAGGTAGGATTGGGAGTAAAGAAGGGTAGGGTAGGGAGGACAGGCGAGAAATCATTTCAAATTATTTAGCAGTCAAGATGACTTTTTTTTTGTGGCAGGGTGTTTATTTGGTTTTAATTTAGCTGGTGGAGAAATGTTTGGAGGGGCGAGGGGAGGGGTTCTGGGGGGATGGGGCTTGTTACCTGAAGGAAGGAAATAGAGATGTGATGTTATGTGGGGGCTATGTTTCAAGTTTTTAGCTCACCTGAGCCAGAGGCTCAAGGTGAGCTATTGTGACCGGTCTTCGTCCGTCGTCCGTCCGTCCGTCGTCCGTCCGTCCGTCGTCCGTCAACATTTTGCTTCAAACGACATCTCCTCCTTAACCGCTTGGTCAATTTTGATAAAACTTTACAGGGATGTTCCTTGGGTGGTCCCCTTTCAAAGTTGTTCAAAGAATTGAATTCCATTTGGAATTTTGGTTGCCATGGCAACGGAAAGAAAAAACTTAAAATGTCTTCTTCTCCAAAACAACCAACTGAATTTCAAAATGTTTTGGCACAGATGTTCCTTTGGTAAGTGTCTACCAAGATTGTTCAAATTATTTGGATCCGTAAAAAAACATGGCCGCCAGGGGCGGGGCTTATTTGCCTTATATGTATATAGAGAAACCTTTAAACAACATCTCCTCTGAAACCACTGGACAGAATTTGATTAAAATTGGCAGGGATGATCCTTGGGTCAACCTTCACAAAAGTTGCTAAAATAAACTTGATCCATGTAGAACTCTGGTTGCCATGGCAACAAAAAGGGAAAAAAAATGAAAACTTTAAAAATCATCTTCTTCAAAACTACTGGCCAGATTTTAAAATAAATTGGTACAGATGTTCCTTGGGTCAACCTCTACCAAAGTTGCTAAAATTATTCCGATCTGTAAAAAAACATGGCCGCCAGGGGCGGGGCTTATTTGCCTTATATGTATATAGAGAAACCTTTAAACAACATCTCCTCTGAAACCACTGGACAGAATTTGATTCAAATTGGCAGGGATGATCCTTGGGTCAACCTTCACAAAAGTTGCTAAAATAAACTTGATCCATGTAGAACTCTGGTTGCCATGGCAACAAAAAAACAAGAAAAAAGAAAACTTTAAAAGTCATCTTCTTCAAAACTACTGGCCAGATTTTAAAATAAATTGGTACAGATATTCCTTGGGCCAACCTCTACCAAAGTTGCTAAAATTATTCTGATCCGTAAAAAAACATGGCCGCCAGGGGCGGGGCTTATTTGCCTTATATGTACATAGAGAAACCTTTAAACAACATCTCCTCTGAAACCACTGGACAGATTTAGATTAAACTTGGCAGGGATGATCCTTGGGTCAACCTTCACAAAAGCTGCTAAAATAAACTTGATCCATGTAGAACTCTGGTTGCCATGGCAACAAAAAGAAAAAAAATATGAAAACTTTAAAAATCATCTTCTTCAAAACTGCTGGCCAGATTTTAAAATAAATTGGTACAGATGTTCCTTGGGTCAACCTATTTATCTCAGGTGAGCGATTTAGGGCCATCATGGGCCTCTTGTTAATTTATATTCATGTTACAATGATTGATTAAGAAGAAAAAAAAATGACATAATGAAATTCTTGTATTTTGTTTCAATTAAACACTATTCATGATACTTTTAAGCCATTAGATGGGTTTTGAAACTATCGCAAATAGAGCAGACCCTGATCAGACTCCTCAAAGGAACTGTCTGATCAGGGTCTCCTCTGTTTGCTCATACAATATTTGGGGCTCAGAGATTCTATACAGTACTGTTAAAAGATGTTTTGTCATATACCATTCAATTTTCAGTAGTTTAATACTCATCAGGTCACACTTTTGTACAAATAAATAAGAGGATGAAATAAGAAATCGAAGGGAAATATACCCTATTTTTCAAGATTTTGGCGAATATATTTATCCTCATAAAACCTTGAGAAGTATATTAGAACCTCAAGAACAATTATTATATATTTAACAGTATACCATTCATCATTTACCGAAAGCCTGAAATGAAAACAAATCATACTCTCTCTTGAAATCAAGGAGCGATTTCCCACACAGCCATTTTAGTCTTCTTCCTCGGAGATGACAGAAAAACTACACACCTCCTCGCCCCGTATCTCTGAAGTAGCAAGAACAAATGAGAAAACAGAAAACAACAAATAAGTCTGTAGCTCTACGTGTCTCTGGAAATTATCCTATCATTTGTTTTTGTTTCATTGTGTGTGAATTTAGTAAGATTTAACACCGCAGTCTCCCGGGGTCCATATATGGGCCTCTGTTTTCAATCACGTCATTTTGTGTTGGGATCTCATCAATATATTTCTGACGTCCTGACAGGGTCATGTGATCCAACAGGTGCCATGGTGCACGGAAGTCTGAGTGATACGAGAGTCTGACAGTGTTGTGCTGCACGTGAAACTTGATGGAGTTTGCTGCACGTGGCTGAAGTTTTAGCTGTATGTGAATCTGACTGCATTGTAAGCTGCCCATGTTTCTTGAAGGAAATGCGTACAAAATGCCAGATGGAAGGGCTTTGTTTTTTATTTGTTCACTTTTTTTCTTCTTAGAATTTGACTTGAGGTCATTGCAAAATTATTTGCAAATTATTTTCTTGTACAGAACTCTATATGGATTTTAAAATTCAGATTGGAATTTGTCATTAACTTTCTTATTTATTTCTTTAGTGTTCTGTTAGAAATCTAAATTAAAGTGCTGTGTTCATGATCATCACGGGTCAATTTTCATTGAATTCGAATTGAATTAAAGGAATTCTGCACGTGAAAATGGTGGAAAGATGTGAGCTTAAGTTGCTCTGCATGTTTTGTATGTGCAGACTTCCATGAAATTTGCTGAAGAAACACTGTATGATATCATTTAAGATTGCATGAAATCTTTATAAAGATTTCTGCAAATTTAAGCTATATAGGAAAGTTAACATGCAGTCTTTTAAAAGCTGCATATGGATGGAGTGTCTTCAATCTCTTCATGAACTAATCCATGCTGAAATGCAACCCTGATTCTATATGAATATAAATTCTCTCATTCCGTCAATTTGTGTGAGGCAAACAAGAAACAATAAATTAATACTCGTAAGAGACTTTTTTTACAGGTCAGAATTCACTGCATTCTGCTTAAAATTTTACTGTAATATTAACTGGGAATTGGCCTAAAGTGAACAGTTTGTTTAGCCAGCTCGCTTTTGTTGTGAACCAGGGAAGTTTAAAAAATGGTATGGGGTGGCTGTTTTATTGAGAGATTTATGGATCGGATGGCGTCAGGAGAATTAACGCAGCAAGAAGATGGATTAGGTAGGCATATATTAATGTATTTTTGTAATAATTTGTGATTTATTTCGAGTGACAGGAAAGAAGGCCATGCCAAACACTCAACACATCGATACATCTTGTCGCCAAGGGCCAACAGAAAAAGTCCTCTGGGTTGTTTTTCATTTCTGATGGGTAGGCAAAATGCATCAATCTTTCAATTAGATAATCTGAGGCTCTGGAGAAATTCTCAAGAGGGTTGGAAAAAAGTGCTGCAGAATATGGCATGGTTGTAATTTAGAGATTTTCATATGGGGGGAAACAGCATGATCTGGATGTTAAATAGATAGGACTCTTCAAGGAATGGAGGTAGTAATTTTTAACTCTTTATGGACAGGTAGAAAAAATAAAAGAGATTAAGGAATGTGTTTATTCATTAATATGGTATTAGCTAGGTAATTAGCTGTCTGATCATAAAGAGAAATGGGAAAACATTCTTTATAAAGAATTGAAGTTGGAAATTTTATTCCCTGTAGATTGAATGATAAAAATTAAGATAGTTATGCATTATGCTACAGACAAATGACATAATACATATATTATTATACTGATGATAGAAAACGTTATGTAATGGCTTCCTTTAATTGCTCATTTATTCTAAAAAGGGGTGGCTCTCAATGGCAATACTGTCGAAGCGACGGTAAACTCAGATAGTCAAGTCAATGGCAGTAATTTACATAATACCTCATTTTATGATGTGCCGGAGGGTGGGTGGGGACTAGTTGATGTATCACTTAAGGTTCAATATCCTCATTTTAACCTGTTTGTGGATGATGATTCAATATAAGACTATATGAATGTTTTAACAATTTTCATTGGTAGAAAATACCTATACTGAGGGGAAAAAGTTGCACACAAATGTTGTTGGAGATGAAAACTAGCTGACAGTCATGTGTTTCATACTCATGTATTCAGGCTGAATTGCAGTTTCGTTGATAAATATATAGTTGTTTTATCGTTGAGTTAAGACAATGTAACAGGGAGAGTAATTAAATACTTTGTTCTTCATTTTTATTGGACAGTTCCCATTTTGACTAGGCCTTCTTAACTTTTTCTCTGGTTAGTATCAATACAAGTCAGGAAATACTGTTGTGTGTCCGCAACTGGGTCTCAAACCCATAACTGCCTAGATCATGTGTTGAACACTCAGCAGTTAGTCCAAATAGCTCCATTGTAGCATATCTATAAAACATCTGACATACATTGTTTCTAAAGATGTTTTCTCTAAATAGTACAAATGCGGTATCTGTTGACTTTTGTAACACTTTATGATTCGTCTAACGAATGTTAACTACTCATGCACACTGTCAGATTAGGGACACCTGGGGTCTTACATAAAAGAGCTTAAATGGCATTTTGTGAAAACTTTTAAATGCCACAGTAATTTTGATAAAAAATCAATGAAATTATCCTGTGTTGAAAAATGTCTTCCATGAAAATTTCTAATTTATTTTGGTTAATTAAGTTCTTCCTGGCAGAATTATGTTTCACACTGTCTTAATTTGTGATGAAACAAACAGGAGAAGTAACCGGTAGATTTGTTGCTTTGTTTAGATGCATGTCATGATGTTTCACACGGCATATTAATCATTTTGTAGTGGCCAATTAATTACCCTGAATCACTTTCAAAATTATTTTTTTTAGTTTCTTCAAATTATCTAAAGATAAAATGGCAGCAGCACACACTGTTCTAAACAAAACAACATACAAAATTATGATACCCCCCCCCTGCATAAAAAATCCGTCTGTCTGTGGCAAAAATTAAATCCTTCCATGAATAATATCAAAATCAAGGTCACTGTTTTTTTTTGTTCTATTCATATATTCATAACCTTCAGTTATAGTTCTAGTCGTGGTCTCTATAAAACTCCATTATGTTCTGCTAGGACTTCGGACCAGTAGAATCATTATGAAAACTGGTAAGGCCAAAAAAAAAAAAAAAAGTTCCATTTCTGGTCTCCAGCGAATAAAAAAGTAGGTCCGTAGGTCGGGATTTTATTTAATTTTTTACATGAAACGATAGGTAGAAAAAGGGAAATATTTTTTTTAAAGGCGAAAAGGTAAAAAAAACCTTTAGGGTTGGCCATTAAAAAAGCAGGTCAGTCAGGAGACCAGAAGCAGAACTTTTTTTCTTTTTTTTGACCTTAGAGCCATGGTAGTGACAAATTGAAGTCACTAGTATTGGTAGAGGTGTAGTGCTCTTGCTTTGCACTCAGCATTATAAGTGTAGGTTTAGGATTAGTTGGTTTCGTTTAAAATGTGACTGGATGTGGTATCATGCTACTTGTGTATACAGTGTTATATCACAGTGACTGTAACACGGTCAGTGGGATGTTAACCCTTTCCCTCATATAGACTCATTTTGACGCACTCAATAGGTACCACATAAAGCCTGATCTGCAGAAAACCACAGTTAAACCTTACCAAATTTAATTATAAAGTCCTCATTTCCAGACCACTGAGGAGCAGGGAACAGCATAAAACCTGATCAGCCTTTTTTTTTTACTCGCAGGCTGATCTGGTTTTATGCTGTTCGCATAGGTCTTTTCATGGTGTCCTCTATGAGGGAAAGGGTTAAGCAGCCTTGCTTGGCACTTCTGCAAGTGTAAGAGTATTATGAAACTATCAAAACTGGCTGGTCCTTGCAGTAGAGGTGACACTATAATAAACAAGCACTTATTATGATTGGATGTGGTATCATGCCACTTGTGTCTGGTGTGGTATTTTAGTGATGGAGCACTGAGACTGTCTCTTTCTGGCCTCATATGGACAGAAATACTATCTGCAACTAAGCACAGATTGTTTGCTTTTAAGTACAGGTGGCTGCTAACCTCGTGTTGAAATATATATTTATCAGACTGCACAAGATCACATCTCCCACTCTGCATGACAGGTTCCCTCTCACAGCAAGTGTAGGGGGGAACCCACTGTAATATTGTTCTACAGTCAAAATCAATTAAAGAAGCTTTGGACAGTTGGTGTGATTTAATGTTTCAATTATCATCATAAATCAGGGCCCTGACAGCAATAATCACAGATATTAGAATGTGCTACTGGCCTGTATGAGATCCGTCAGCGGTACACTAACGTGTTTGTTTCCATCACCCTATACTGTGTCGAGATTAACTGTAAGTAACAGGTCTTTGTTGTTTCCGCAGGATGTGCTGCGCTTCTCCGAAATCTTTTAAAGCAGATTTTTTTTTTTATCACACCAATTCTAAATTGTCTTTGTAACTCTGTGAATTATTCTCTTCTTAATTTGTTTTGGTTTTCTTTCTTTTTTTCTTTCACTCCTTGTTCCTTCAATATTTATTTTTTTACTATTTTCTCTCAGTGTTAATGTGTAGTCTCTACCTGCATCTCTCCATCTCTTTCATTTTCACATTTTTCTGTCTTTCTGTCTTCCTTAATCTCCACCTCCTTCAATGTCTCCCTCTTCTCTCTTTCACTTGAAATATTCATATTATGTTTTTCTTAAGTCAATTTTTTTTATGTTAATTTGGAAACAAGTTCCTACATATTATACTTAGTTCACCAGACAGCACCTGGGTTGGACTAGTACCTCTGTGCATAGAAGGTCATGACAGAGTCTTCCTACCAGTGGGGTTCAAACCAACACCTCCTGAATCTGTTGTCACATATAATCTACTTTATTTATTAATTCATCCATTTCTTTTTACATTTTCTTAAGAAAAAAAATCTGCACATTTTCATGTCCAAAGAAGTATGGTTTTATTTTTAGTAGCTAACAGTCATTTGTATTGGTCCATCCCACAAAAAATTTCAATTTCCCTAAATGTCCTTAACAACACTAATTGATGGCCTCTTTTGGCCAATCCTGTTTTTCTCGCAATATTTAGGCCTTCATTGTGAATTTCACTGACAGGTTTTAGCATTAAAAACCAGCCCATCAATTTTTACAAAATATGATAATTATGACTGTTGTCTGATTAAAATGCACTATTGTCATAAATCCTACATAAGTAAATACTATGTAAGAAAAAATATATAGAGCTATACTCAAAAAATAAAGTAAAGCATTTTATTTCCATTAAAAAAAAAGCACACATATAATTATATAAGTACAGGTTGAGAAACTGACCAGCATTTATGTGAAAACATTTTTAGCATGTGTGCATATGCCAGTTGATTTATCGAAATTGCTATCCCCTAGAAACAAAGTGAGACTTGTTCAGAATGAAAATTTTTGTATGATATGAAACACCTCTGTCTCGTTGTGTACACTGTGTCATCTTCTACCTGTAATTAGCAGGGTGTCAAACAACAACTTGCCTATTGCTCATATTTTAAACCACTTGCAATCAGGTTACTGTTACTGAGGTTTGCTCCTTTGATTCCAGGGAATGCTTATTAATGTTGTCGTTTTAGAAAGAGCCTGTTATATCTAGGAACTGCCTGTTATTTCTAGAAACAGGCTGTTATTTCTTGGAACTGCTTGTTATTTCTTGAAACTTGTTATTTCTTGGAACTGTCTGTAATATCCGGGAACTGCCTGTTATTTCTTAGATCTGCCTGTTATTTCATAGACAGGTCTCCCAGAGAGGTGTGAAAGTTAACTTTTCCTCAGTGTTATTTTCTGTTAAAATCAAATCAAAATGTGACATAATAAAAAAAGTGAAACTGAATTGAGTGGTAAAAATGAAAATAAAAACGTAATGTAAATATCATGAAATTACTTACAGTAATGGATATAATAAAAAATATATCTGTATATTTATAGATTTATGTAAAAAATTATTGTGAATAGCCACAAGAAGTATCTGATGATGATGATGATAAATTGATAGAAGGAAAAAAAGGAAGTGAAAAAAAAAATTATGATATTAAAGGGACAAACAAGTCATAATAATAAAACGGAAATGACAGAATAATGATGAAAAATTGACAATGGAACGACTTGGAAAAGCTTCGAAAGCGGGGAAAGTGTAATGATGTTACTGGAAGAAATTATGTACCAGAAGTGGCCTCGGTGCATTATCTGGATGTCATGCTACGTGTTTCTTGCAGAATGCCAAAGTTTCTGCAAACAATAAGAAGAACAAGGAATTAGAGATCTGGCAGAATGTGTGTAATTGACTTTTACGACCCATTATCCCTTCAAGAAGTCGGGAGATGGAAGTTTCTAGGGCATGTCATTTAGCAATGTCATGAACAGCTTCTTCTCCCTCCATGAAGCTCATTTTACAAACTTGTCGTTTTAACTGTTTTTCCGCGATATTGATTGAGCTTCGAACCATGCGTTTAACTCAATAACACTGAATGTGCATAGCATTGAAAGGATAAACAGCTGTGTTAAATCATTACCCCCATTGACACAAATGATCACATGTGCATCGGACATGTGGCTTTAGGGGAAGGGATGGTCTAAATAGAAGAAGAGGGCGCTGCATGTAATAAACACGATGACTGTTTTGCTGGATGTACCCCGTGCGCCCAGGCTCCGCCCATTTGCACCGTGATGGACGGTGATTACCCGATTATCATGAAAGATACATTAATTACGGAAATGATTTACGCAGGTTTTATTGTAATAATATTGGGCGACATTGTTGGAGATAGGAACTAATGGATACAGACAGGCCGCTGGAGTTTGGCACATTTGGGACAATGGATCATCCTCTCTTACCTGATTGTCCGGGCTGACAAAACACAACAGCTGTTATAGTTGCTGTTCTCCCTCTCAATTTTCAGCCATTTTTTACGATAGGGGTTGTTCAAACTTCTGGTGGCCTTGGATCAGTATTTAGGCCCTCTTGTCATTGTTTTGTTGGTTGTGACGGTTTTGTCATGCCTTATCAGAGCACTTGTCGGGTTAGGAGACTTGTAAGGCCCAGTAAGGTTCATCAGGGAGGTGGTTATCTTGATGTAAGGTGACGGAGATCAGTCACTGATCATTAGTACTGGGGTGGTTTTATCATGTGACGACCCCTGCAGTGTATCTGCTGGAGGGTCAATCTACTGTGTACCAAGGGGTTATGAAGGGTATAGTTATCATTTAAAGGTTAACCTCTATCTCCCTTCCTCCTCTCTCTCTCTCTCCTGTCCTTTCTCTTCCCCTCACTCTCTTTGTTACTCCTCTCCTGCTCTCTCTTTTGCCATATCTTCCTCTTCATTAATCCATCTCTCTCTCTCTCTCTTAAAATCATCTTCAGGAAGTATAGATGCTTGAATGGGAAAAGAAATTCTTAAATGATATTGGACAAGACAAAAACAACTGTCCGTCAGTACTAAGGATGCAAAACTGCATTTTGCCACTGATTGGATGCAGAAGATGGGTTGCATCTTTACCGTTGTAATAAATGAGTGTTCAGATTCTTTGTATTGTCTGATTTACACAGATTTTGGGCCAGTCTTCTGGAATCCTTCACCGGCCGCCTATCTCCTGTTCTGATGACGAAGATGGCCCTGAAGACCTTTTAGTGGTTATGTTTATATCCCAGAGCTTCCATTTCCTCTTTGAAATGCATGTTTTGTGATGAGTCAATGGCAGAGAGATCAGGAAACCATGGCGATAAACTCTCTGTAAGAGATGTTTAAACAAATGGTGGCATGGATTGGTTTCTGACATCTCTTATTTATATTGAGTGAAATTTTATGAAACTTTTTTCAACATTCTGCAGTCCTTTTCTGTTTTAGTAAAGGTGAATTAAGTGCGCTAAAATAAATTATGTTTAAACCTGACTCCCCTCCCCCCTCCCCCTCCTTTCTCTCTCTCTCTCTCTGTCTCTCTCTGTCTTTGTGGAAAAAAAAATCTTCACAACGTTTTGAGGGGGGGGGGGGGTAAAAAAAAAATTAGATATTCACTAGAAAGAGGAAGGTCTGTTTTGATTCTGTAGATATATTGTTTCAAATAGTATATGAAATATGCAGACAAAATTATAAGATAAACAAAAATTTGGCTGAAGATGAAGTACTGCTGCAATTCATATTCTGACATTACATCAGAAAGTTAAAGGGAGACAATTCCACATGGAATCAGTTATTTTGCAGGTGGGTGCATTGCATTAATTGTAGAAATATAGCCTTAATGAGCCAGACCCTAATTTCTATTTAAAAAAATATATATATTTATTTTATTAGAATTATTCCAATACTTAGGAAAATCATCCTTGCAGGAAAATACAGACGGTATAAATCAAACTCTGTGTTTTGACCTATACCTCATATAGGCTAACATGGATGCCTTGGTAAACAGAGGAGACCCTGATCAGACAGCACCTTCCAGGAGCAGTCTGATCAGGGTCTCCTCTGTTTGCTTGTCTGCAGTATTGTAAATCAGATTGTACATTGCCTGTACAGCGGTGAAAAATCCATTGTTTGATATATCTTTTACAGTTCCATTTAATTAATATTCATTAAGTCATAATTTTGTTCATAAATATTCATGAGGTAAAGGGCTTAATACACAATACCAATCATCTTTTAAATCAGTTTCGGGTTGATCAGGATTTATGATGGCTGCAGTGGGTGTTTCAAATTGACTTTTATTCAGTAAAAAGCCTTGACCCTATGTAAATGTTGCAGTGCAAGTGCTTAATAGTGTTGTATATATTTCACATTACGCTTATCATCTGCAAGTATCCCATAATGCCATTGTCCATGCAGTCTCATTGCTGTAGTGACAGATTTAAATCCTCGCTAATTATCACCTGTTCGGAAGGAGAGACATCTCCCTCCCCTATTTGATTAAGACTGGAAGGGTGGTCATTTTATGGTGATTTTCCGTCCATCTTTCAAGAGCGTAACATCACGGACAATTGGCAGGGGGATATAAAAATGATAGTCAATTGTTGATATGGTTTAATATCATGCGGTTACTTAAATGTTGATTTACTGGGGGAAAGCATAATTGTAGAGTATGCAAAAGAGTGGACAATTACGATGTATATAATAGCTATTTTCCGCCAAGGATGGTTAATGTCTTTACTGACTCGAGGGGGATTTTACTGCAGATTTGCCGTCAGAAAGGTGTTAATAAGGAGATGTTGGACATCTAGATGGGAATAAGTCACAGAATCTCGACTCCTAATAAATCTTGCAAAAATCTGTATAGTCATTGGTCATGTAGCCAGGGTTATATTGACTGAGATGATTCGATGGAATAATCCTGTCTCTGTAAGGCACTGCACTGGTGCCCAGCAAATACACTGCGGGTGTCGAATGGATGTGAAATATTACCGTCCAATGTTTTTTTACTGATATGGTATTACAAATAATGGCATCAGTGCATATCGATCGTCATCTAAGCATTGCCATGAAGTATATCTTGCCAATAAATAATTTGGTTTATATGTGTAATATTCTGTTTTGTTGGACAAGGATAATAAAAAAAATAGATAAGAAAAAGTTCAAAGTTAGTTCAAGTTGGTTTTAGTTCATGCACTGCAATTTTTTTTCTCATCAAACTAGGCCTGTAGGAAATGAACCATATGACAATAAAAATACCATAATCAGGCTATACAGACTCACAGGTTGTAGGTTCAATCCTCTCTGTGAGGGAGTGGGGGGTTCAAGACCTTCAATCAGACATAAAGTACTGTTACCTAGAAACTAGTACACTGCATAAAGAACTTTTTTCCCAGTCAAAGTAAAATTATTATTAAACTTAAATTTAGAAACCTGCATGATTTGAGCTTGCGAGCCTCGCAGGTTTGATCTTTTTGCAGTTCTTTGATATGATTGTCATTGTTATGTTGAAGTTAACCAGCTTATAAACAGGTGGAGGAAGACCCCATGTGCACAGAGGTACCTGGGTAGAACCATCAATCTTCCGCAAGTCAGCTGGAAGGCTTCCTTACCTAAAAGCATCTTGGCGACCCTGCCGGGACTCAAACCCACAGCAGTTTGAGCAAGTTAGAATTAGTCAGCCACCATACCCATGACTCAGCCACGAAGGACTCTTGATGTTTTTGAGATGAGAATGTAAAATATAAAACTTATTCAGACGTTGAATTGTTTCCAGTCTAATCTGGCTCTTTCATGGTTGAAAATGCTGTAAAATTACACATGAATGGTAGAAGGGTTTAAGAAAAAAAAAATAACATACCTACAGATACATAACTCCTTTATTATTTACACTTTGATGTAACGGCATGTTCCTTGAGCCATTCAGTGATCCCTGCTTATTAATACATCTTTGTTAGCAAGACAAGTGGATTAACAAAGATTAAAGAGGATAAATGTGGGTAAAACCTTCTTTGAAGATGATGACTTATCTCATTATTCAACTTTGCTATTTCCAAATCAGAAAAAAATACTCAGAAAAAATGAAATCTAAGCTATAAAGAAAAAGAAAAAATAATAATGGTGTATTTTTTGTTCTTGTTCACAGATTAATGGGCGTGTTTCAGGGTAGATGTCACAGTCTGACGAGAAGATTCTCCGTCAAGTTTACAAATTAAGATAAGTGAGGAATGTAACAGGCTTGTCTCATAAACGCAGTTAATTCCTTTCTCCCTAGAATATTAGTAATAAACATGTATATGTATATGAAGCTATTGTTTACTAGAAAATTAGGTAGAGGAAATTCCCCATGGTGCAAAAGAATTAGGTCAGGACTTTATTTTTATTCGGTTTTTAGTATATATACTTGGATTCTCCAAGCTCATAGAATATATCTATAAGAAGGGAAAAATCCAATATTTAGCCCAGAACTACATGAAAGCTTCATTTAGATGAGCTATGTGGGTGACCAGCATGATCGTAACAGGGCCTAAAAGGATGTGCAAGCCTGGGCATGTGGGTCAGGCATGATTCCCAGGGATTTTTTTTCCAGGATGCACGTAAGTGTGTTGTGTGGCACACAAGGGCTCAAAACATAGAGGGACATACAGCTTTGTGATTTTTAATCCATTATGTTTATGTGTCAAGCCACTGTGGTCAGGCATATTTTCTGTGCCAAAAAAAAAAAACAGGATTTTTTTTCAAAAAAAAAAAAAAAATCTCAAAATGACGTGCAGGCCTGGGCCTAATGGATGCTGTTGGGGAAAAAAAATGAAGAAAAAAATCTGAATTGGGCCAAAATAAGTGAGGATTAACTTAATGTCTTATGTCCAGTGAGAGATTACTTGTTAACATATTTGTGTCGCCTGCATAGCATGGCAGACACATAGGGATCACTTTGTCCGTCGTCGTCGTCGTCGTCGGCGTCGTCGGCGTCGTCGTCGTCGGCGTCGTCGGCGTCACACTTTCTTGTCCGGAGCATAACTCGAAAAGTATTTGAGGTATCACCTTGAAACTTAAAACATGGATAGATCACATTGAGGTGGAGTGCAGTGCACAAGAATGATAACTCTGACTTTCGTATTTTCTGAGTTATTACCCTTTGTTGATTCTGAGATTTTATTTTTGTCCGGACCATAACTCAAAAAGTATTTGAGGTATCACCTTGAAACTTAAAACATGGATAGATCACATTGAGGTGGAGTGCAGTGCACAAGAATGATAACTCTGACTTTCATATTTTCTGAGTTATTGCCCTTTGTTGATTTTCAGTCTTAATTTTTGTCCAGGGCATAACTCAAAAAGTATTTGAGGTGCTGACTTAAAACTTTATAGATAGATAGATCTCATTGAAGAGGAGTGCAGTTCACATAAATGATAACTCTCACTTTCTTTTCTCCTGAGTTATTGTCCTTTGTTGATTCTCAGTCTTTATTTTTGTCAGGAGCATAACATAAAAAGTATTTGAGATATTGCTTTGAAACTTCATAGATGGAAAGATCTCATGGATTTGTAGTGCAGTGCATAAGAATGATAACTCTGTTTTATTTTCTGAGTTATTTCCCTTTGTTGATTTTCAGACTTAATTTTTGTCTGGGGCATAACTCGAAACGTATTTGAGGTGTTGACTTGAAACTTCATAGATCTCATTGGTCTGAGTGCAGTACACAAGAATGATAACTCAATAATGATAATGATGACTACAAACTTGCAACATATATATAATTAACGTCATAAGTGCTTAATGACGTCATAATTTTTCTTACAGTTAATGTTTTGAATTCATAGTCATTCTGACACTCCTCTGATGAAGACTGTATAGTCGAAAGTGCTCGGGAAAATTATTACATATTGCACTGTTTGAATATTTTATTCCCCCCCCCCCCCCCAAAAAAAAATAAATATATATATATATATATATATGTGTGTGTGTGTGTTATTTTGTACCTCACAAAATAGATTATGCTTTATCAATAATTTGTCAAAAGATCGATTTTCTAGTCAATTCTTTCATCAAACATGCTTAAATGCAGGCGACACAAGTGTTCCGAGGAACACCCACATCTAGTTTATCAGAGTTGACTCTCTTATTTGGAAGATTTGAAAGAGAATTTAAGCAAAACATATTAAAAACACCAACACCCAACCTTTTCTTCATGTAATGTGAATGAAGGACAGGATGGGAGCCCCCATATCTGTGATTGAATGAAGGAGGACTTTAACCCTTTCCCTCATATAGACTCATTTTGACGCACTCAATAGGTACCACATAAAGCTTGATCTGCAGAAAACCACAGTTAAACCTTACCAAATTTAATTACAAAATCCTCATTTCCAGACCACTGAGGAGCAGCGAACAGCATAAAACCTGATCAGCCTGCGAGTTACTCGCAGGCTGATCTGGTTTTATGTTGTTTGCATAGGTCTTTTCATGGTGTCCTCTATGAGGGAAAGGGTTAAGAAAAAAATATTAAAAGCAAATCTCTCCAGTGAACTTTGTGACTCCTTGGTCCAACCAACACAGTATTTCTTATTCAGGCTTATGATGGCTTTCTGTTTGATCTGGCTCCTTTAAAGACTGTGCTATACAATGGTGTAATTAGGTTATCTAAACGGTTCAAGGTTGACTCGTTGTAGAATTCTGGATTAAACAAAGAGTTAAACAATTGGATGTTTTATGTCCAGTTTTGATCCCATTATTTATTGGCTATTTCAAGTACAGTTCTTTTATTATTGCTGTTAAGTGGGCTTATCTTTCAATAAAACAGGACATGATTTCTCTTTGATATATTTTGATTTTCTTCAACTCTATTTTGATTGTCCACAGGTCAGTTAAGGATGATGAAAGTCCAGTTTTGAAGATATTGGGGAAAAAAGCAGCTGTAGCTTTTGTAAGAGTCTGAAAATATTTAACATTTAAAATAATTGTTGTTACAAGAGGACAAACAAAACAGGCCACCTTCTAATCGTTCCTAGTTCAACAGCAGGGGATCTGCTTTGTAAATGCGATCATGTCCAGTAAACCAATGTGGACCGGAAAACTTGTTTAATTTATGGCTGACTTATATTTAACAATCCTCCACTTGGTGATTTATATGTGGCGAAAATTGAAAAGGGACCTTCAACACATCTGTGATGTATTAACATTTTTATTAAGTAAAGCCCTTGGCTTGGTCGTTACTCGTAATGACATCGTTATAACTGATGTCCATATATCTCACTCGGGACACATTTGGATACCCTTTGTTGTTGTCCAGTGTAGACCTGTCATGGGGCCCTCGTAATGAGAGGGCAGGGGCTCTTGCTGACCCTTTGTGGGATCAGGCAATGAGATAATACCACATGCTGGGGTTTTCAGTTTTTAAAATTCAAATCAAAATGGAGCAACACTTGGACAAGGATAATAGCATGATGGGTTACATGTTATTCTCACTGGCATTTAACGTGAGTGACAGCTGACTTCCCAGCTCATCAATCCACACGGCCATCTGTTTTCTCATGGAACCCCTGCCCTGTCCTTTTGCGTCTTTTTTCCATCTGCCAAAAGGTCGAAAACTTTCTCAAAACATTATGTCATGGATGAGCCAGAAACGGAAAAATTGAAGCACTGAAGTGTAATCTTTTGTTGATTTGTGACAAATGTCACTTGGTTGTTGGTTTATACATATCTTGCATGCCAGCCCAGTGACCAATTCAGATTTGCAGTCTACTGTTCAGGCCTACTCTGCGACATATGTCAATCAAATTCAATTTGAATGTCAAACTTTTTTTGTAGTCACGAACAATCCTTGGAGACAGTTAACAGAGAATGATTACAGGGTCAGAGTTAGTTTGAATGGGCCAGTCAAGTTTTTTTCACAATTGGAGTGGAGTTACAATAATTAAGATTTTTTGTTTAAATCGTTATCATTATGACCTTGGATGAGCTTGACATGTGTCTTTGTACAGATTTTGTCATGGTAGGTAAGAAATAATAAAGATTTAGCATAATTTGTTAAAAAAAAGCTGACCCAGGTAATTGGAACTCTGTAATGGCTTCTTTTTTTGAATACAACAAACAAGGTTGAAATAATTGACTTTAAAATGTGATCTACACCAAATAAGATTAGTGTTTTTTTTTCCTATAAACAGAAAATCCTTCTCAAGTTAACACTCAGATGAATAGAAGATGTATTTTCTTTTGTCAATTTTAAGTTTCTGAAAATTTGAAATCAAGACTTTACTACTGTGATATATGTCCATACTTTTCAAAGATGAATGGACAGACTGAATCTGTTTTAGGATATTCCATGTTTCAGGATATTCCATGACTGTCTGATTAGAATGGTTTAAGTTTGGAAATGAGTGAACATCCACAAAACATTATATTAATCAAGTTCTTTCTTTTTTCCCTTACAAGTGAATGTCACTCATAAATTCAGCGATATTTATATGAGCTTTAACTTAGTTACTGATT
Source organism: Solen grandis (assembly GCA_021229015.1). NCBI lineage: Eukaryota > Metazoa > Mollusca > Bivalvia > Adapedonta > Solenidae > Solen > Solen grandis. The sequence goes on along the minus strand of CM037784.1, from coordinate 3,457,164 downwards.
TTGAATTTCGGGGAGTGTTTTGAAAATCTGAAATCTGGGGGAAAATTTCCTCAGAGATTGATGTATTTTCATGGATAAATACAATCCATATCTAACCAATATTTCTTCATCAACGTTTTTAGTTCTATCACGGGGAAAAATATATGAACATGTAAGAAATATGATAAGTTGACATTTGCAGGGAACAACCTAGAGTTGTGTGATTCGACTTGGGATCTAGGGAAATGTTTTACAACTGTTCCACCTTGATTTCGCTGTGATAACAAATATAGGGCCGTGTTTATTTTCCTCTGAAAGCTCTGCAAGCAGCTCTCAGAAACAATATCATTACCGAAGATAACACGATTACTGGGGATTATGCATTTCATTTCAAACAAATGATGTTGATAAAGTCCCATTAGGCATTCGTTTAAAATGAAGACGTATCTGTTTTGCAGTGGTAGCAAGTTTCAGTGAATTATCTCCTGAGCTATACATCATGTTCATAATTGTGATGAAGCTCTTTAGCCTGACTGGTATACAGCTGTCCAACAATGTGGAACATGTCAGTGTGTAAATCTCATAGAACCAGTCCAGGCAGTTTTTTTTTTCGTCTGCTGCAAAGAGAAGATTTTTATTTTAAATCAAAGGGTGGTGATTTTTTTGTTCTTAACTGCTGATCACTGTTTGAAAGTTGAGCTGCTGATAAAAATGATAAAGAGGCACCCTTTAATGAGGATTTATTGTTTTTTTTATGAAAGAAAGGATGCAAGGTATGGAAATTGATTATGTTGGAATTGTTTATTTTTGTGCTAAGAGATGTTGTAATATGAATGTGATGTTCCGTTTGGTTGGAGATTACAATAAAGGGTTGCAGAAGTCATATTCAGATAACCTATATTATGCTTAGACCGGGGCATTGCTCTCAAAAGGATCAATTGTTATGGTAGATTTGCAAAAAAAAAAAAGAGGTCTATAAACTCTCTACTTCAATGCATTTGTTTGTAAAAACATGATGTGGTGATAATTGCAATTTGCATTTAATATGGTACAGATTGTATTTGTTGTTTTCATTTGATTTTAATAATTAATTGATCATATAATTTTGTGTATAATTTTGGTTTATTGTTTTAAGCATATATTTGTTTTATTGCTTTTTATATTGTATTCTGTTTGATCCTACCGCTGCTTTACAAAGCGAAGTTGTAACAGGGCTAAAATATATACATGGGAGTCCTGCGCTTTGTCCCGTTATGTTGCTTTGCGTCCCACTCTACAAAAAGGTCAGCATCGTCTCACACTGTTAAGTCTAGGAAGTTTAGTGGGGCTGTTCATCACTTCCACTGATAGCACAAGTTTGAATTGTAAATCCATAAATATAATGTTATTATTTAATTGATATTTATATTACAATGATTTTTATGGGATAATGATTTTTTTTTTATTGAATCAGGTGGGTAGGAAAAAAGTATTCAATCGAAGATATTTTAAATTATATAAAATCTGCAAGTTTGTAATCATGGACTATTAAGTACAAAGCAGTTATATAGACTAAGCTTCCTAATGACAATCAATTAATTTTCAATATCCATTATCTCGTAATATTATTATTAAATGGAAATTAAGCATAAACAATTTTGATGAATAATGAATATGTAACTAAGTGATAAATTCTCTAGATTGTTATTTTGGGGTTCTTTTATTTCTCCATCCTTTTAACCTTAGCTTCACAACATTTATTACTACATGTAGTAATTTCTCATAATAGATCTGTTTTTTTTTTTTTTTTACTAAGCAAAATACAATATGTTTGAATAGGACACTGATTTAATGTCACATATGCCAAATAAAGTATATTTGTTGTTTGTTGGCTGGTTTTGACAAAACTTGTATTTATCTTCATCATATTGCAATATTTGTCAACTTAAATATAAAATTTCTCTCAGAAATGTTCCCAAACTTTCAAGCATATATTAATGTGTATGTGCTTCTTAAAACATTCAAATCTCTCTGTGCACCTTTAAATTGTCAAAACTCTATGTGTACCTTTAAACTTTCATATCTTTCTATGCACCTTTAAACTGTCAAAACTCTGTGTGTACCTTTAAACTTTCAAATCTTTGTGTGCACCTTTAAACTTTCAAAACTCTGTGTGTACCTTTAAACTTTCAAATCTCTCTGTGCACCTTTAACTGTCAAAACTCTGTGTGTACCTATAACATTTTTAAATCTTTGTGTGCACCTTTAAACTGTCAAAACTCTGTGTGTACCTTTAAATTTTCAAATCTCTCTGTGCACCTTTAAACTGTCAAAACTCTGTGTGTACCTTTAAATTTTCAAATCTCTCTGTGCACCTTTAAACTGTCAAAACTCTGTGTGTACCTTTAAATTTTCAAATCTCTCTGTGCACCTTTAAACTTTCAAAACTCTGTGTGTACCTTTAAATTTTCGAATCTCTCTGTGTACCTTTAAACTTTCAAATCTGTCTGCGCACCTTTAAACTGCTAAATCTGTCTGTGCACCTTTAAAATTTCAGATCTGTCTGTGCACCTTGAAACATCTGTGCACCTTTAAACTTTCAAATCTGTGCACCTCAAAAACTTTCCAACTTGTCGGTGCTCCTTTAATCTCACAAATCTGTCAATTAGCTTGTGTATAGAGATGCCGAGCATGTAGATAATATCTGTGGCTCTGAAAGAATGTGCACAATGCAATGATGTTATGGAAACTGCAGTTATCTGGCAGTTTGGCAATTTGAGTGACAGTTTTCTCCCTGGGCTAATTAGCATAATTTTGATTAAAAAAAGTAAACACGATCATCCATGATAAGCGTATTTGACATCTGAATTTGTTGGAGCAGAATTATGAGATCAGAAAAACATTAATCTTTTGACAAATTTTTTTTTGTTAGTAGAATTAGTCTTTTGATATTTGATAGTGTATTTAAATTAGTTTTCATACACTAGGGGGTGATGATTTATGAAATGGTTTACTATAAAAAATGCATATATTACCCACAATTTATGTCAGATGTCTATAGCAGATAATCATTTGCATGAGTTACATAATATAATCTGATAAACAATCGAAAGTATGCAATATCTTAAGCATTATCTAGGTCCACTTAGAATAGATTCAAAGGATAGATAATTGACTAAAATAGCATATTAAGGCCTCTTTTTTTGCCATTTTAAGAAATTGTCTTCTGCAACAGTACACTTGAAAGGAAGTATGAAATTAACGGACATTAATGCGGAAATTCAGGCGTGAAATGCTGTCAGTATGATTGTGTGAAACGTATTTAGCGTTATCCTCGAGGTCAAGAGTATTTATGCTCCTGACGGATCTTGCGTCCATTCTTAGCTTTGTTTTGAATCAATTGAGCCTCGTTAGCTGTTGACAAGTGATGTTTAGCAAATCAATTTGAAATCACATCAAATTACATCTCGCTTAATCACATGTGTGCTGTTTTCTTCTGTATTGGTTTACCTTATACAGTAGTGTCCTGAGTTGGGAGACTCAGGGTATGTTAGAAGAAGAGGGGGGGTTGGCAGAAGGTTGTGTAAGGTTGGTAAGAACATTGAAAGAGAGTCAGGTTGACAGAGTGTTGATGGGCTGTTATATCAGATAGGTTCAGGAGATGGCTAGGCTTGGGGAAAAGGTAGATAGGTTGAGGCAGGTAGGTAGAGAAGGTGGGTAGGTTGAGGTAGATAGGTTGAGGCAGGTAGGTAGAGAATGTGGGTAGGTTGAGGTAGATAGGTTGAGGCAGGTAGGTAAAGAATGTGGATAGGTTGAGGTAGATACGTTGAGGTAGATACGTTGAGGCAGGTAGGTAGAGAATGTGGGTAGGTTGAGGCAGATAGGTTGAGGCAGGTAGGTTGAGAATGTGTATAGGTTGAGGTAGATAGGTTGAGGCAGGTAGGTAAAGAATGTGGATAGGTTGAGGTAGATAGGTTGAGGCAGGTAGGTAGAGAATGTGGGTAGGTTGAGGCAGATAGGTTGAGGCAGGTAGGTAGAGAATTTGGGTAGGTTGAGGTAGATAGGTTGAGGCAGGTAGGTAGAGAATGTGGGTAGTTTGAGGTAGATAGGTTGAGGTAGATAGGTAGAGAATGTGGGTAGGTTGAGGTAGATAGGTGGAGGCAGGTAGGTAGAAAAGGTGGATAGCTTGAGGTAAATAGGTTGAGGCAGGTAGGTAGAGAATGTGGGTAGGTTGAGATAGATGAGAATGTGGGTAAGTTGAGGTAGGTAGAGAAGGTGGGTAGGTAAATAAGCTGAGAAGTTTGATAAGAGGTAAACAAGAAGAATAAGAAGAAAGGATTTTCCAACAGCCTCATGTGGAGTCCTCCCTGGCTGTCCACGTCACCTTGTACATGTGTCAGATCCCTCTGACCCAGTGGTAGCAGGCTTCTGATTGAATCAGCTGTCACATGACACTTCCTGGTGATCTATGGCTTTTTGATTGGTTTCCAGGGTAAAAAACATGTTTCAAATTATGTTTGATTTATAGACGTAAAATGAGACATGTTTTTGTGACAGTATCTGTTTGATATTACAGATTGAATGATGACGGTAACCCGACAGGTTATATACAGTGAATGAAATGGAAACGCTATCAGTTTAAATGATTTGGTAGTGTTTGGTGGGTGTGATCTGGCAACAAACATTGCTCATACAGTTCAAGGAGAATCACTGATGCATACTAGTTCTTGTTGAGTTTCATGGTGTTTGAAGTAATGGAAAAAAAGGATAAATTTTCAGCAAAGTCATGAATACTGATAAGACAATCAACCTTTTAAGCCAGTCAACTCAATATGTGCACTGGTTCCGGTGGCCGAGTGGTTAGAAATCAGAATCAGGAGGTTGTGGGTTCGATCCCCGGCTGCGATATACCAAAGTAGTAAAAAATGGTACTGGTATAGCCCCCTTCCTTAGCGCTCAGCATATAAGGGTAGTTTCAGGTCTGGTTGGCCCGGTGTCAGGATAATGTGACTGGATGTGGTATCATGCCACATGTCTATGGAGTGATACATCAACGTGGCAACACTATAATCTGTCTCAAGTAGACATAGTCTCCAAATACTGAAATATTGTTGGTGGGATGTTAGACCCATTTAACAAACAAACATAAATATCCTCAACCCGGTATGATTCAGCTCCATTATAATGCTAGATTCATACCCCCATGGGGACTATTTAGGAATCAGTCTTGTCATGTCAGGAAATGTCCTACATTCACATTTCTGTTTGGACAAGCTGTGATGATGCGGTGGGTGGGGGGGGGGGTATTAATTACCTTTAGTGATTGTTCTAGTTTTGGTCTCAGTGCTGCGTTATATTTGAATGTATATTAACTAAGTGAAAATGCAGCATTAAAGAAGTCAACTAAACAAGAAACGAAAAATTTGTGGTCAAGTGTTGGACAGTGCTGTATTGACATTCATAATACCATGGGACACATCATAATTGGGGAAGTTTTCATAATCTAACCCTCAGCCACATCCTAACTCGATAGAAATCAAATTTTCAGTCTAGATCAGTCCTATTCTCTATATAAAAATTAACCTGTTACCCAACTCAACTTAGCTTTCAACTCAACTTCCATTTAAGCAATGCTAACTCAATTACCAATTTAATCTAATGAAACCATACAACCAAGCTTTATCTGCTTTTGCAAGTCAGAGTCTAGCAACCAGCATTTAAATCATGCGAACAATTCAACCAACATGATTATTCAACTTAACTTTTGATACAACTCAAATCTACCACCACCTCAACTCAGTTCACTCACGCCCCACTCAGTTTACCATAAACCAACTCAACCTTTTATACCTACATAGATTTAACCAATATTGGAAGTCTCTGTTGAATTGCTGAATTTGAAGACGATGGTTTACAAAGATAATGATACGTCTTCTGTCTTATAAATGTTAGGTATCTCCCCCCCCCTCCCTCTCCCCTCTCTCTCAATACCCCTGCTGAGTGAATAGACTTATAATGGTTAAACGTTCAGATTTGTAAAGAAATTGCTTCCAAAAGCATGCAGTTAGAGTGATAAATGTAAGCTTGATAAAATGTAATAGATAGATTTAACTTAATCTAGCAATAATTCTAACACCGGTTATTTGTATTCTGGCGTTACAAAGAACATTTAATTGTTTCAAAGAGTTGGAATATATCGGAAAAAATGCCGGAGTTGAGCACTATGTACGAGATTTATTGTAATACGGTATGACTGCTAAAATGGAAAGTATGCATTATGTTGGCAACATAAATTAAGACATATTGTTACTTTATTCATGCTATTATTTAAGTTTCGTTATCGTAACCTCCTGGAATGTACAAGATAGGTGGGCAGGTCTGAAGTAATGTTTAAAATGTGAAATTACCATCTTGTTAGATTAAGGTTTAAACAATATTGTGGACCATATGGGAGATTGGTTGGTGCCAGTATGTATGTTCAGTAAACATGCCATTGGTCGGTATTTCATTGGCTATGAATGGTTTTCAGTGAATCAGAAAAATAGATCTCAACAAATAAATAGATAAAGAATATATCGAATTTAACCGGGGAAAAAAATCAATAAAAATGTAAATTTGCATATCTTAATCAAAAATTTAAATTCAAATTATTTCTAAATTGAATGAAATCACTTATTGCAAGTTTAAATGTTTATTTTTATAATTTTTGTGGATTACTAATTGATCTAATTTTACAGCAGGTGACACAAAAATGATATATTGGTCGTCTGTCTATCCGTCGGTCTTGTCACACTTTTTCCGTTATTCCGTCATACTTCTTTCAACAGTTGACATGTGTTTCAAGGAGCACTTCTGATACCTAAGCTTTACTGAAGTATATAGAGCTATACAGGAATCATGCTCATCCTGTTACGTCCTTTCACGCCCTGTCATGTTACGTCCTAAAGTCACAATGTACATGAGGACGAGATCAAATGCAGGGGTGATAATCACCTTTAGTGATAGTTTTTTTTTTGAGGATGGGGCGTTGGTATTTTGTTCAAGACAAATAGGGGTGTTCTATGTCTATACTTAGTGCATTGTTGTACAATGTGCCTAGCTT
>CM037784.1:3400004-3450004 GCA_021229015.1 Solen grandis | reverse complement strand
TGTATCCATGGGTGTTTTACGGCAACATTTGCGGACACACACGGGGATCAAGGAGTACAAGTGTAGCGTGTGTAACGCGCTCTTCACTACGAATGGTTCCCTCACACGTCACATGAATATCCACGTCTCCATCAAACCATACAAGTGTCCGTTCTGTCTGGAGGCATTCAGGACGGCAGCCATCTGTAAACGTCACATGAAGTCACATGAAGATGGAGAGGAAGGTAGGTGGATTAACTGGCTGTGGTTTAGTGAAAATTACTGTATGATCATTAATTTTCGTTGGGTACATGTACTAATTTTGATGGATGTTGTATGAAGATTCCAATGTTAATTGTTCATTTTATATAAATCCTTGAAAAAAATCTCCCAAAAAATTGATTAATACATTACAATGAAAAAAAACAGACTATTTTTATTTATTTTATGGTGATAATGCGTGTTTTAAAGTTCTTTTTAGTAGTAGGGTGTGTGGTGTATCAATTTTAAAGTTACCAGAATCCACATTATAATCAGCTTTTTCAAATTATTGTTTTTTTTTTCAATATCTTCCCATTTACGAAGAAAGGAATCGTTTAAATTAAAAAAAAGTGTTTCTAGCTTTCAAAGTTGATGTTAAAAGACAAGTAAATTGAAGATTTGTATTTATAAATAAAATCTGTATCCAGAGGAGATAGCTGAGGAAGCAGGAGATGCGGAGACATCTCGGCCACAGAAAGTCCCCCAGCTGGTGGAACTGTCCACAAGCCTAAACAAACCACAGAATGAGGACCTCGGCATTTCCGAGAGGATCCTCATAGAGTCCGCATCAGAAAGGGAGAGAGTCAGTGAGGTCAGAAAATATACATATTTGTATTTTTCCGTAGATCTAAGTATAGAAATAAAAAAAAAATCAAAATCCTCCAACATTATCTGAGATGATTTTCTTTCATTTAAGTTTCTTTGTTACTAGATATATACATATTTTAGGAGATGAATTAGTTATATGACAATATTCACTAATATTCTCAAATGTTTGACAAAAAATCACTTTGCTATTTTATTAACATTTTAAATAATGCCTTTATCAAGATCTAGCAATGGATATGACATCAACTTAATTATAGTTAGATCAAATTTAGTTGAAAATCTGTAAATGTAATGAGAAATACTTCTTTCATTAATAAATAAATGTTATTTTTTAGGGTTGAAAAATATAAATAGGAAGTAATTCTTTTCATTTATTTTGGATGTTCAGTGGTTTGACACTCAGTTATCATTACTCAAATCTCTACTAGATCTCATGGTTGTGTTTTTAGATTAAGTGGTACTTAAGAACAGTATGAACAGTATCATTTTCAAGATCTTTAAGCCTGTAGTCTTAATGTAGGTTTCTAAAATCTAGTTGCTAATGCAGATTCATTTGTTTATTTTTTATGTAGGATAACTGTATGTCTGGTATTTGTTACAGGTGAAGGAACTGTCTATCCAGCAGGAGGAGAAACACCCACACCAGTGTCAGCATTGTGCCAAGAGCTTCAAGAAACCCAGTGACTTGGTCCGGCACACGCGCATACATACCGGCGAGAAGCCATTCACGTGTAAAACATGTGGGCGGACATTCACGGTCAAGTCGACATTGGACAGTCATATGAAGACACACGGAGGATGTGAGTAATTGTAGATTTAAAAAAGTCTCATATTTTAGAATGAAAATTACAAGAAATATGTGCTTTGCTTCGTTGCTAACAGCGGAACAGGATAGTTGAGCACTTTAAAGTTAAATAAGGATTTGGAACAAAACTATCTTTGAACTTAATAGTTATAGTCTAGCTTCACATAGTGAAGTTAGCTATATGATAGTCCCGTCACATCATGTCCTGCCCAACTCAAATAACATGAAGTTTGAACTGTTATTGTCGTTGAAAATGCCTTCACAATTGGAATAGTAACTGACCATGTTATGACCAATCAGCAGACAAGTGCAGATAACTCTGTCAAGGATTTTGTAAGAATTTTTTTTCTGTGTCGAAGCATTATGAATGGGTATTAATCACCTTCAGTGATAGTTCTGGTTGCTTGTGAACCAATTATTATGTGTTTACAAACAAATCTGTATGATATAGGAATCGTCGGATCTATTTCTCACTCAACTGCCAATTAACCCTTACCCTCCTGGAACAGTAAGTGATAACCTTTGCCACCAGTAAAGACCCAGGCCAGCCTGGCTCTTTAATGTTGGCTGACCAATTGCAAGTTATCCCTAAAATTAATAATGGACAATTCCCAAAAAGATGCCGGCTAAGTCCATTTGAGAAATTCAGCAGGTTAAGGGTTAATCTCAGGGATTTCAAGGAAAATGAACACCAAATGAAGAAAAATCATTTGTCTGATGTTTCCAAGGGATGTCATACATGTACATTTGGGTGTATTCATCAATTGTAATATGTGATGGCTCTAGTTTTTATTAGTCCCCTACCGGCTTCGCCAAAGGGGACTATAGGTTTGCACTCCGTCCGTCAGTCACACACGTTTTCCGGACTTTTTTTTCTAAACGCTTGCAGATATTCATCTTATTTTTGGTATGTGAGTCTACCACCATGACTTACAGATCAGGATTGAGTTTCGTTCCGGTCCACTGATTTTTGACAGAATTACAGCCCTTGGAATTAGAAAATTTCGTTAAAATAGCAGTTTTCCGGATTTTTTTTCTAAACGCTTGCAGATATTCATCTAATTTTTGGTGTGTGAGTCTGTCACCATGACTTACAGATCAAGTTTGAGTTTCGTTCCGGTCCATTGAATTTTAACGGAATTACGGCCCTTGGAATTAGAATTTTTTTTAAATAGTTTCTCTGCACTCAGGTCTTCCTCCACCTGTAATTAGCTGGATGTTGTTATATGACTGAAATAAACAGGTTGTGTTTGTGTGTATGTTGGGGGGTCTTAGTTTTCCATTTGCCGGTAGGGGACTTAGTATTGCCTAAGCAATACTTTCATAATACTTGTTTTTCTAAATAAGATTTAGTATCAGCAGTTTATAATACCAAGGTAACTGTACCGGTTTGTTTTCCTACATTACAGTTGAGAAGACTATCAAGTGTCACCTCTGCCAATCCATGTTTAGCACCAAGGGCAGTCTTAAGGTCCACATGCGTCTACACACTGGCGCCAAACCCTTCCGGTGCCCACACTGTCCGCAAAAATTCCGAACATCTGGTCATCGGAAGAGTCACATCATGTCCCACTACAAGCCGTCAGCAGTCGTACGGAAGCGCAAAAACACGCAGACATTCGTTCTCGAAGAATTACCGGCAGAACAGCATCTCGATTTCATTAGCACTGTTGAGGCATCGCAGAACGAACAGCCGCAACAGGTCATTCAACAGAACCAGATGGGTCAGGTGATCAATATCGACCAATCAATGATACAGAATGGAAGCGTTTTGCCGTTATCAGTAACAGTCGACAATTACGGAAACTTTACAGAAAGTGCATTAGCGGCTCACGTATTAGAGGGTCTCCAGGTTCATCTGACCGGAGCAAACCAGGCCCAAGGGATTCAAATCACTGGGCTTGACCCGAGTCTTTTCAACCAGACGTTCCAGATTGATGCGAATCTGCTTCAGCAACTTCAGGCGGGAAATATCAACATCACTCTTAACCAGGTGGCTGACCCAAATCTCGTACAGAATCTTGGCAATATTCAGGTCCAGTCGATTCCTGGAGCAGAAGGGATTAATCCAAACCTAGTTGTACAGCCAATGAGTACATTAAACATGGATCAGGCCTCAGCCCAGACCAGCATACCCTCGCAGATTGGAGTGTCACAGGAAGTGGCCCCAAGTTCGTTTGTGGTGTCTACAGATGCTGCCCTGCAAAATCAAGAGGTAAATAAACACTGTCTAATCCATTCATTTATGATAATTCTGCTTCACTAGATGATTTGGGGGCTATATAAGAATCATACGTGTTGTCACATCATCTCCAAATGACTGAAATATTGTCGGTGGGAAGTCAAACCCAAAAAAACAAACAAAATTTCTCTCAGCTTTGCAAAATGTTGCGGTGGGGAGGGGGGGTTGCATCAAGGAAGTGTAGGAGGGTTATTAATCCCCATCACCCATACCTCTAGTATATATTAACTTTTTGTTTTATTTTTGTATTATGTATAGTGAACGAAATTCATTGAATTTATTTTATTTTGATGTGTTTTCAAGAATATTGATTTTTAAGATGTAACTGTAATAGAATGATATACATCTTGGCGCTCAGCATGTAAGGGTTATCAAGGATTGGTTGGCCCGGTGTCAGGATAATGTGACTGGGTGTGGTATCATGTCACATGTCTACGGTGTGATACTGCAGTGTGGTAGCACTATATCTGTCTCAAGTAGATATAGTCTCCAGATAACTGAAATACTGTCGGTTAAATCCAACAAACAAACAAACAAACAAACATCTTTGCAGATATCTTGGGTCTATTTTTTTTGTCCCAAAAAAAACCTATGTGATGCTTAATAAATTATATAAATAAGATTCAAGAGTGAAACCAGAACAGAAAAAAAGGAATTAAATGATACTGACAACAAATATGATTTTCAGTTGCATTCTGGCTTTACAAACATATTTCAGGCTTGTTAAATTAGATTTGTTCTACTCATTAGTAATTATTTAGCAAGTTCTGGTAGACAAGTGGTGAGAGCATCTGCTGTCTTACTGAGAGCTCAAGGGTGTGATCCCTGGCCATGAAATCTGAAGTCATTATAAAAGATGTATCCCATTACAGCCTGTTTTATCTAACCATCATTTCTTACCATTACCCAGGCAAACATTGAACAGACAGAGAGCGGTGAGCCCCAGGAATCAGTCCAGCAACCCATGGATACCGAGACCATGGACGTCGTCGACAACATAGTTGCTGTCAGCGGTACCATGGCAAACGTTAACACTGTCCCTCTTGACCAGTCCTCTATGGAACCTGGATCATCCAATGTCCTTTCTGTGGTCAGCAGTTCAGATATGGCAGTGGGAATGGACCAAGAGACAAATGAAATGACAGCAATTGATCCAAATATGACACACAATATGACTAACATGGGCACGACGATGATTGCCACAGAGGAGGATACGCACGAGTCTGATAACGAACAAGAAGATCTGGAGGATGATGGGATTATTCATGAGACGGTTAGCGAGGACAACATGCACGGGGACCTTCATGATGACAGGCTGATGCGGGCACAAGATGTCGGGGATACATTTGTTTCAGGCGCTGAAGGCAGGGAGTTGAACAGCATAAGGGCTTACGAGTGTAATGTAAGTACATATTCCTTTCTCAGTTGTTCTTTTGTTGTCTTGGTATACTAGTTTACAGTTTGACAAAATTGGCAGTTGTAAAGGAAGTCGTTAGTTTGTATGTTTTGAATGATGTGTGGTTGTACTGGCACACTTCATTTTTAATGATAATTACTTAATATGCATTTGGTTATTGTTTAATAGGTCTGACGTTAAACAATTTAGTCTGTACCATCCTGGTTATTTATAAAACAGTATGGACAAGTTTGCTGTGATACGTATCACAATATGCTTGGAGAATATTGCAATATATCGGGATACTAAATTCTTGTGATACTCATTCCTGATATATATATGTATATATATTTTTTTGTAATCCTTATGTAACAATAAAGCTACTCGTTGATAGCAATTTAGTTTACATAGGTTGTCTTGAAAGTCTTAAAATTGCTGATTTTTGATAAAATGTTATAAAGAACACATAAAGCTGTGAAACCATTTTAAATTTGTTCAAATATTCAACAAAAATTTAGCTGAAATAGCTAGGATTGGAGTTTGATGGATGTTTAAGGATTGTAAGAAAATTTGCTGTCTCATTTATAATGCAATTAATCATGGCTATTAACACCTGTAGGAGTATACAGGAACACACATATCTTGATAGGAGGTCCTTAAAGCTGTACATTGTACATACATAGAAGAGCATGTTTATGCATTCATATAAGTTAACTTACTGGCTTTAATGGCCTAATGGGTAGAGTACCCTTGAAAGTCAGTAATTTTAATATATAGGAAACATGCTTGCAATGTCCAGTCTCATCCTGTCCATCCGACACTCACATTACACAAAGTTTGGTAATTGTTGTTGATAATGTCTGCACACTTGGAATTTATCATGATAAGACCCAGTTGTTCTAGCTGTCAATAACTTGATGCAACCAGCAAGTCTGTCCTTACTTAAAGATGCTGGTATGGTTCCCTTGCTAAACTTAAATGGGAACCAGTTTGTGTATTATTGTGCTGAGGGTTCATACATCTATGCATCCAAACTTCTGAATGGAGGGGGATTATGATAAAAGATGTAACGGCATTTTTCAAACTTCGTATTCCTTTCGTATGTATCACTGCTGTTCAGGAAATGGGGTCTTAGTTAAGGCCAGCCATTATTTTTTATAGTGGACATGAGTTTCTGTTTAAGAACATATTTATACCATTTAGAAGTGTTTATATACATGTATATGAAAATCCTTTCTGAATTTAAGCACTAATAATGGTTTTGTTCAGGATGTTTCTAGTAAAGTTATAAATATTAAGAATGCATAGATGTATGACTGTTGATAAATGATAAACAAATGATAAACATTTGAACATTTGACTGTATACACAGGTATGTCACAAGAGTTTTAAGCGTGTAAGTCACCTGAAGGAACACTTGAGGACACACTCCAAGGAGCCTAGTCGACGAGAGAAGCCCAGTGTACACAAGTGTCCATATTGTGACAAGTCTTTCCAGAAACCCAGCCAGATGGATAGACATGTTCGTATACACACAGGTAAGGGGAGATTACTATTGTATTGCATTTTTTTTTATTTATTTTTTTTTCATTTTAATTCTATGGTATATTTTTACATTAATTTTATAACTTACACTGATCTTAAGAAACATCTCTTGGCCTTTAAATTTAAGTTCTGTATGAACATGTATTAAGCTATCCTTGTGTGGGTTGTCAATAGGTGTAGATTTTATTGAAATTGTCAACTTTTAGTCATTGGATCTGTGTGTAGTAGAGGTATAAAATGGCATTTGTACAATCTTGCTTAGCTTTTGTGGCGACATGGTTGAGTGTCCAATTTGCATACCTTAGGGCCCAAGTTGATTCAAACTCTAGGCAAGGTAGAGTTTACTTGGTTACATATCAAGGGGTGAGAGTTAAACTAGGCTTAGTGCATATGTTTGAGCCTAGTTTCCCTCTTACCCCTGGCTATGTAGAATTCTTTCCGTTGTGTTACCTCAAATCTAGCATCTTCATGTTTCATTGCTACGTGCTGCATTTTGTGAATTTTTTTACTTTGATCATATTCACTGACAGTTTAGCTGATTTTATCACACACCTTCTTTTGTTCAAAGGGAGACTTAGTGAAGATCATTTTGTTCCATTCCATCTCATTGTATGCTCTCCTGCTTTTTCACTGTCATTGATATTCAAGATATATCAAGCACTGTTAGAGGGAAAAAAAATTCATGATCTTCCCAAGTGCAAAATACTGGTTCAGCCATTTATCAAAAGAATTTATATAACTTGAAATAACTTGTTTCCCAATCAATGTCAAAAAAGAAATGAGTTTGAATTAAACAGTGAAATTTCTGGAGCTGGAATAGCAGATTAACAATACCATACAAAAGACGTTTTTAGCAATTGCTCAAAAAATAATGTTTAAAATGAAATGACTCATAAGAAACTTTTCTGTTTGTTCTTTTTAAGGTGAGCGTCCATATGTCTGCAACATCTGCCAGAAAGCGTTCAATCAGAAGAATGCCTTACAGATGCATCTGAAGAAACACACGGGGGAACGCCCACACAAGTGTCAGTACTGTGACATGTCCTTCACACAGAAAGGCAACCTTAAAACTCACATTAAACGTGCCCATCATAACGAGATGGTCAATTCGATGAATCTGTCGGTGAAGTTTTTGAAGCAGGAAGTGATGGAAGAGGGAGCTGAAGGGCTTCAGACCGGGAAGTATGTGGAAGGGGACGTGGTGGCTGAAGAACAGCAACAAGTTGTCAATCAGGATTTGAATCTCCAAGTGGCAGATTTGTTTAATAGCTAGGCGGGGCTATTGGCAAGTGGGTGTGGTTTCTGTGAATGATTGACATCTCCTTGTTTGTGCCATTACTATGAAGAAAAAATGGCACATCATAATTTTCTTTCTTTTTTTAAGTGGGCTGCAATAAGTTTCTGATCAGTGTTTTATTTTATGTAAGTTCAAAAACTGGGCATTGTTACTGTGAAAGATTTTAAAGGTTAAAATTATAAGAGTTTTTTGGGTTTTTTTCATTGTTGAAAGATGAACATTGAAATTAGGGTTTAAAATTGCTTGTGTGATTATGAAAGAATGAAATATTTAAAAGAAGGAGCTAAAAATAGGGATGGGACAGCCAATCACAGAGTAGTAGGCGGAGCAGAGTTGTGGGTGTGGCAGTAATTAAGGATCACAGATCCTTAGCTATAAATAGATCTCAAAGACAGTCAAATGTCTTCTTCATTGATCATTTTATAATCATCTGTTGTAAAGGAGGATATTGATTTTAGAAAAAATATTATAATATTAATGAAATACATGACAAAAGAAAAGTATTGAATATATATATTATTTTTTTTTAGTCCCCTACTGATGTTTACACCAGAGGGGACTATAGGTTTGCCTTCCGTCTGTCTGTCCATCCATCTGTCCGTTCGGATGTCCAGAAATCTGGATCCTGTGATAACTTAAAAAATGTTTAAGATAATATTATTAAACTTGGTATATAAATAGATGGCAATATGGAGATTCTGCATGCCACTTTGGTTTTTTTACTGGGACCAAAATTCTGGTTGCTATGGTAATGGAAAAATTATGCACCTCATCAGTAGGGGACAGATATGTTGCATGCAACACCAGTTATTTTTTTCAGAATGTATACAACAAATATATTTCTTTCATAGTTTCTCCACATGAAATCCAAATGAGGTCCTTTTTGATCATCTTGATCTGATTCCTTGCACAGTCTGTGTTGTTTAGATTTCTACTGGGACTGTAAATATTTATGGGGTTATAAACCTAGCATAAACTTTTTTATTTACATGACTTGTTATGGCAATCCATATAACATTTGGAGTAAAACAAAATATTTAAAGCAGCTTGTTTACAGATGATTGGTAGAAATAAACATAAATATTTTGTATTCTCCCTTGTTAATGTGGTGAAGTCTTTGTTTCTCGAAATATAAACTTGGCAAGTGTAGGTCAAATTGCACAGGATAACACTATTTTTGTAAATGCTACTTCTGCGAAATCAGTTAAATACAGAATATGGTCTCCCCAAAACACTGCTGCTTGCAGTCTCGTGTGATATGTTTTGCAACATGGCATGTTCACCAGTTAAGGGTAGCGATTTCATAAGTTCAGCCTTTGAAGATAGCGCATGCACAAAAACTGAAGGTTGTCAGCCAAGTAATGGCAAATGAAAACAGAAAATCTAAACCTAGGTTTTATATAGTTTCAATACTGTCTGTGGTGGGATTTCTATTGATGGGGAAACCACATTTTTTTTTTTTTTTTTTTTTTTACAATTACAGATGGTTGCATAGGGTGACCATGCATCTGTAGACAGGTATTGATAGACGTAATGCACAAATCAAATTCTTAGTCATTGACCATCTGTGAACAAGCTGCTTTAAGTGAGTCATCATTTATTGATATGTATGATTATCTTGATGTCATTTTTCTGATTTTTTCAAAGATGTTCTCCTTTCTTCTTTTTTTTTCATTCCTTCCATCCTTTTTTTTTCTTTTTTTTTTATAGAAAAGGTTCATATTTCAATAATTGTTAGTTAAAAGTTTATAAGTTAAATAAAACAGTGATTAACTATACTACAGCAGCTTGTAGATTTGGTTTAAGAAAAACTTCATGTAAAGTTTTGAACATTTTTCTATCCGTAAATGGAATTTAATTGCATAACACAAGGAATGTGCAGTAGTGGTTTGTTGCATGTAATTACCACAATCATCATCTGTCTTTTATAATCACAAACAATTTATTGCACATTTGATACATTGCAACAACTTGGATGTGGAGCTATTTCAGATATGTTTCTGTTAAGTGCTTGTTACTGTTATACAAGGTAAATGCACTTTTAGGAATATTCAAAATATTTAATGGCAGCCTGAGTTACAGCCATTTCCTTTTCTCTGAAGATGTATATCAGGTATTTTTATTGTTTAAAAGATCACTTATTCTTCAAATATTTTAACATAACTGTAATAGGAAAAAGTGGCCAATGATAGTAATTCAAAAAAAAGATTTTTGATGTGTAAGTTGATTTATTACAGAGCATATTAATGTTTAAACTTTCTAGTACATTTCAGTCAAATCTTTGGCTTTGTGGTCAAAGTCTGTTAAAGTATGAAATGACCGATTAATTTATATCTACAGAACCAAAAAAAATGTCATTCATATAATATTAAAATAGATTAAAAATACATATTTTTCATAGCCATGTATGAAAAACTTCCATTAAATCAGCAGTTTTCTTGCCAAAGTTATTGAAATACTGACAAATAGTACAATATATCTAGTTAGAAATACTATTGATAGTATAAGAAAGAATACTGAATTTGCATATATTATGCAGTTTAATACTCTCACTGAATAAAATGTCTTATAAAAGTCATTTTCTGTTTAGATGTCATGCTGCAAGAGTTAAGTTTGCTATTGTTGTTAATTCTGTCCATTGTGTT
Source organism: Solen grandis (assembly GCA_021229015.1). Lineage (NCBI taxonomy): Eukaryota > Metazoa > Mollusca > Bivalvia > Adapedonta > Solenidae > Solen > Solen grandis. The sequence goes on along the minus strand of CM037784.1, from coordinate 3,439,225 downwards.
AAATTGCTCCTCTAACTTGAGTTTTGGAATCTGTCCATGTGTTATTCTGCTTCTATGACTTTTAGTTGGTCGCTCTTCTGATTTGTAGTTTGGAACTTCCTTGTGTTACATTACCCCTCACACCTGTAGTTTAGAACTTTGTCCCTTGTGTTACATTACCCCCTCACACTTCTAGTTTGGAACTCTGTCCCTTGTGTTACATTACCCCCTCACACCTATAGTTTGGAACTCTGTCCCATTTGTTACATTACCCCCTCACACCTATAGTTTGGAACTCTGTCCCTTGTGTTACATTATCTCTCACAGTTTGGATTCTGGTTGGTGTTTTACATTGCTTGACTGGTAGTTCGGATTTTCTCCAATAAGTTACAATAAACCTCACACCTGTAGTTTGTTCAAGCATACAATGTCTGTCCTATAAGAATTATAGAAACTTTAATTAAGTTACTTAAGTATGAATATGGGAAATTAGTTTTCTGAATGGAAATCCCAAATACAATTTTCCTTTTAAAAATTATTTTAATTAACCATCATGTTTATTTAATATTTGTTGTTATTCTGTTGAGCATGACAAAAGTGTTATTTTAATATATCATGAAATGATATAATACATATTTACTAGACCTTTAAGATGTTTTATCGTTCTTCAATAAACCATTCAAAGATCTCCCTTTTGAAGGTATTTCATTTCACATCATGGTTCATCATTGTTTGCATAACAAATCAAGGGATGAGAACGAAACTATGCTAAGTGCATATAAATATATTAGCACTTTGCCTTGTTTCGCTCTCACCCCTTGAAATGGAACATTGGCTTAAACATTTTAGATCTTCAAAAAGAGAAGCAGGGGCTATATAGGAATTGTCATTGTGGCGTCCAGTCTTTACATGTTTCATAAAAAAAAAAAAAGTTAATTATCTTTTCATATAATGAGTTGTAGTTGTGTATACTCTTCAGAATAAATATTGAACATAGGAAACAGTAATAATTATTTTAAATACATCATAAACACACCAAAGATTTTGAAAAATATTGTAACATTTTAAAATACAGGTTATTTAAAAACATACACACAATTGATAAATGGCAACTCTTTGAACCATTAACATTGGTTGCACCTGTGTGATAATTTCATACTGTCAGCTGCTTTAATTGGACTTGAGCTTGAACACCAGTCTGGTATTTTTTCCTCACCATTTGATGTCGGTAGCCTCATTGTTAGTGGGGGCGATTGTTAACTACGTGCTAAGTTCCTTGTAAGACTTGGGAGATGTCATTGCAGCATTGCATTGTGATGTTTTAACATGGCTGTATAGACACCCAGATTTGTATTCAATTTCATATTAGGGAATAAACAAAGGGGTAAAAAAATCTTGAAAAATCAAAATTTTGTCGATCATATCAAAGTGTGTTATTCAGCAAAACAAACTGGCACATCACTATTATGAACATGTAACTGAAGCTGCCATTATTTATATATCTAATAAAAAAAAAATACATTTGTTGCTCATGTCCCTAACTCACCAGACCTGGTCTCTTTTGACTATGCTATACATCCTCCTGTCAGAGACTTAAAGGGTTTTCACTGACATCAAAGATGTACAGTGTATAGGTGATGTTATATTGAAGAGTTAGGAAAGTGATGGACACAGACTTGACTTATGATACCCCCACAAACAAAGTTTAACCCTTTCCCTCATAGAGGAAACCATGAAAAGACCTATGCGAACAACATAAAACCAAATCAGCCTGCAAGTAACTCGCAGGCTGATCAGGTTTTATGCTGTTCGCTGCTCCTCAGTGGTCTGGAAATGAGGACTTTATAATTAAATTTGGTAAGGTTTAACTGTGGTTTTCTGCAGATCAGGCCTTATGTGGTACCTATTGAGTGCGTCAAAATGAGTCTACATGAGGGAAAGGGTTAAGAGGGGGTATATAGGTTTCAGTTTGTTGGGATATCCGTCCATGGCAAAAATCAAATCTTGTAATGCAAACCACTTCTGTATTACATCACTGACTAGGCACAAATTTTGCATATGGATTTATGATGACGTGTACATGTGGGTGACATCATTTTTATGTGTGTCTTCCAAAGAATAAATTATGGCCCCTGATAAGACTTAAAAATTGACGCAAATTACTTTTCCTTACAGTTTGAGGTAAGTTTTTGCATATGCATTTATAATGATTTGTTGGTGAGTGTGACATACATTCATATGTGCATCATTAAAAAAGAATGACACAGTTATGGCCTCCGATTGGACTTTAAAAATCTTGTGATGCAAACTTCATTTTTTTTTGTGACATAATCATTGTCGGGTTTTGTTCGGTGCATTGTGAAAATCCAATATAATGCGATATTTAAATTTGGCCCCAAACAAAACATAATGGAGATGCATGGTACACTCTTTAAAACTGGATGTGTCAATCTGTTGTAGACATGTGGCATGATACCACACTCAGTCACATTATCATGACATTGGGTTAACCAATCCTGGAACTACCCTTATATGCTGAGCATCAAACACAAATTTTTTAACAACTTTGTTATGTCATGGCTGAAAGTCTAACCAATGACCTCCAAGGTTATGCAGTATTGATTCTAGCCACATGACCATGTGAATGAATCTGACAAAGGACCTTTTGTGGCAAGGGGGGAAAAAATGATTCAAACAGCATACATACATTTCAATGTATTTAATATAACATTTTAACCATGGAAATCCACAGACATTTAAAAAACGAGAGAGAAAAAAATAAAAGTGAGATATTTAACATATCATATATATTAAATTGGATACATAAATGAGTTAAGGAAGAATATACAGACTTGAATGTACTTTTTAAAATTTACACATTTCATTGCTATTTCTGTGCAGAAGATCAATCATTACATACTTAATTACATGTTTGCACATTCATTAACATATATTACACTTTTATAAATATGTAATACAAACACACAATATACACATGTGTTTACACAAGTATATGTAACTGGAGAAATATGTAATTTTCATTGTTCAACAATCTTAACACACATACTTAACATATATAATGCCTACACATTTTTAATCTGCATTTTAAACATATTGTACATAAACTTGAATATATGTACTAACTGCACACATTACTATATGCAAGCTGGAAATATTTTACACATCCCCTATTTTCTTGCAGAATTACACATATCTTGCATAAATTCACACAATAATGTTAACAATTTGTGCAATTCTTAACACACAAGTGTAAATCTGTACATATCCTTACAAACTGTGTTTTAAAAAACATGTAACACACACTTCACACTTATTCTACCTCTTTTATACATTCATTTCATCTCCTAAGGGTAAAAAATACCCTCGCCATATACACGATTTCCTGACTTAGGTCAATTTGAAATTAAGAACACAAACTGCATAAATATTGTATATTTCTCAAATTTTCATTAAAAAAATCTTCAACAATTGTACTTAAAACACAAATACTTAAGGTAAAATCCCTGTAATGGTTCCGCTACATTTCCAACCTCATGGCCTTTCAAGGTGATAAACCAAGGTTTCCTAATGTTTCATTAGAGTACCTTGGTTATCTTGGTAGAGGTTAAGTGGTCCAAGATGTAGCAGAACCATTACAGGGACTTTACCTTAAATATTGTTTTTAATAACTTCCAGGAAAGGCGTGGTTTCTACCTATGTATAATATGTAAGAATAACATATGTTGCAGATTCTGTTGAAAGGTGAATATCAAACACAAAACCAACAATAGGAGGATTTCTGATTTAAACCTTAAAAAGTTCATGACAAAATGCTTAGCATAACTTTTACAATAAAGAAAAATAAATATATCTAGAACCAATTAAGTTTGTAGAAACAACTGAATTTGATAATCAAAGTAACTTGATTCATTCACATCAATAAAGAAACAAAATGTGACAAATTCTTCAGATTCTCTCAAAAATTTGAGTGATTTTTTTCCCTAAGTAATTCTCGATGATTCTGGATAGTAGATACACCATATTAAATATAAACACATTTTGTAATGTCAAAATTAAAAGAAAATTAAAATAAATAAAATAAAATCTACAGCTGTTAGCTTTTATCCAAAACAAAACTGTAACAGGCCTTCAGTTAATTAGTATCAATAAAGAATAAAGTGAAGTATAAGACTTTAAACAGAAATCTGATACGAGAAAAAAACCCATGAAACTTGATGAAGAAAATACTAGAAAATAACTGAACAAAATAATAAAACATTCAATCTATCAGAAATTTCATTTGATCACCATAAAAACCTTTGTCAAATTTTTGATAATTTTTGATGACCTTAAAAATCTACTACATTTTAACAAACCTCATCTTTCGAGAGTTTCATTACCTTTTTGATCATCATAAAACAGAGAAAAAATTATTTTGTAAAAATATGGTATATATCGCGTATAAAAAAATAAGATGGATTTTTCTGAAATCATGTACTTTTTTTCTTTGATAACTTCACTCCCTTATCATCAGCAGTCGTTTGAGATGATATATCGCAATAAATCATGATGATAAACTGCTGTAATGATGACAAATTACTCAATTTCATACACAATCAACATCATGTTTCTTCAAAACGAAAGAAAAAAAAACATGTCAGACATCTATCTTCCTCCAAAGTTGAAAAATTGCAACAATAACAGTCAAATATGAGATTCATCAAGAGGAAAACTGTAATACTGGCTCTTTGTAGAACTCGTACATCTTGCAAGACTCTGTCAAAACAGAGTCACTTTAAATATAGTGGAAGGCTTTGAACATGATATATTTTGTAGCAATACATCAAGTAGCAGACTTAGCAAAGAGTGGAGTAAATAATGTATGATGGAATACATTGTAATTATATTGCTAAATATCGTTGACATCCAAAAATAAGCACTGTATAACACAACTGTTGGAAATTTAAATCTACTTTTAAACTACAGCCCGAGAACAATATCTAATTAAAGTATCAAAATCTTAAGCAGTATTTCAAGGTATTTGTGCAAAACAATTGTAGCCGATTCTTTATTTATTGGTATAATTATCATAATTTTTCCTCAAGTCTTTGATTTACCTTTAGTGATTAGTGATTTTTTTTTTATTCTGTTAATTATGTTAACTAAAACATTTTATGTGTCAAAAGCGTAAAATATACCATAAATAATTTTATGGAATATTTTAGCAGGTATAAGAAGTTTGATATTTGTTATTAATTCTGACTTAAGAACAACATTGGTTTTGCAAAACATGCAGAATTAAATTCAATATAAACAAAAAAGAATTGTCAAGCAAATTCACCAGAAAGTTTTTACCCTAGAGTTGCTGAACACAATTCAATACATGTATTTGAAACTTATTTATGAACAAAAATGATAACAATAAGACATATCTGAGCCAGAGATGTGAATACCTAGATAATGTAGCTTCGTGTCTGAGTGAAGATTTAAATGATGTAACTTGAAGATAAACATGTTAAACCTATATTCAATTTAGTGTACATTTATTTTGAGTCTTGAAAAATACCCATAAACACATACATTCTAGTAATAATACAAAGTTTTGTTTTGGCAGACTTGTTTTTTCTTTTCTTTTTAATCTTGTTTTCATTTGGACATGCTTAACATAATAATATATATACACAACTAAGTGTAGAAAATGAAGATCATTTAAGAACCAAATTTAAGATCATAGAATATAATTTGATTTCCATGTTCATTACAAAGTGTATTTCAGTGAATAATGCATATTGGGTAAGTAACATGATAACAAAGATTTTGATTGGATAAAACTTGAAGACTAATTTGTGTCAAAGGTTATGATTGGACAAAATTTAACAATATTTAACATATTAATACTACAGTGGAAATCTGTACAAAATGTAAGTTGACTGATCCCAAACAAATTCAAATTATATCTAAAACAAACAAATAAAAACTGACAAATTATGGACAATATAAATGGTCAAATTAAATAAGGGAGTAACATAAATCAAAATAACATGAAATTATTGCCAAAATTTGTGTCATCTTTTTTTTTACACTATATTCTCTCTTTTTTACCCCAAATTTCAATAAACAAATTTTATTTATAATAGAATGTACATTATAAGAACACTATAACAGATATACTTAAGTAGCATGACCTTCTGACCTTGAAAAGTGAGTAAGTGACCTAAGAAAGGTCACAACTTCCTGAACCATACAGTAGTGGTATGTTAGCAAGTTCAAAGGTTTCCCTCATGATCCCAACCAATAACCAGTAAGTTTATAGGGTCCCAAACCTATTTTCTGCAATCATGATACTTCTGAATTTACAAACAATTTAAACTTTTTTTTTTTTTTTTTTTTGTTTAATTCACAACCAATCACCAGTAAGTATAAAGGGTCCCAAATCTTTTTTCTGTAATCATTCAATATGACTTGATTTACAAACAATTTACATTTTTTTTTATAAATTTACAACCAATCACCAGTAAGTCAAATGGGTCCCAAATCCATTTACAGCTAAACACTAGTAAGTTACAGAGTCCCTAATTCCAATTTGGATTTCAATCACTTGAGTAAGTACACAAGCTCCCTCTTGCATCCTTTATAAATTTACAACACATCACTACATGCAGTAAGTAAATGGGGTCCCGATGTTATATCTATATTAAAACAAATTCACAGAGAGTACAAATTTACATAGGTCCAAATTTCTTTTTTCATTTACAACACACGAAAGTATAGGTCTATCATGACCACTCAATTAAATTTTGATTGATTATTAACTATTTTGTTGTCATTTTTGAAGAAATTACAAGTTAAGTAAGATTTTACTGGACAAAAACAATACTTATGTGTCTCTAAGAAGATTTTACTTAAACATTTTAAGCTGGCCTTCATAGTTTAACACAACATCATATTTTTTATAGGCATTAATATAATTTTCCAAATGTCAAATGAGGATTCAGAAGAAATCATCATAACCAACAATTATTTTTTTTAATTTTTAATTGTGAATTTGAGAAATTGTAAAACCATTTTTTTTTTCTTCATAATTTGAATAAATGATGTAACATGGAAAAAGAATACTTCTTGTGATTTAGATAAAACAACTTAAAACTTTGCAGATATCAGGTTTATCTTCTTCTAGTGATGCAGTAAAAATAAAACATTTCTATGATTGTTAAAAAGGAGGTTTTTTTCTAAAAGGAGAGATCAGGTATTCAGAAATTCTTACCATGACTTAAAAACATCTACAGAAATATATTAGTATATAAAGAACAGCTATAACACACTTTCACACTCATGTAACAAAAAGAACAAACATAGATGTACTTGGACAACCCTTCTAAGCTTTGCTCAACCTCTCCCAGAGTCTTTTATTGTCAAGTTTAAAATTCAATGTATTAAAGTTTACATATCACTATGAATCAAATTATTTTCTTTTTTTAATATGTACTTTTCATTGTAGATATCTCTATTGTTTATTTTTTAATATGGACTATATGGAAGATTAATTTCTGCTGAATATGTTATCAACTTAATATTAAATAAAGACTTAACTTAATTCTAAGTTCCTTAATAAATTAAATTTGCAAATTCATTTACCAATTCTAATTACTTTTTTATTCTATATAAATCCAAAGATCTTTCAAATGAGATTAAGATCTTAAGTTAACAGCACTATTTCATGGAAGAGATTGTCAAAGCTTCTAAAGAGTCCAAGAACAAATGAATAAATAAACTGAGCCGACCGAGTCCATTTCTCACCTTTTTCCCTGTAAGCTAACTGTTAAATTCATTAACATATGCATGTTTGATATTATGAAGAAATTACAGGAATTCAGCACATTAAAAAAAAAAACATAGTCTTAATTATACATGTATTAAGAACTAATGTGATCTTTTTTAAGTAATGAACCCATATGGAAGAAAACAAATAGATATTCTTTAATTTTAACAGATGCAGAATTGACAATTTTTTTTTTTTTTTTTTTTTTTTTTAAATGGAGAATGAAAATAAAATGATTGCTGAAAAAATATTAGTTTGCAGGTAGGTTAGGGGTATATATAAATGATACCTTGTAAAAGTTGTCAATGTTTTGTAAGGTGTTCTAACAGACTCGTGTCAGCTACAATTGGTTGCCGCAACCACAGAGAGGCATCCAAGGTGATATACACAACATAGGCATTGCAAGATATGATTGTCTTTTGCGAATGAATTTACACAGTTTCACATATCAACAAAACGACCCGTCAAAAATGGGCAATTCTTGATCACACATTGTGGCATCTCAAAAAATAACTAACAGTATTAGTTATGAGTAAATTTGGGCTCCATTTCACTGGGCTTAATACATCTACTTTTATTCATACTGGTAACTGTAGGAGAGTTACCGCATCAACTTTGGATTATTGTATAATTTGAATAATAAAAGTAGAAAAAATGGAAAAAAATTGTTACGCTCAACCGCATATTACACATCTTTTCACTTTTAGTTACAAACTTTACATCTATAGAATTTGCAAATTTAAAGACATTTTTGTACCAAGTTCAGTGAAATAGGCCCCTCTTGTGGTAACAAATCTGGGGCATATCCCAACTTTTTAAAAAAAACAAAAACAACTCTATTTCTGCTTAAAATAAAATGAAATCAAAATTCATATATAAAAACCTTATCTGTAATATGAGTATAGCTCTTTTTTTTTGCTTCTATTAATATGATATATTTGGTCATTATGATTTAATAAATATCTTTCAATTTTTATTTCAATATTTCTCTGTCATCATTTTATCAATTGTGCTGCTGATTATCAAATTGTATTCAAGAAATGTCATACTTATCGTAATACAAACCAATATTTTAAGCACAAAAAATGTATTAACTATCTTTTGGAATACTGCCCCAGATTCTAATTAGTACAATGACCGGTTTTACTGAACAGTTCTTATACACACTTTTTTCTCATTTTCTCTAACAAGTCATTAAGTCATTAACAATAATACAAAAGTTTTCTCCCTTTGATAATAAAACACAGTATCTGCCCTATTCAGATAGATAGACACACAAGATATCTATAAAACACCATCATGCCTCTGCTAAATTTAAGTCACATAAATAACAACCATAGTTTTGACCAAAACATGTAGAATGATTGCCGTATATCCCCAAATAAATGCTCCAGTGACTTCACATTTTCCTTCGATAAGTCTACATATTACCCCTTTTACTTCATGAATATTCATGTACAAATCTATTTTTTTTTTTCTGACCTTGAAGTTGTATATGAGACATTGGAGTTTACTTCATTGCGCAAACTGTGTAGAATCTGAGCTACAATATTGTTTGAGCCTTGGCATACAGAGGAGACCCTGATTGGACAGCTCCTAAAAGAAACTGCTCTATCAGGGCCTGCTCTGTTTGCCAAAGCGTCAAAACACTTTTAACCCTTTCCCTCATATAGACTCATTTTGACGCACTCAATAGGTACCACATAAAGCCTGACCAAATTTAATTACAAAATCCTTATTTCCAGACCACTGAGGAGCAGCGAACAGCATAAAACCTGATCAGCCTGCGAGTTACTCACAGGCTGATCTGGTTTTATGCTGTTCGCATAGGTCTTTTCACGGTGTCCTCTATGAGGGAAAGGGTTAAAAGACGTTAAATGTTAAACAGATATTTAATTAATTGCCACTTTGTCTCTTATTAGTCACTAGAATGGACAGTGATAAATTGGGATATCATCATAAGGGGTGGAGATGAGAGGACATCAAGGTGAGGGGCATTTATTTGTGGTAATACATACAATATTATGAAATGTAACTCTATATTGATTAATACATTATTTTCGTTTGTTGGCAAGTTCTTTTGCCATTTCATAATACTTGGAGAATTTAGCAGTATGGTCTAGGGGCAGATACACATACGGACTCATATTAAACGCCTCTTTGATTCCGTAACGTTTCACACTCGATAAATGACACCGACTAAGATGATATCGGTATGACCCTTTTGACGCAAATCTCCGACTGCAAGCTGCACAGCGATATTCCATTGGATCACCATCGCTGTTTGTCGGTGAACTAACAGCATCGTAATCTGATAAAGAATCTTCATCTGGTCTAAGTTTATCGTCATCGTCGTCACTTTCCCCGCCATTCTGCGTCTTGAGTGAGAGATTGAGAGGCACAGTAAGGTCTGACGCTGATTGGTGAAACTGAAGGTGTGGAGGAAGGTATTTAAAGGCGCGAGCACCATGCGTCACCATCAGTTTCGGAATGTCTGCCTTCGTAATCAACCGCTGCAAACTATCCAGAGGATGCTCGCTAGTCATTGGCTGGCCATACACGAAACTACTCAGATTGTCGAGCGCCGAAGATTTTTCTTTTTCCGTTTTCTCTCCGTTTTCTTCACTCACATTTAAATACTTTTTTTCAATGTTTTCATTGGCTTCTGTAGAAGCAGAGTTGTCAGATTGACATGATTTCACACTCAGCCTCCCATCTTCTTTGTCTTCACTGCCAGAAAGGGGAGATCCTGAGTTGAATTTCTTGTCGAACTCCTTCATTTTCAATCCATCTTGGTCTCTACGTCTTTCATGACTCCCCTTGACTCTACCACCACTTACACTACCATTGTCAGTCTCAGATTTATCTCCCTTGAATCCGTTTGGAAGATTGAGGGCATTGTAGAATTTTTTATATTTGCTAAGATAATCTAAGCTATCAAGATTCATTGCACTTGACAATGGTCTGGAATGAACAGTTGCATCAGCACTAGAATTGGGACTGATTATAATGTTACCCTTTTTGTAGTCAAACTTGTTACTGAAACTTTTCTGAATGAATGATTCCATTGCTGAGAGTGCAGAGCCACTTCCATTGTCTTCTTTTAAGTTATCAGGGTCTATTATATCAAGATTTTGTGATATAATTCCCTTCGTTTTTTTACTTTCCATTTTAGACTTATCATTAACATTGTCAACCACTTCTTCCTTCACAACTTTTTCATCATTACAATCAGTGTTAACTTTTGTGTTCCTAACAGGACTATGGATTTCTCTATCTGAATTTACATCACTTTCTAAGCTTTCCTTTTTCACCTCTCTATCAAAATCATTATTCTCAATCTGTTCATTTGTAGATTCACTTGGATTGGATTTTTTGTTCACCTGCATGGATTTATCATTATCTTCAACACCACTATCAACTTCATCCTTTACATCTTTTGCCTCCAACTTTGGACTTTTACTAACCCTTTCCATATCTGCTTTCACCCTATTTTTTTCTGAACTAGTATGATTTGATGGAGATTCTATTCTAGCTTTACTAATCGGAGATTTACCTTTTCTCAAGAGTTCTTCATCTCTTTCTTTTAGCTCCTTATACTTTCTAATGTCTGCAGCAAGTGTTTGCCCGAGACATGCTCGCACATGGTCTACAAAGAGTTTGGTCTCGATTTTCCTCCCACAATTCTCACAACTGATTGTGCTATCATCAATGTCCGCTTCCACCGACACATCCGGACTGATTCGTTCCGGCATACATTTTCGTTTGTACTCTAACATAGCTGCCATGGCAGAGTTGTATGGATTCACATGGTCTTCAAAACTGTACAGACGCTTTCGCTTCTGCCTGTACTGAATGTCATTAAATGCTTGAGATGATGAACGTGCCACCTGTTTCTTATGGTGCCCCGACATTATCATGTGGTTTGCTAACCCCTCCATGTCAGCAAAACTTTCTTGACAAACTTTACACTTGAATACACATTCTTTGTCTTGCTCTTTATCGCAGTATGCTGAACACTTGTGAGCTCTACGGGCATGCTCAGAACTTACGATCTTTGTGTAATGCTGAGTCTTCATCATATGAACAGTCAACATCGGCAAAGTCTTGAATGATTCTCCACATTGAATACATCTCAGAATTCTGCGCGTTTGCTCAGATTCTTGGTTTAACCACATGTCCTGGCCTCTGACCAGCTTCGGATACTCTAACAAACTGACCGACTTACTCCTTGCAGGCAAATGACCAGTTTCCTGCAGATGTAAACTTAAGGAATACAAACTGTCAAACCATTTACCACAAGTACACATGTGATTGGTGTATTTCTCATTTTGCGAATCATCGGTCACTGCTTCAGTCTCATGTTCCCTAGCATCAGCTTTCTCAAGTTTTTCACGTTTCATGGATTTCTCTAGCAATCCATCTTCCTTTTTCATGGATTTGCACAAATCATCTTGTTTTGTTTTGTTTGGGGGAGAAGGTGTAGAGTTATGGTGCCTAAAGTTTGGACTGTGGTCTGATTTCATTTTTGGCATTCCATTTGACATAGGCAAGGGATAGTGAGGTATAGACATAGATGCGGAGTGCAACAGTGCCTGATGCAGGGCTGGGATTTCTGGACCAAACAGCATGTAGTTGGTTGGCTTTCTTAGACCTCTCAGGTGAAAATCTCCACCAAACTTCTGTTGCAAACTTTGAAGACTAGTTGATGAAGAGGAAAGACCATTTTCTTGACAATGTGAGTAAAATGAAGACTTCTGAGATTTGGTCTTCCCGCTACCACTACCTGTGTTTGATCCTTGGTGGTCTTTTTGGACAAATCCAGAGGCTGTTCATCTTGATTGTGTTGATGATGGTATAATGGTTTAGAAGGTGGATAGGGCCTTGATAACAATGATGAGGATGAATGTAAGTTCTTGGAGTATACTGACTTATGACTGGAGTTCCGCAAGTTTGCTATTGAATGAGACAACAATTGTTTAGGATGGGAAGCAGTTCGTAACGGAACACTAGAACTGGGCACAATAACTGAGGCAAGTTTGGATGTAAATCCATCTTTCAATGAAGAACTCTCCTTCATTTTCTTGGGTGGGGAATGATGGCTTACATTATCCGATCTCAGGGGAGAGAAATCTTGTCTCATCAACTTCTGAAGCGGTGGCGTCTCAGGTCGGTCCCTCCCTAAATCACCATTGCTCGTTGACACCCATTTAAATTCACTGCTGTCTTTCCGAGACTTCATCTTTGGAATTCTTATCTCCACAGCCTCTTTCAATGTTCTTTTGATTTCCATTTCTACATCAGACTCACTCATGTCCTTATCAACTTCTATGTTCTCACAGTTCTCTTTCCCTTCAGTGTCATTGCACAAATCACCATTAAGTTCATCAGCCTCTGATTTAGGCTCAGTTTCAACTTCCCCAACACTCATTTTGTCCTCAACCTCAGAGTCTGCCCTAAACTGATCCAACTGGTCACCAGATTTATCCACGTCTTCTATGACTTTAGACTGGTCCACAGTTGTATCAATATCTTCACTGTCAAACAGATCTGGAGATTTTACTGTGGCTTTTGGAGTCTCTGAATAACTGTTGCTTTCTTCTATTTGCATCTCTGTGTTCTTTGTAGTGCAGGAGTCATCTTTTTCATCATCTTCATCGTCTTCACCAGATGCTGAAAATATAAACAGAAACTGATAAATCATGCAAACCAAGCACCAAACCACCAAATGCCTACCTAAATAGACAATCATGCAAATATTAAGTCAAACAGACATTTAACACACATTATATTGCATATCACAAACACAGGAATAGTCCCCAAACATACTTCTTGCCAGAAACTGATAACTGAACAAAATGTCCATTTCATTATTTACTTATGACCATAATCTTAACCCTTTCCCTCATATAGACTCATTTTGACGCCCTCTATAGGTATCACATAAAGCCTGATCTGTAGAAAACCACAATTAAACCTTACCAAATTTAATTACAAAATCCTCATTTCCAGACCACTGAGGAGCAGCGAAACAGCATAAAACCTGATCAGCCTGCGAGTTACTCGCAGGCTGATCTGGTTTTATGTTGTTCGCATAGGTCTTTTCATGATTTCCTCTATGAGGGAAAGGGTTAACTATCTTAGCCTATAATCCATATTCATAGTTCAATGTTTCTTCAAGCCTCTCAGTGTTAATCAAACCTTCCCTTATTCCTCATTTATCAATATTTATTTGATTCCTTTTAACATCAAATCCAACATACTTCTTGAATTTCTCTAATAAAAATCTTCATTATACATTTGTCACATCTCACTGTTAAATATTTTGAATACATGTTGCAAAACTAGTTCAACTGTCTCTTTATGTAAATTAAATGTAGCTGCCTTAGTTTTGAAAATCCCCCCCCCACACCACTTTATGCTGTTAGAGCTGCAACTGTCTAAATGATCAAACTATTTAAGCAAGTCATGTAACATACCTCACTGTTAAAAATATCCACACACAGAAATCAAATTCATAAAACCATATTTCAAAAAGCCATTTTCCCAAACACTGTCCATACACTCTAATCATTTCCCCCAATAGTTGCCGAAACCCCCTGTTACTTCATCTTACAGAGAGCCGACTCTCTTCCCACAAACATACCCTGTTTACATAATCCCCGTGTCAATCTTCCCTCTGTCAGGTACACTCAGTATTACCCAGCATTCTACGGTGGTAAGATCCCCTTGGTTTTTTAAACGGGTGACATGTTACATTTTTTATACCGAGAACACATTAATGTCTATTCTACCCATCAATCACTCTATTCAATTAATTACTTCCCTGAATAATTTTGAACATGTCAACATTTCATTACTGTATTATTTCACTGGGCTTGACAATAAGTTTATACTTGCCCATTTGAAATCCATCAATTTATCCACATACACAATACCCTAGCATGCAACCCTAATGCCAATATCATATATCCGGTCATAAAACGCAACCCAACAATAGGTTCTCACTATATGGAATTCATGAATAAACAATTAATAACTCCATCCATTGAAAAGATGTCAAATGTTTAGACAAAATAATTCATTCGGATTCCAGTTTTTACTCAGTTTTCTGGTTTATGTCGATACATCTGTCACTCAGAAACAAGAGTGTTACTGCATTAAGCAAGCCATATTTAATGATTTTCTTGCAAAACTTTTTTTTTTCCTTCAGAAATAGGCAACTTCTCCAGTGACAGTTTGACAATGTCAAACCTGAGTCGTATTTCCTGACACGTCTTGCTACCTGTATAACTGATTAACTAGACATAAAGAGAAAAAAAAACAAAAAAAAAAACAATCTTGATTTTTTTTTTCGTGAGATTTCTTTCTCGGATAGAAAGGTTAAAAAGTGCTACATGCTTAAAATAGTTGGGAGTATGAAGATGAAATAAGTTTGATTAATTCTTGGATTTTACATCTAACAAGTAATATATTGATCATATGGAGACATAATATCACATCCTGATACTAGGTGCTCATTTTAACTTGAAAGTTTGTTCTCTAAAAAAATGCTGATTTCTTATTATTCTAAATCTATTTCTTTGAATTATGAATTTCAAATTCCTATCACTGAATCAAATACATATTTAGAGTGTTAATCTGTAAATCTCATCTGTTACTTCTTAATCGTATCTCTTTATACATCCAGCACTTTGTTACAATGTCTTCTTGAAGATATTAACAAAAAATGAAATAAACATGAAATAAACATAGAGAGAACTTTGGGATTTCCCTGGGAAATCCTCTAGAGGATCACATGATCAATTAACAGTTAATGAAGCTTAAAGGGGTTTCTGGGTCATTAAAGAACTAGTGATGAATGAACACTTTAAAACACTAACAGTTTATTGGCAGGATTTTAAGTTCCAGGGGAATAAAGTGTGCAGTCTCAAGTAGTTAGATGAACAAATACCATTCATTTCAAACAAGTGTTGTTCTAAAATGGCTTTTTTCTTCTGAGAAACCAAACAGCTATTCAATAAAGTAAATTGAAGATTTGAGGCAAAACTCTGGTAATTACATATAAATAAAGAACCAAGTATAATAGTTTTGGACCTTACCCTCAAAATGAGTAAATTGAGGGATCACCATAAACTAATTATACTATTCTTGCATTAAGAATAGTTTTCATTTATATGAATCTCACCGGTTATTGACATGTACTGCTGGAACTGGCCGGCCAAGTTTTAGTATCAAATAATTAAGTCTCTCTCTCTCTCTCTCTCTCTCTCTCTATGTTTGTTTTGAGTTTATATGGAATATATCTCAAAGAGAAGTGATACAATTTTCATATTTTCATAGGCACATAGCACCAGTGAAAATATTCTAATTGTATTACTTTTCGATGAAGTATATTCCATATCCACTTAAATCTCCTTTGTATTTATGTTGTTTTCAATAGTTTTTGCATTAAACTAGTCAGACATTGCCAAAAATGGCCCCAAATAACATCAAACTATAATTATGACGTAACTATGATGTCATAGAAATCTTCATCCATTTTACTTTCTACTTTGCTAAATACCAAATTCTGTATCTCACTTCGTTTCAAGCAGTTAGATATGAATTATATATTTCAGTATCTCATCAAAAATCAAATATATATACTGAGGGCCGACCCTAAAACTCATTCCATCTCCTTGTATTTCTATATGCACTAAGAAGAGTTCTGTGTTCAGCCCTCCTTATATGTCTCACATAATAGAAAGTCACTTAATTCTCTCACTTCCTTTCTATCTCTCTCTCTCTCTATAACAAACTTTTCCTTTTTTCTCTATTTGAACTGTGAAAATCCTGCCTTTCTTAAGTCTTTTTAAATGAACTTCTTATATTGAATTTGAGGTTTTAATTACTGTCACACTGCTCTCTCTCATCATTTTTCAAACATACATATTGTTTCAACAAGACCATACCTACATCTTCATAACCACATTATCAAATATTAGAAAGATTTGCCTTAAAAAAAAATCTACTGATGAATTCCAGGTAGTAATTCAGCAAACATCTCCTATCCCTGACAACAGGTCATTTAACTAACCACAAGACATGTAACTAACCACAACATCCTATATGCAGGTACCTCCATCCTATTAACGAGGCCAATAAATCAAGGGGCTACAATTCTAAAAATCCCCTTTCTGATACTGATGCCATTTTTAATTGTTAAATTATACAAGATTAACAGGAAGAGGGTAGAGTTTACTAATTGTATGCAATGCTGTTTAATGGATAAATATATGATTTTTTTCAAATTTGCATACTCTGAGGATTAGTTCTATTTTCACAACAAACAAGGACATAATTACAACAAAAGTACAAACGGCAAACTTTGTGGGTAAGTTTTATTGTAATCAGATTAAAATGTCACCACTCATATTATGGACCTTTCCCATGTTGACAGATGTGCTTAATTTAAGTAACAGACTATCCAATAGCTAAACTTGGATAACAGGTAGTCAATGGCTGACTTAGTTTGCCACAACAGATCACACACAGTTGTTTTTCATACTGTTTGTAAACAGTTCCCCTAGCAATGATGTGGAAAGGCGGAGCTAAGATTTTCATTTACTAAAATCAGCAAAGATGCACAACCAGACCTGGGAAAACCTGATCAGCCAGAAAGCAATAATTGTTCAGTGTTAACCTACTGATGTGAAAGCAACAGAATAAAACCTGATCAGAATTTGAGTTCTTCCCAGGCTGATAAGGTTTTATACTTGTAATATTAAATAAAGAAAAATGTTTATGAAACCTCATTCATATTGCAGGCTGTTTGTGTTACTGTGAAACAGAAAGCAGGACAGTTTCATGGTTAAGCCATCATGAAAAAAAAGTTGACTTGCAGTTCTGCCACCCATTATCTTATTAGTAGGTCTTTGTAGGGTTGTTTTTAATAATCAGTATAATTACTAACTTTAAAACCTTGAGGGTCAAAAGAATGTTTAGGGGCCTTTTTGGCAAGTTGTTTCACAAATGATGGTCTCGGATCACAGTATGATAAAGGGAAAAAGGGGTTTATTTAAGGGTCACCCACCTACATCTCCCACTCCCCTACTCTTCTTCTCTCCTTTTTCCCAACCACACAGCACTTGAACTCCGATTAGTCAATTAATTTACATCAGGTGGTGCGGTAATTAATCATACGAGACTCGGATCAAAACTTGACAATCAGGTTGAGTCAAAATGTTCAATGTACACAGGGCAATACTTGACAATGACAGATAATTTGTCATGTCATAATTCAAAGCGATCAATAACACATTAACACGATAGTTTAATCAAACAATATAGCTGCTAATACTTAAATTTCCTTTTTATTCTTCATGAAGCATTTGATATTTCTCTTCTACCTGAGCTTTAAAAGTGCCGTCACCAAATTTCCTGATAACAACTTAATAAAGATTTTCAGTTGCCAATAAAAATTGAATATTGTATCCTTGAATATATTAACTTCCCAGGGATATCAGTCTGTTAGTCAAAACCTTTGAAATATTGTAGTACTTTTGAAATCCTGCGCTCAAATAGAATAGGTTATTGACTTGATAAAACCTTTATTTTTAATTTTTTTTGAACTTTGAGTCATAAATAAAAAAAAAATTTCAATTCTGGCAATTTTCAGATTTTTTTACCTTTACTATCAATAAATAAATTAAATATATTTAATCCAGGGAAAAATAATTTAAAAGATGGTTGAAAAGAGACAAGAATAGGTAAGAATATGATTAATTATTATTTTCTTGACAGTTTTTATCTCATCCTACAAAACTTCAAAAGCATGAAATATTACCTAACATAGCATTTATTATGCAACATTTTATTTTTCTATCTGTGTTATTCATCACTACACACTGACTCCTCATTATTGAAGATTATCATATTTCAACAATATTGTGTACATTTTTGAGGCACACGTCACCGGATTCAAACCTTTCCACTCCTTTTTCTGTAAAAATAATCCCCTTTATTTTCACCCCTTAACCCTTTCCCTCATAGAGGAAACCATGAAAAGACCTATGCGAACAACATAAAACCAGATCAGCCTGTGAGTAACTCACAGGCTGATCAGGTTTTATGCTGTTCGCTGCTCCTCAGTGGTCTGGAAATGAGGACTTTATAATTAAATTTGGTAAGGTTTAACTGTGGTTTTCTGCAGACCAGGCTTTATGAGATACCTGTTGAGTGCGTCAAAATGAGACTATATGAGGGAAAGGATTAAAATACTGGCCGGTCCCTCTCCAAACCTCTAAAATAAACCCCCGGGCATGGCAGAACATGTTGAATGATATAACATCATCCCACTGGTAAACAATCATGGCTGAATACACCAATGTCCACAATCTGTCCATATGCTGAGAGAAATTTCTAATCGCTATGGTAACTGCAGACATGGTTGGCCTGAGGTGACCATTGTCCACCTGCATTGCTGACCTTCAGAGATAGCCGTCTGCTGCTAGTCAAATGTCCGTATGCTTCTGGTCTTTTGTCTGTCTGCTGCAAATATTCCACCTGATCAATTTGACAATCAATATCCATGGATGAATTCTCATCAGGCTTTTTTAACACTTTTTTTAATGGCTATTTCTAAATAATAGTCAATCTGGACCAAAGCGGACCGAAAAAAATGCTGACACTGCGTCCTTACCTATGAAGCTATGTCTAAATATAGAAATCAATGTCATCTTGGTTAAGGCAGACACCCTGGTTATAAATAGTGTGCGCTTAGCTTACTATCAAGTAATTAATAAATGCACTAACAAGATAATAGCGCATCACACGAAGCCCAACAAACATTGGGGGGAGAAAATTGTCTGCATCACTACTCAAAAGCGACAGTGAAATAAATGTTCAAATAACGAGCCCCTAATTTGAATATCTGCGCTAAATTACGGCATGTTTGCCCCACCCTTGATAAGGCTATTACTCAAGACAGCTTCATCACCAGATTGTAATGTTGCACCAGTGCTCTATTGTTTTATAAGGCCAAAAGAAAGATTCTGTGATTCAGGCTCATATGTCTCAAAAGCTACTAAATTTAACTTAACTCTTGTCAAAACAGCTAAATGCAAAATGGCAATGCTAAATAAAACATTCTATATATTTCTTTACTTTTGTTGAAACAGCTAAATCCGAAATGACAATGCTAAATGAAACATTTCTAGATCTATAAAATTGGAATATATTTTAATTTTTGTTTTGTAATTTTTTGTTAAGAAAAGCTCAAGATTTTACTTGTGTGTTGGATTGTCTGAGTAACAATTTTATTTTTGTTTTGCCTGATTTAACTGGAAAGTTTTACTCTGTGAATAAATAAGTATTAACCCTTTCCCTCATAGAGGACACCATGAAAAGACCCATGCGAACAGCATAAAACCAGATCAGCCTGCGAGTAACTCGCAGGCTGATCAGGTTTTATGCTGTTCGCTGCTCCTCAGTGGTCTGGAAATGAGTATTTTGTAATTAAATTTGGTAAGGTTTAACTGTGGTTTTCTGCAGATCAGGCTTTATGTGATACCTATTGAGGGCATCAAAATGAGTCTATATGAGGGAAAGGGTTAACTGATAAATTGTGTATATAGAGGCTTGTCCTATTTAACTAAAATCCTGATAGTTCATTAAAAGTATCAGTATCTATGATGTTACATAATCATTGATATATTACCTTATTTTATACATATATACCAATTTTCCTACCCAACAAACTTAATACAATGAATTTTATTACAATTTATTTAATTTACAACCATTTATGACAATTTGAATTACCTTCAGACTGATAGAAATACTTGAGTAATAATGTCATTTTTTGAGTGGTTTTCTTTTTTCTTTTTAATTTGATAACTTGATGTTACAAAATATTTTAAATTGCTGCATTTTTCCAGATTATTACAAAATGAGTAATGATATTTATTTCATACGAGAAATACGGGGAAAATTGTCAGTATGGTGATTATCTTTCATATTTCAATGTCACTATCAAAAAACGCATTGATGAATCATGAATGCATCTGAATCTAGGAAACAGATTCAATTTGACATCACCCCCCCCCCCCCTCCCCCCAACCCGACCCCATGTAGAGTTACACACCAACTTTTTTCTCCTCCAAGATACAGCCCTCACTGAGAAATGAACTTGACACATCAGAATCATCTAATAAATGACCACTTCTATATAAACGACAACATAATCTGATAAATGGCCCCCAACCTGCCCCACATCACACATACCATATGTTTCTCAGATTCCACATTACGGTTACATATGTCCACCTTAATTAAGTGACAAACCAAGATTATGTTCCAGAAAGTGCACCATTAAGACCACTGATAGCTCAAACCACTGCTTCAAGAGCCTTTATCCAACCATGATCACATTTCTGTCTCATTGTTCTCCTTTCAGCAGAACCTGTCAAAGTTATGTTATCGTTTTTCTCCGAGGGTATGACCATCTTTTTTGCCTTTTATATAAAGAGACGGCAAGCCCAAGGCATGTATAGGAGCGTTAATATGTCTGCGACTGGACAAATACCCTGAGATATCGGTAATCATTGAGTGCTGGTCAGTGCCGGTGAGGGGGATAAATGTAGCAGATTTATGACTGTAGGAGATGGCCAGGGCTTGGAGGTGACAGAGCCCGGGGTAGGGTGGCCCATCTGTGATGGTATTATGTTGGTTATATGGCGTCTGCTGAGGGCTGGGGGAGTTGGTGGGGGATGGGTTAAACTTGTGTGACAGTGAGGATGGTGGGGGATTTGAGGAGAGATAAAGTATAAGAGAAGAGATGATAGGGAGAGAGAGAAAGAAAAGAGAGAGAGAGAAAAAAAAATGATGAAGACATAATAGACAGAGAAGAATGTGACAAGAGGGGAAATTAATGGATTAAATGACAGAGAAAACTGTTTTGGGGGAAATGAAGAGAGAGGGGCAGAATGGAAAGGGAGACTGGTTATGGACTCTGAGAGGTAGAAATATTAACGGGAAAGATGAAAAGAGAATAAAAGAGATAAGCCAAGTAATAGAAAGCAGAGGAATCTTCAAGGGTGTTTGACTCAATCCTGGAAGAAGTTCTAGCAACAGCAAACAGCATATCACAACAGCTCAATAACAACAGAAAATAAAAAACTTATACCAAAATCAAATATAACAAAAAAACCTTAAAAAACAATAAAGTAACATCATTATCAGCAATATAACACCAGCTGTAACTCTTCATCATCATCATCAGCAGCAGCAGTCACAAAAAAGGTACAAAAACATCATCACAAATAAAACACAATAAGTATGATAAACAACAACAACAACAACACAGCACCATCATGATCAACAACAACAACAACATCAGTAGTAGAAGTAGTATCAGCAACAAACGGCTGTCACAGTGGCACAATCACTCACACAGATGACATACAAAGTACGAACCCTGTCCTCCCTGAACACACATTCGTTTCCTAAATGTGACAGCCAGACATTCCCGCTAAATCACGTTTTCATGCCTTCTTGCGCCGCTATATCACCGCAGCCTGGCTATCCTGTTTTTCTTTTATTTTCTGCCTACAATTTTGTGTTTGTTCCGAGGCCAAGCTGAGTGAATGGGTCTATATACCATTCCCTGAGACAGGAGCATGGTCCTAACTGAGTTACATTACTGCGTTTTTTGACACAATAGGACAGAAAGCTTGTTTCCTGAGATGATTTCTAATTATCGTTGCTTTGACCATGTTGGAGTTCCCTCCCCTTGACCCTAGTGTCATGACTTTGATTCTTCAATCGGTGATTTTAGGTGTAATTAACAGGATTGAACATTTTGCTGGATGACTTAGTTACAAGAATCCTGGTCTTATTTTGATAGTATCTTAACCCTTTCCCTCATATAGACTCATTTTGACGCACTCAATAGGTACCACATAAAGCCTGATCTGCAGAAAACCACAGTTAAACCTTACCAAATTTAATTACAAAATCCTCATTTCCAGACCACTGAGGAGCAGCGAACAGTAACTCGCAGGCTGATCTGGTTTTATGCTGTTCGTATAGGTCTTTTCATGGTGTCCTCTATGAGGGAAAGGGTTAAACATCACAGAAATTGCCAGCATATTAAACTATCCTTGAACATTCAATATCTGGAATCAAGCCATCAAAACAATTATCTAACCGTTTGTTAAAATTAAAATATCCTTTAATTTAATGACAGATAAATTTAAAAATAATCTAACTTTCTCAATGAAGTGATGAAAATAGAATCTTACCTTTAATTCTATTTTTTAATATACATGTATACAACAGTGCTTTTGCCAAAAAGCGTGATGGACCCTAATCAAGTATCTTATCAAAATGCTTCCTATAATTTGACCCAATGTTTCAAATGAAGATCTTAAGACTATTTTTACAAACACTGAAAGACATAATTTATCAACATGATAATACATAAAATACCCGCAATAATGAAGGATTATATATATATATTTATATATATAAAAATGCTACAAATCATAATGTTTGCCAAGTCATTTAATTTGAAGGTTAAAATTTATGTGACAGGCTAATTACCCTGACAAACCTTTGTATAGAGACCAAAGTATGGAAGAATATAAAATGACCTTTGTTTTCCAGGTTACTGCACCACAGAGATCACTTACATACAGGTTTAATCAGTTAAACCCTTACTTTATATAAACTCATTTTGACGCATTGGCAAACAGAGCAGACCCAGATCAGACAGTCTGATCAGGGTCTCCTCTGTTTGCTCATACGATATTGTAGCTCAGTTTCTACACAGTTCGTTTGGCAAAGAAAAATTTATGATTTCATATACAATTTATAAAGTTCAGTTACTTAATATTCATGAGAACATAAATTTGTACATGAATATTCATGAGGTACAGCGTTAACCATATCGTATTATTCAGCATATACAGAGTCAACGTTTCAATAAAGCATTAAAGGAATCAAATCAGAAGCAAATTCTTAATAAGATCTTCTTCAGTATAACATAAATTGAGAAAAAAAAGTTGGTTTTAATAAAGGTTTAATTGATCTTTACCAAGATGTCTTTGATATTGTATATATTTCTTTATACATATGGTCTTACTCTTATTTCACTAATGCATTTTGGAAATTAAAATTAATTTATTTTGTATAGTGAAAAATGTTAAAAAGGAAATAAAGATATTTTAGTGTATCTGACTAATTACTGGAAACAATAAGAAATAATTCTATAATACTTAAACATGGCTGGTTTATGTGGATTGATAATACACATTCATCTATTATTTCCGATAGCTAATTGATCTAATTTGGTTGATTGCAATTTCACATCAATTAAAATGATTAAATTCATATACATAATGGCAAATTATATGGTCTCGTATGAGAATGAAGCTTTCAACCACACAAATTAAATCCAGAAACATTAAAACATCTGAAATTAGCTATATATTGGTAAAAAATTACAAATTTCAAGTGCATAATTTATTTTTCTATATATTTCATAGCAGTCTTATATCTAAATTTATATCTTTAGCCATTAATTAATTAAAGCTTCAAAAGCATTATTTCGAGCATTATGATTAAGTATCAAACTACTGATATATCAAAAGCTCCGATTCAAATAATTATGTCTAATTTGAGTTTTGAAATTTTCGTCAGAAATCCTCGGAGATATTCATGACCCTAACAACGCAGATTTAGTGGAGAATCTACAAACTTTTAGCCATATAAAGCTCTATGTCTTGTTTTTGAACTGTCTGATTTAGTATATTCTAGTGTACTGAAATTCTTTGAAATAGCTGTAAACGTCAAAATATATTTTGTAATTTTCTCAAATTACTCTGTTTTGAAGAAACAGTAAAATTAATGCTGCAATAAATCTGACTGACTGTAGTTGAATGAAAGAAATATTTATACATGTATACAAGATTAATGAAATAAACTGCAATGTTCTGAAATATCTTACAATCATAATCACAAATAATGTCATCATTTCTTCATAAATTCAATAGCTATTATGAAAATTCATTTCACTTCTTTTTTTGCACCCCTCAAACTTTAAGTCAATCACGTTTCCTGATCCTGTACAATAAACAGTTCAATCTTGTATATTGTTACATCAACAATTTAATCTTTTTTTTTTTTTCTTTTCTTTTTTTTTTTGTAAAATCAACCATTACAACCTTGTATACAATCTTGGTTTTTGTATAATCAAGTTTAATTTTTATGTATATTGTATGATCAACTGTACAATCCTATATGATCAACATTACTTTATCTTGTCTGATCAAAAGTATAACCAACATAAGTTAATATTGTATGATCAACTGTACAATCTACTTAAAAATCTTGTATGATCAACTGTACAATCTACTTAAAAATCTTGTATGATCAACTGTACAATCTTGTACAATCTACTTAAAAATCTTGTATGATCAACTGTACAATCTTGTACAATCTACTTAAAAATCTTGTATGATCAACTGTACAATCTTGTACAATCTACTTAAAATCTTGTATGATCAACTGTACAATCTTGTACAATCTACTTAAAAATCTTGTATGATCAACATAAGTTTATCTTGTATGATCAACTGTACAATCTTGTTCAATCTACTTAAAATCTTGTATGATCAACTGTACAATCTTGTACAATCTACTTAAAATCTTGTATGATCAACTGTACAATCTTGTACAATCTACTTAAAATCTTGTATGATCAACTGTACAATCTTGTACAATCTACTTAAAAATCTTGTATGATCAACATAAGTTTATCTTGTATGATCAACTGTACAATCTTGTTCAATCTACTTAAAATCTTGTATGATCAACTGTACAATCTTGTATGATTGGTTGTATAATCAGCTGTACAATCTTGTATGATTGGTTGTATAATCAGCTGTACAATTACTAAATGGATGACAAAATTTGTAAAAAAAAAAATATTTTGGTATTCCTATTAGAGAGCTAAGAAAGTTGAAAATCACCCCTTGGAATTCAAATTGTACTTACAGCACTAAATATGACTGGTGGAATTCAGCTAGACAAAATAAGGTGCTTTTAAAGGCCTTCAGTATATTTACACAAGCTGAAAATAACTGGGTCTCTGGCTTGATCCCTACTCAGCATAATATTTTGATTTTCCAATCTTCAAAGATAAAGTACAGTTAGGAAGTCAAGAGAATTATAAATGAGTATAATAGAACAGAACAGAACATTGATCATAGAGTTCTTTATCAAAACAAACATGTATAAATATATAAAACATATCAAAGAAAATGCCATTACCGTCAATAAAATATTATTAAGGAAACCAAAATGTACAATCTCCATACACACACATATATATAATTATTATTATATCAATTTTCATAAGGTTAGAAGAGCTAATATATCTATAATCTTAATTGAACAGGTCTAAAGTACTATCATACTGAACTATATGATGATGATTGTAATAGACAATGTTTTATATGCTTGGTTTTAAATGTCCCTACAAAAGTATTGCACTTTATTTGGGAAAACTCCTACCTAAGACAGAAGAAGAGCCAGCTTTCCTGCTTGCTTTTTTTTTATTCCCAGAGGATTGGGAAATCTAGAAATATAGCTGGCCTAAAAACTATTTTTGTGACTCTGTTTGTGTGTGTGGGGGGGGGGGGGGGGTGCAATGTTTCATTCTTACATTGCCAAAAGGTAAATCCTGGAGAAAAAAAAAAAAATTGGGAAAACTGCACAGGAATTTTAAAATATTTTCCAAGGGGAAGCCTCCTATGAGCCTATGAAGTAAAATTAAGCCGTGAAAACTGTCTAAAATGAAACATGTTAAACCCTAATACCACTTCACAAAAATCTATTCTTATCTCTAAATATTAGTCATGCTTTAAATCCACACCTAATTGAACAAAAACTTATTTGATCTCAACCGAATGTAATACAAGCTATGATAAATCAATAAACATCAGCATTGTTTATAGACAAACATTATTTATTACCCGTATAGTACAAATGGGAGTGAAATTTACAGCATCATAAATATCAGACTCACTATATCTCTCCCTTAGTCATTCAGGTATTTTTGCGACATTTCTTTTTTTTTATTTTCCTCTCATACATCACATAAACTGGATATAGCAATAATATAAAATAAAGAATAAGAAGATAAAAAACATTCTCAGAAATATCCATGATTTATTTGCCTTGATAAAAGATGATGGATTTTAAGTTTTTTTCCAAAGAAAAAAGTTTTCTTTGAAAATGTAAAAATACATATTTTAACAAAATAATTTATATCTATATATATTGTATTTATATTAACTAATTAAATATAATGTACAGCATTTATAAAGGATATTTTCTTGCCTCAAACAAACCTACAGTTCCACATCAAATAACCAGTCATTCAATAGTTGCAAGAATTGGTGTCAAAACATTCAATATCTGATTCCTCACTATAAAAATTTATGTAAAATTAATACATGTCTTAACACTGGTAAATGCCAAAAATAGTGCATGTTTGTCTCCAATCTATATTTAAATATGATGAATCATTTTTCATATTAGATTTCAAAATCAGTGTGACTCGGACAATGAGCCACTTCAAGAGTACTTTTATACGAGACCCTCAACAATGGAGGGATACAATAGATTATGTCCATTATTCCGGGTTGTTAGTTTTCCGAGGGGTTATCAGTCCATCTTCGAGATCAATCAAACATATGGCCGGGCTTTATTTCCCCCAGAACAACATCTATCAAAGTCGTGCAAACACCTTAATGTGACTGTTAAGCCTCTCCGACACCTCCCGGCTTGAGCGCTGGTGATCGCTGCGATCACGCTCGATATCAAATCCCCTTTATCATATATATTGACTAACCATACATCAAATCTATTTTCTATCATCAAAATGGACCATCGCCTCTGAGGCAAACAATAGACGTGCAAACCTTACTGACATTCATCTAAATCCAGACCCCAGATTTATTGTCAGGTTATGAACAAATCCAAATTAATCACTCATCTATTGTTCTTTGACTATTATCGATCGGCAATCGGACTAAATGAGTGATAATTAATTACCGCACTGTTTTGTACACAGGTATATGATCCCCCCTTGATGGATTTATCGGACATTCAATCCTCCGATATAAAAAATCACCCATATTTGATCCGAATGAATGAAGGCTTGATTGGCCTTGACTTCTTTTTACACACTAATTTTTCCAAAACATCGACAAGAAACCTAATGCTAATCAATGTTATATTTGATCGGATAATATTTCAGAATTTTTTATCTCGTCCATTTCTTTTTAACCGAGTATTGTTTTCATGGCTGAATAGTTTTCGCTACTTCTAATTTTGATGAGCTGTGACATGTTGAGACATTATATTGACAAGTTGTATTTTGTCCTTATCTTTAAATATTAATAAACCCCGCACAATGTGACGCTGCAAATGCAGATAAACATCAGAATGAATGGAGGAAAGATGAAATAACGTCCAGTGTTACTCATAAATTGGAAACTAATATCTGATTACAGTGTTTACTTGGTGAAGGCTGTATACAACACAGCGATTTTATACAATTCTCCAGGCTGAGGGTAAAAAAGATAAACTTACAACGACAAAAAGGAATATTCTTTAAAGTCCTTGAAAATTTTATCTGTAATATTCTTAACCTTTCCATTAATTAAAAGAATTAGTCAAATGATATTATGCAATAGCACGAATCACATCATCATTGTAATTATTCAAGTCAATACTAAAAGTAAAAAAAACCTTCAAGATTAATTAAAAAAACAAAACAAAACCGGCCCACAAAAATTACCTCTCTAGAAATTTAAAAATAAATGGACACATTGATTAAAGTCACACCTCCCACAAGTGACCTCTGACCTTATCTGTCATTTCACTTTCTTCCCCTTACAAATCCCTTATTTGGGCGTGAAGAGGGACTCTGATCATGCAGATAAAGACGTATACCTTGAGGGATTATAAATCTGAAGTAGAGAAGAAGACTTGCGGTATCTGATTTTGACATCTTCATTATTCCATGATAATTCAATCAATACTGTACTCACTTCCCAACAGTGCAGAGTTCAACCCAAATCAGCTGCACCAATATCATAAATCTGATCAGGTTTCACTTGGTTATACTGTCATTAAATACAAAAGAAAAACAAAGAAAGAAAAATTAAAAAAAAAAAAAATCTTAAAAATTCTTGCCTGCTGATAGGGATTTTATTAATTACACTGAACGATTTTCATTTGAGGATTTATATTTTGTATTTCTAATCTTTAAAATCTAGAGGGAAGTTATCCTGTCAACGTACCTCGACATGGATACTTAAGTTTCAATAGATGCAGTAATGTGACAGATGTAAACATAGCAAGATAGTCTATTCAACAGATCGGGCTTTGCACTTGAATTGCAATGAAAGCTACGCAAGTCACATAAAATACCTTATCTTTTAATCAAATCTACAAGAAGTAATAGGCAAGTTTTCATGGCCAGTTCATTTTCAATATATGCCATTATCTTGTACAAAACATATCATACTTGTTAGGATTGAAAACAATTCTAAAAATAAGCATTAATACTGTAACACAAACATTCATCAACGCTACAAATACTACCAATATTTAACAATCACTACTCAAACCACTAAACAGCCAATTCATGAACAACAGTATACTCTTTTTCTTTTTAACTAACCACAAAAAATAACCACAAAATTAAGTCTTTTTTTCCCCCAAAACAATACAAACGCCACTTACTTTTCCCGGGATTATTAACCATCCTTTGAAGCGAACTACCCTTCATGTAATCTCCGTTTAGTCCACGGCACACATTGTTTTACGACTTCACAACTTGCCTGGTAATGTTAGCGATTACAAAGGCTCACATGGTGACAAACATAAAAATCCTTCCCTTAACATCTTGGACATCAGCTTTCCCGATTCAATATGAGGAGAGACTGGTAGGAGGACATCACCGCTTGCCTCACAAGGCATGAATGGGAAGTACTGACAACTGTCAATAACACGGACTATCTCGTACCATATTTACTGCTCTTACAACCCAGCGCTCGATCATACACACTGTTCATTGGAGCACCTGTCATAATGGGCTCTGATAATCTACTACCGTATTTACTGCACTAATAGCCCATCATGCTGACTCTAATACATATATTACCATATTTACTGCATTTATAACCCATTGCTCTATCGTAAACAATATGAGGAGCACCTGTCATAATCTACTACCGTATTTACTGCACTAATAACTTGAACACCTCAATCATATACAAAATTAGGAACACCTCTGATAATCCTACAGTTTTAACATATTTATTCAAAATATTAAGCATATAGGATATTGACAAACAATCAAATAAGGATTAAAACGGAAGATGAATCTGCCATTATGGGCTCGGAATATCTACTACCATAGTTACTGCACTAATATCTCACACTCTACCAAACAGCTGGTTCTGATAAAAAAATATTACCATGTATACTGCAATTCAAACCAATCTCTGATTATCTTTTCAGGCTTTTCAATGAAGTTTAGAATTAACCTCACAAAAGGAATTTTGGCAAATGATAATTAACAAAAACAAAAAAACACAAAAATTTCACACTTCATATTATACTACTGAAAGTTGCACGTTGCTTGCATTGGTGTAATCTCATAAAAGTCATATCCTAATATGCACTCCTCTACTATCTGCAATTAGGATCTGACAACATCGCATTAGGGGTCATGTCAGATTGACCTTTTAAGTAATATATATGCATAAACAAGTAATTTCAAACCAATTAAATAGCTCGTTTCTAACTGACTTCGGTAAAACAATTGTCACAGGGTGGGAAAAATGTACAGCTTGACCGAGACTCAAATCCGCGGCCTCTTGCTTACAGGAAGAATGCTCTACCAAATGAGCTACCGCTCTACCAAATGAGCTACCCGGCCGCTTAGACATCTTTCTACTCTATTGTGAGATTGATGTGGTTACTTCCCCTTGATATACCAAATGAGTCTGTAGCTGCCGATTTGATTGGCTTATACAAAGGTCAATCTGAGACGACCCTCTATACAATGTGGTCAGATCCAGTTAGCATGCTGAATCTGATTTAAATGAAATTGGCATTGGTGCCTCTTCAAAGAAAAAAAGAGGCCATAACTTTTGAAACTTTAGAAAAGAAAGATAACCATTCTTTACCCTGGTGATAGACCTTCTGTCAATGGCTATGCATGCAAAGTTTCATTGTTGTTGTTTAAAATGATATTCCCCATTTACTTTACACATCTTTTACATTTTCATTAATTCATTATGTTTGATATGAAAGTTTGTACAGATAGGAAAAATGTTTTACTCAAAGATTTAACTTGACTAATACCTTTTAGTACCAATGTCTCTTTCTCTTTATACCAATGCCTGACTCTCTCTCTCTCTATCTCTCTCTCACATCAACTTTCTTTCCATATTTACTCTAACAAAAGAGCTAATATCATTAATACAATGGCAGATAATAATTTTCATCACATTTACTGGACAAAGTTAAGCACCTTTCTGGCATATTGTACTGGATTTTATGTTTCCATTTATCAAGCCTTTCATGTGACAGATGGTCCATCCTAAATGCATGATCGTTAATCTTCCTCTGATTACAACCACAGTTCAAGCTGATACCTGCTTTCAAAAAACACAAGATTCAGGGAACATGACAAGAAATTTTAGCATCATTTTTAATTTCATGTGAAAAAAGGCATGTTTTTGTTGAATGAAATAAAACATATGTTGGATGGTATCTTCATTACACATGTCAAAAAATTATAATGAATAAGAAAGAAGATCCATCATCATCAACCTCAACAACATCATCATCATCATCATCATCATCATCAACCTCAACTACATCATCATCATCATCAACCTCAATTACATCATCATCATCATCATCATCAACCTCAACATCATCATCATCATCATCATCATCATCATCATCGTCAAAGTTAATGTTTGATGAAACCTTGATTAGCTATACCTTTTAAATTTAAATTGTCATAAAGTTACATGAATTTTCAATTTAATTAAAAAAAAATATTCTATATTAATCCATTTAGATACTAAGAAAATTCAGATGTCAATTTTTCATTCTACAATGTGACAACATCTAGAATCCAACCTTCCTGAGCCAGCATAATAACGCTCATTATCTGAGCAAAAAAATTCAAGCAAAAGCAACAAATGAACAAATCTTCAAGAAGCTGACAAAATAGTTCATCCAAAAATTGGACAATGATCCTATAAGCCGATACTATAAGTAATGACAATAGATCACCAACAAAGACGCCCCTACTCAATTACAAGATTATGACACCTTCTCCTCCTGGTTACTTCCTATCCACTTGTCTTTACATAAAATTGCCAGTACAACGAGAACAATAAACACTCTGCCTACCCCATTTTTTACCTTTAAATCTAATTGTCGCCCGCTTCATACTAAGGATACAACTTAATGACTGTGTTAACAATCCTACAACCTGCCAGGAATGATTGTCTACAAAAGGTCTAACATTTCACCAGGCTCCTATTTACAACGAAATTAACAACAATTTAACACCGTTATTTCATCTCGCCACATGTTGAGCGGCTCATGTACCACTGACAGTCGCTGCACAAAGTCATCACCTACACGCAAAATCAGCGCGAGATCAAGTTACCTTGGTGACAATCAGAATTTCAGGTAACATCTGTTGCCATTTTGAGCAGGGAAATGGCACAACAACAACAAAAAATTGCATGTGCATTGCGCTTTAGGCATGTGCTTGTCAGAGTGCATTCAGCCGAAAGTCATCACTCAGGTACGGATGTCAAATATCTTTGTTGTCAGAACTGTTTCCATGGAAACTAAGGACAATAATTTTGGGTTTCCCCCAACACCTGTGACAAAATACGGACAAGCTGTGTGCACTAGGTCAGTCTCACATCTTTTTCACAGCGATTTATGGTGACGATTCTAATGTACTTTTCCTTTTGTATGGCTCATATTGGAATTTATATCATCATATCTTTATTGTCTATTTTATTTAGAACAATGGACGCTTGATCCAAGAAGTCTCACTGTAATCAAATTCAGTAAAACTTGCATATGCAGTTTACTAATAGTCTATGAAGAACAACTTAATATTGAAAAAAAATAAAATTTAGATGTCCATGCTGGAATACATTTTGAATCATATGAAAATATATAGGTGAGATTCACAAAGAAATAATATCATAATGTCTTCCTTAAAAATATTACTTAACGTTGGAACAATTTAATCCTCTTTTCCATGAAAACGCTAACTTTAATTTCTTATTTATAAACACATACAAGCATAAAAAGCCTTTTATATTGTTTTCAAGCATGCAAATTTACAGTTGGAAGAAACGCTAATAGGTTATCCTTTAAGACAAGTAATAAACTATACATTTAAGTGAACATGAAGTCTCTCTCCTCAACGTTTTCGATATGTAATAAGACATCTAATTGCTCAATTTGGTGATCATTAAGTAAGCAAAGACAATAAACACTACATTATTAAGGAATATTAGATTCTGTGATTCCAATATGAACCACTTAAGAACTGTTATTGAATAGGAAGGTATTTGTAAACAGTTTCCTGAACATCACAAAATGATACAGACAGTGACGAACGTCTGGTAAAGCCATACAAGGATGCTATGTTGTCACCTGATGTCACCTGATGTCACCTGATGTCACAGAAATACATATGAAACAAACAAGGCTTCCTCTTTGATGACAATCCAAGATACTGGCCACAGTAAGTCACAAAAACCTTGGAGTTCCATTACCAGCAATGATGTAACAAGCAGGATCTTTGTAATAACCCGTGTTTAACCCTTTCCCTCATATAGACTCATTTTGACGCCCTCAATAGGTATCACATAAAGCCTGATCTGCAGAAAACCACAGTTAAACCTTACCAAATTTAATTACAAAATCCTCATTTCCAGACCACTGAGGTCTGCAGCGAACAACATAAAACCTGAACAGCCTGCGATTTACTCGCAGGCTGATCTGGTTTTATGCTGTTCGCATAGGTCTTTTCATGGTGTCCTCTATGAGGGAAAGGTTTAAAATCAATGTCAGTTTGAAATGTTTGGAATTGACAACAGATGTACAAATATAATATCTTTGGACATATGTTTGTGTTTAGCATGCAGGTGAACACTAAGGTGTTCTTTAAAGCATGATCAGCCAGAAAGTAACTTAATTCAGACCATGGACCAAGATTAGGAACCCATTTAAAAAAAAAAAAAGCAATATTCAGATAAAAGACCAGGCTTCTGAAACATTCAGACCAAATTGTGAATTCAGACCAATGCTGAGACCAAAGATTCAAGTCCAGGGCACAACATACATATTAGCTAAACATTAATGGTATTCAAATAAAGATCAAAAATAAAATTTGAACACAAATCCCAGATTCAGACCTTGCTCCCAGTATAAAAATTCAAATACATGTCCAAATTTCAGACCTTTGGACCCATCATAACAATTCAAATATATGCCCAAATTACAAACCTTGGTTCCGACATAAAAATTCAAAAACTTGTCCATAATCTGGACCTGGGTCCAAACATAAAAATTCAAAATACACTACCAAAATTTGGACCTATTAACAGCAGTATCATTTAATTGTTTTCTTTACGTGTGTGACCGTCGCGTCTTGCCGATCTGTCGTCACATATAACACCTTCATTTCACCGATGGTTCAACACAGACTATGTTTACCACCATGTGAAACTGTTTGACAAATGGAAGAGCGGTGCACTAATGTTTTTTCTCCATTTTTTCTGTTAAATCGTGTTCTCCAATTATTGCTGGATTGATGATCATCATTGAGAGATCAATCATTCATATGATAAACGACAGATTGGCCGTTGGATGGTCGCATTCATTACTTTCCTTGCAATCATTCCAAGGCCCCCATTTGTCTTCATTTTGCCTCTGTCAAACGTGGGATGTTTAGTGAAATCTTGCGATTCCTTGATACGTTCCCGACTGAGTTATTGTTTTTCATGCACTTTGATTTTTCATTGCAAAGAGAAAAGCTTTCAGTGTTAAGCCTATTTTATTCTCAAATTCATGCATCAAGGGATAATACTCAAGGGGTACACAATCAGTTTCAATTAATTTCATAAAACAATACAGATTAAAGTATATGTAAGAAAATTCCGGCATAGTGAGGGAATATGAGGAAAGCAGTTGACATCTGTAGGGATTATCACAATGCTCGATGGTAAGACCTGATATTTGCTATAATGTTAATGATTTCTTATAATATGATAGTGCAAACTTATACATCTTTGAACAACCTTTGCACATTCACTGTAACTGTGCTTGAAGCAGCATTTGGAAATTCAATATAGAAGCAAAGGATAAATGAAAGGTGGACTAGACAAATTGGGACTTCAAAGAGGATCTGGGGGAAAATTGGATCCAAATTTTCAGAATAATTGGAAAAGAATACAAGGGGACAAACTCCTGGTGATTCATACATTCCCTTTAAATGTAGAATTGTCCAGCAATCTATCAACAGTACCTCTTGAATGCCATGTTATTGGCAATACATGTCCTGTAAACACATGAAGGGTCCAGCAATCTGACAAGGCGGTCAGTCTGTCTGGCTGCCCAGTGTCCAGTGGTGTGGGGAGACCACAGTCTGTGGCTGACAGATATATTGATGTGAGGCCTGGTCAACTGCTGGCCGCGTCAATACTGTGGCTATTGTCTTTATCATATCTGATGTCTGCTGGAACAGCCTGAGTGATGCTGAGAACATGTGAGATGTGAGATTTAAGACCGTGAGATCTAAGAATGAGAGATCTAAGAATGTGAGGTCTAAGAATGTGAGGTCCAAGAATGTTGATCTAGGAATGTGTGATCTAAGACTGTGAGATCTAAGAATGTGAGATCTAAGAATGTGAGATCTAAGAATGTGAAAACTAAGAATGTGTGATCTAAGACCGTGAGATCTAAGTCTGTGAATGATATAAGAATGTGAGAACTAGGACCATGAGATCTAAGAATGTGTAATCTAAGACTGTTAGATCTAAGAATGTGGGATCAACTACAGGTTTGCGATGTATTACCAAGTCTGATTCTGATCAAGGGATTCCTTTTCTTGAGAAGCATTTTTTATATGCTTTTTGTATACCAGCATAAAATACTAATTCAGTATGCTAATCTAAGTTTTAATTGGAAATGAAAAAGTCAATGATGCTACAAAAAATCATATTCACATAAAATATCAGTGTGTTAATTGGGTTTATCAAATAGGGGACAAGTGAACCCCTTGAAATACTAGACAGAAAGAAAAATTATGAAATATATGGGGTCATATAGAAAATTTAAAGGTCAATATGGACATTTTCCTTTATCATCGAAAACATTACGTATGCAACAAACTGAGCTGTTCTTCTACCGAGTATCATTTCTTTCTTTTTTTTATTGTTGATGGAGATTTTTTATGATGCTGAATACCTTAGGTATCTATGACGGATTTTATTGTTTATAATTTCTAAAATTTAGCTATCAATCAAATTTGCTTATCAACAAAATATTTAAACTTTGTTTAACTCAAATTCATCAACAATATTTAGCGCTAAATGATACTAAAAATCTTAAATGGTAAAAGTGAACATGTTTGACCATTCCAGTTTTTCGAAATATTACAGTCATTAAATATCCTGACATAAATTATTACCTTTATAAATTAATACCATTTGTTAAGAAATAAGATATTTGGTATATTTATTTGAAAATGAGAATGAAGCAAATCACCTCTGTCTATTTAACCCTTTACTTCATTATATATAGACGCATTCTGACGCATTGGCAAATACAGCAGACCCTGATCAGACAGCTCCTATAGAAGCTGTCTGATCAGGGTCTCCTCTGTTTGCTCATACAATATTGTAGCTCAGTTTCTACAGTTAAAATCCATTATTTCAAAAGCCATTTAAACGTCTGTTCATTAATATTTATGAAGACATGAATATTCATGAGGTCATTTAGGGTTAAGTATTAACTTAGTGCTAAGTGCAGTTGTCAGAATTCGAGCCTGACAATTCTCCAAAGGTCATTATTGACTCATATGCATCATCATTTTCACGTTCACATCATAAATCTCAACCTTAAACACATTTCATCTTTAGAACTTGCAGCTTGTCCATCAGCCTATGGCTACCACCTTCGATATGAACGAAATAACAATTAGTGTGTAGAAAGGGATTTGTTTTCCCCATGCACAAGTCAATATTTTATCTTTCAGCTTCCTGTACAGGACATGATAATGTGTTCCGTTCCATTCTCTCTCAATGACAAACGCTCCTACCCTCTTCGGGTGACCTCTTAACTCACCCGCGTTGTCAAGTCAACAAGTGAGATGATCACATCAAAAGACAAGATATTAAATTCTCCTTGATAACTACATAAATTGTCCTCAAAACAAAACAGAAAGTCCTTGCCGGACACCACTCCCAGAAGTGACTCGTGTAATTAGGTGAAAATGATTGACAGGTTAGGATAAAACCATGTGTCGCAAATAAAACAATGTCTGCAGAGGTGTCACGATCTTTCTATATTTTATCATCATTTATCGCAAACTTTAGATTCTGCACATGACTTTTCAATATCTTCTGACAATGATAAAAGTAGGAAATTATTTATTTTAGAACCCATGTTTTTTTAAATTTTTTATATTTTTTATTTATTCAATATATTTGATCAGTACTTTTAAAGGTGTTGATAAAACATTGATAAAACCTATATTTTATACAAATGACCAAAAGTTCACAAATTCTGTTATAACTAATAGGAACCTTGGTTCTTGTATGGAAAATTTTAAACTAAGCGTTTACTGCATATAGTTTCATTAAAACTTTTATACAAAAAAAACAACAAACAAACATTTCTTTTGAGGTTTAGTGAAACAAGTCCCTGGGTTGCACAAGTAATAAGCCAATCATTACTTGGACTAAGGGACTGTATAAGGCAGTCTGCCAGTGCCCTACATGACTTGGTTTGAACAATGTTATTTTTAGCATTTGTGTTATAATGGAACACGTAGTAATGGAGTTGAACTAAAAGGAGGTGATGCTGGAACTAAGAAAAGTTGAGATCATATTCAAGACCACAGCTTATATTGAAAGTCTAACCCATCAACCTCAAAAAATATATTAAATAAAAGAAATAAAATGGATATAAAATAAAATAAAAGAAAAAAAAAATCTCTAACATTTAGTCTTAAGGGGGTTGATGTCAACACATTTTGAATTTATCAATATTATATCAAAGCAGAACAAAAATGAAATGAAAATCTCAAGAAAAAGTTGTCTCCAGCCCATCTAAGTAAGAATAAAAGTGATCACCTGGCACCCTATATGGATCTCCTGGGAATTCTTTGAAAATCTTTGACATTCCTTGGCAGGGAGGGTCATTTGACCTCAACCTTTACCAGATAAGGGGTCAGTCACAAAGGTCACATGGTTGAGAAGCCAGACTGACAGTGCCTCTTGCTGGTGCCTATCACATACCTTTATAGGGAAGATTAGTACTTAACTCATATAAGTGTCACATACCGGGAAATAAACCCCGACAAACGCTATCCCGAATTTCTCCATGGAGACCCGGAGAGACGTGCTCCATAGGTTGAAGTTAAGCTCATTTTTTTTTTTTTTTTGGTTAATAACTTCATTTTGCATCTAGAGGTTTATAGGCTTATTATTCTCCTGTATGTTCTACCCTGTAGAGTGCAACCAAAATTAGAAGAAAAATATTTTTACAAATTTCATAGGAAAATAATAAAATATGAGAACAGAGTTTCAAATGTGACAATAAAAACATAAAGATCATCTGCTTGAAATTCAACCTCACAAAACATGCAATATTCGTAAGATCTTGCCACAAAAATGAATTTTGTTTTTTTCATGCATTCCCTATAATATAGCAGAATGCATTTTGTAAAATCCAACAAGCTTAAGAAGTTAACTTTCCACAATTTGATAACAAACCAAAAATCACAGTAAAAATATCCTCATTTTGAATAAACTGTTTTGGTAATTATATTTGATATTTTATTAGTCAGTACAGATCTACATAATCTGATTAAGTTTAAACTTTATTTATTTTACATCGATTATGAAACAAGTTCTCACATCTTTTATTAATCCCTCTCGATGGCTCTGGTGGTGGCATATGTGGTCATTATTGTGGGAGGAAACCAGAAAGCCCAGAGAAAACCCACGTGTCTGGACAGGCAACCACTGTACTCTCTTACGTATGCGACCAGGAATCGAACCCAGGACGCAAAGGTCAG
>CM037784.1:3349904-3399904 GCA_021229015.1 Solen grandis | reverse complement strand
GAGACATCAATTTGAAGTATTCGGATGATTTAGCTGAGATGTGTGCCCTGTTTGGAACAATAGCAAGGCCCTCAGTGGTGGGGGCATTATATCTGACTGTGCAGTCACCTGAGAGGAGACAGCAATTTTGTTAATTGGTGTGCGGCAGTCTTAAAGAGAGTTTGACAAATAGTACCTGTCACATTTGGTCTTCCCTGAGTAGATTCGAGGTCATTTGGGCCTTCCGTGGGGTCACATTAGACTGTGTTTGGTTTTCACCGGTACCCGCTTTTTTTGTCATTTAAATTTTGTACCTTGCTCAAAATTAATTAATTGATATCTCAGTGCAGAATTTCTTATTTCTATTTCGAGACATATTATGAACTTATTGATTGAATGTTTTCGACCTGTTAGATTTTATCAGCAGAAAGATTGATATATCAAAATATATGATTATACTTTATGGTTCTTTCTAGAAATTAGAAAATTAGTATTTCATAAAGTGTTATCCTAAAAATGGTAGTACCATAATATTTTTGAGAAATGATAACAACAACCTTGTGCAAAAAGTGACTTGCAGTCAGATCATGTTTTACACTGTTCACTAGACCTTCATATACCTTAGAGATTATAAAGGAGTGGACGCTGTAAAACCTGTCCAGACTGAAAATTACTATTGGTTAAACGGTGAAAGTATAGGGTTTGTTTTTGTGAAGTGAATGGAGCAATATCTTCAAGAAGTCAAAATTGGCATTTTGAAATAAATGATACGAGTGCTAGAATTGAAAAATGTAATTACAAATGTGTAGGGTGGGGGTCTATTGCTTGATGGGGTAGGTTTACATAGACTTTTTTAAGGCCAAATTATTTTTTAATTTCATGAAGTATTATCAGGAATGAATAACTTTATAAATAAAGTAACATTAAGAAGGGGGTCTGCTGTTTGGGAGGTCAGGTTGATTTTGAATGAAAATTTTGAGCGGCAAGTTGATATACCATAGAAAATTTAAAGATATTTGTAGGAATTTGATATCAAGATGAAATAAACAAGACACTTGATCATTTAGAAAACATAAACTAGCCTCTCCCTTAAATAACAGATAAATATGTTTGAATGATAAATATATTTGAGTTATTTATATGTCTGAATGATAAATATCAAATGTCAGATGGTTGGAAGATTTTTTATAGATATAGGAAATAGACAGAAATCAGCATACCTAAAATTTTCATTTTTTCCTCCTTCCGGGATTTCAAGATTATATGTATCAAAATAGCAAAACTTATAACTGCTTGCATCACCTAATATGTTACAGTTTTGGTGGCTTTTGATTTGCTTTGAAAGTATTCAGTAACCTCATACTAATCTGAAGCTATTTAAAACAACATTTACATCCGAGGGGAAAAAAAGAAAAAAAGTATTTTGTCATCATGAATGTTTTCAATAAATTTGATAATGTCCATAAAATTTACTTGGAAAAAAAAATAAATTTTGTTAATAATCACTCAAGGAAACCTGATCTGCAGAAAACCACAGTTAAACCTTACCAAATTTAATTATAAAGTTCTCATTTCCAGACCACTGAGGAGCAGCGAACAGCATAAAACCTGATCAGCCTGCGAGTAACTCGCAGGCTGATCTGGGTTTATGCTGTTCGCATAGGTCTTTTCATGGTTTCCTCTATGAGGGAAAGGGTTAATGAAAACTTATTCAGTAAAACACAAAAATATTCTTATACGCAGACTTCTTTGAAATACTGGGAATCAAACAAAGTACATGTACTCTCACATGAAAATCACCAACCAAGAAAAAGGTGATCTTCACTTTGTCACTCCCATTAGACTGAGAATGCAGTTTATCTGTTTTTCTTTGGTTTCTTACGCTATTCTATAAAATATATTAAAAGAATGTCATCAAACCTCATGTGTACATTGTATGAGAATATGTCACAAAAAAGAAAAAATATTGAGCTATTAGTGTGTAGGACTCTTATTAATGTATCTCTTCATAAATAACTGGATGCCTTTAAATCCCAGAAAAGAAACAAATTGTGAAACTGTCTTTCCTTTTTGTATCTCATTGGAGCCTTGCTATTCCCAGAACGGCACAATTTGCGGACAACGGAGGGATCAGATCGTAATGGATGCTGAGTAGCCTGTCATAAAGCAGACGGAATTTTTTTCCATTTGCGATCGTTTACTGTCGTATTCCAGACAGTGTGTCATTACGGCTCATCGTTAGGGGCAACACTTAGTCATGAAATCTCCGAAAATTTTCACACAAGACATTTGAGGTAACAATTTGTTACATCCAGGCAGCTGTGTCTTGCGAGGTGTGTTTTTATTGATTTGATACGAGAAATCTGTAAGCTTTATGGCTGTTTTTTTGGTCATAGATAGGGTTTTTAATTATGTGATGAACAGACGGCTTTAGGGCCAAGGAATGGTTCCCAATGAAGGAATTCAGTCTTGGATTGTGAAGCAAAGATTTTGAGCACAAAATCTGTGGTATAAATATCAATAAAAATTGTTTGATATAATGTTTTTATCATTGTGTATGATAATGTAAAACATTACTGAAGTTAAGAAAATTAATGTAAACAAAATGTCAGATTAAATTTAACACCACCATATCAGGGCGTGTAGAAGCAAGCTTCCAAAATGTATTATATAAAATCACATGTAAGTGTTATATATTCAGAGAAAATTTATTGTTTAAAAAAAAATATATGAATGCATTAAAATTTCTGAATGAAATCTAAGATTCAACAGAATCTTGGTCTGTTGAAAAACTAAGAGAAAAATGTATAAAGTAATATAAGAGTTAAGCAAAATCTTAAACCAATAGTTTAGAAATAAAGTAAAATAATATATGTCCCTCAACTCAAGTTCAGCAAAGCTTGGACCACGAATCTTGTGTTAGATGAGTCACTCGCAGTGAAGATGATTGTAGTGAAGAAAAAGTGCAACAAAATTCCAAATAAACAAAATCATTAGTTGAATTACTTGTATACAAAATCTTTTAGAAAACTATGAAAACAAAACCTTTGAGGGGCCTCCGTGGCCGAGAGAGTAAAGTTGCTGACTTTATAACGCTCACTCAGCCCCTCACCGCGTGGGTTCGAATCCTGGCAGGGTCATTCAGATTTTTCATGTGAGGAAGCCTTCCTCCACCTGTAATTAGCTGGACGTAGCTATATGACTGAAATACTGTCAAAGCACCAGTAAACTCAAATAGTCAAGTCAAGTCAAAACCTTTAATGAAATTGTGTAAACAGAATTTTATAGGGGAAAAAAATGTAAACAAAATCTTCTTCAAAATGATGTAAAATTTTAGGGGAAAATTAATGATCTGGGGATGTGTACAAAGTCTGAAGGAAACATTTTTCCAGTAAAATATCTGATAAAAAAATGATTTATTCAATCTTCAATGAAATTTTGTTAACTAATTTGAGTAAACTGAATAGCTATTATAATATAGTTTTATATTAAAATCTATGGTTTGTTTTTATAAATAAAATCATAAATTCATAAAATTTGTACAGTGTTGTCATGAGGAATAAAAAGAAAAGACCAAAGTTTTTTAAAGAATGGTTACTTTCCAATACATGTTATAAAAAAAGAATCATATAAATTACAAAACACATTGAACTAACATTGTACAAGTAAAATGCAGGTAACATGCATCTGACTTCAAACTCATATATTATATTTCAAATTATAGAGAACAGATGCTGCAGAGAGACAAAAATAGTTGGGTTTTATATTTCTCATTTGAGCTAATAGCATTCCAGATGAAATGTTTGCAATTGATATGATGGTATTATGTTATCGTAATTGCAGATATCCATTATACCAAGATAAAACGAGGAATAGCTTCTGTTCTTTAAATATGATTTATTTTGAAATGTTTTTGATGTGTAGGCTTTAAATCTTACCATGCAAATTTTTAAAAGGACAAAAAGTTTTTAAAAAGGAGAACAAAAAAGAACATGCTGAATTAAAAACAAACATGCTTCAAAATAGACATGCATAGGAAAGATGGAATTAGAGAGAAAGAGAGAGAGAGTGAGAGAGAGAAAGAGAGGGGGGAAAGAGAAGGAGAGAGAACACTAAAAGGAGAGATGAGAGAGAGGGAGAGGGTGGGGGAGAGAAAAGAGAGGGGAGAAAGAGGGTGAGAGAAAGAGAGAGAGAGAGAGAGAGGGGGGGGGGGGGACGGAGAGAGAGAATTAATACTAGAATACATTGCCATAAATCACATGATATTTTCTGTCCCCTGTAAATATGGCTCAGATTTTAATCTTGTTTTATTACCTTATTCACCATATTGGCTTGTACAGTGCAACTGTGGCCAGCATGTTTGGAGTTCAAAGAAGAAACACGGCTTGCTTAAATGGCCTTGTATTGTCCAGTCCATTGTTAAGATGGTCATTGGTGGTCATTAAGTGTGGTTTTATGTCCAGAGACATTTCCATATTTGACCAGAAACTGAAACATTAGCTGATGGTTGGATTTGACTTTTTTGCTGTAAATACTATAATTTTGTAGCATATGGCTATTAAAGCAAGCATGGCCATGGCTGAAATGGTGGAATATGATTGTCAATAAACAAGTCTCAGAGTTTTTCAAAACATTTCACATTGAGGTTTTCCTCAAGTAAAAACTCCCCAGTTCTGTATCTCAACAATTTTGAGAATTTTAAGAAATTTGTATGCACCATTTTCTGTAAGGGCATGTTAATATGACAGTTTTTCAATAAAGGGAGTTTTATATCTTGAAAAAATTAGAGAGAAGAAAGGTATCAATTTTAGATGATCATGAAACCCATATATGTTCTTGAAAATACGATCTCAGACTCAAATTTGAGTATAATACTTATCTCCCTTTTAAACTAATGGGCTGATAATTGATTTTTGAGAACTGAGGGGCCTGTAGTCTGGTTATACTATATCTAAATCTCGTATATGGTAAATTCATGATGTTATGTATATACAACTCTGATATTTGTAAGGC
This sequence comes from Solen grandis, assembly GCA_021229015.1. Lineage (NCBI taxonomy): Eukaryota > Metazoa > Mollusca > Bivalvia > Adapedonta > Solenidae > Solen > Solen grandis. The sequence continues at coordinate 3,394,912 of CM037784.1, read as the reverse complement.
CAGATCTGTCTGAAAATTACATTTTACAGTCTGGTTAGGTTTTATGGTTTTAGTTTGTATATATATATATATATATATATATATATGCATTAAATGGTATTTTTTATATTTTTATGTGATGGTTTTTGTTTGTTATGTTAATGTCCCTCCAACAGTATTTCAGTCATTTTGGGACTTTAAAATGTCTACTTGAGACAGATATAGTGCTGCCACAATACAGTATCAAGCCATAGACATGGCAACTGATACCATACCTTAACCCTTTCCCTCATAGAGGACACCATGAAAAGACCTATGCGAACAGCATAAAACCAGATCAGCCTGCGAGTAACTCGCAGGCTGATCAGGTTTTATGCTGTTCGCTGCTCCTCAGTGGTCTGGAAATGAGTATTTTGTAATTAAATTTGGTAAGGTTTAACTGTGGTTTTCTGCAGATCAGGCTTTATGTGATACCTATTGAGGGCGTCAAAATAAGTATATATGAGGGAAAGGGTTAAATCACATTATCCTGACACTAGGCCAATATCAAGTCAATTTATATGTTGCTCTCTCCATGCAGGGAGCTTCCAATTCCATTAAATATGACTAGTATGTTGTTTTGGGGGATCAAACCCACAACCTCCAGCTCCCGAGGTGGATTCTTGAACCCTTGGCCACTGGGGACAGTATATTATGTGATATACTGATAGACAGTGTCATCATATTGAGTGAATAATCATATAGATACAATATTATTAAAAATTTGATGTTTCGTTTTCTGAAATCAATTTTGCATTTTCTCATTTTAATCATAATTTGTCCTCAGTCTAGATCACTAGGTCAGACAGTCTTTTATGGCTGCATTGCATCCATTTCTGTTTTTTGCTTTAGATGTGCTGAGATCAAAGCAGTTTTTACAAAACTGCTCTAAATTGAGATTTTTTATAAATCAAATATTTAAAGGTCTATTGAATTCATTAAAAATTTTGCGATTTGTGCACATTTAAAGGAATTAAAGACCCTTTTATATATGCCTAAGAATGCACAAATCGCAAAAATTTATTATAAGCATTCTTAGGCATATATAAAAGGGTCTTTAATTCCTTTAAATGTTCATAATTTTGAGAGATAGGGTTTTCCTTTAGCATGAAAGAAAAGGGGAGAAAGAGATGGGGATCGAGATATTAAAAGAGAAAGAGAATGTGTGTGTGTTTGAGAGAGATTTCTTATGCTGTAATAGCAGCCTCTGTGAGATGGAGAGAAAAAGAAAAATATACATGTACTTTTTCTATGCCTCTGAGACTCACTATGATTTATTTCAGTCCTATTCTTTTTTTATGATATGAAGTAGCAATATTTTGTTCAGAGTGATAAAGTACATATTAAATACGAGATTCTGATTGCTTGTCGTCAGGCACCTGCCTATGAAAAACACCTGTGCATCAGACATTAATATAAGTGCAGAGAGAAAGGCAGGCTGTGACCTATCCTAATCAATAGTTAGCGATTTTTGTATGACAGAAAGGTTAGACAGTTAGGTCTAACACCAGCTGCTGCTTCTGATGATTGCAGCCGTTGTCGCTGTCTTTTCATCATCAACTGATGTTCACTGGGTTAGAGGCACTGAAAAATTCATGAATCAACAGGGCTTGGCCTGTAATTGTCGGATAAACGAATGAAATTGTTCTGTCAATAGCATTTCAGTGAGAAACAAAAAAAAATAGTTAGGAGGCAAATAAGTGATGATACAGAGCTTGAAAAATCTGAAGATCTTAAAAAAATTCATTGAATTTAATGTGAATTTATTACCTTTATGGGTGGAAATTATTTCCTCTTTTGAGATGGACCAGTACTTTGTGCCTTGGAAGGGGGATATATAAGTAAAATCCCTAAAGGGTTTGAATCTTCTAGTCTGGTGTATTTATTGAATTTAACTCCACAGAAGTTTTTTTTAATCCCATCTGGAGCAAGATTGTATAGGTGTTTTCAGTTGCAAGTATTGATCTGATGAAGTGGATGATGCAGAATGACATAACACCAGCAGTTTATCCTGTAACAACACGGATGTTACCAGTAAAAACCACATCACCGTGCCAGTAATTCGGGGGCATCAATCTGGTTTGAATTCACTAACATTACATAACGTTAAGTAAAAATATAAGTTAGGTAAAAACACATTCAGCCATTCCTGTTCTCTGAAAAATTCAAGAACCTGTATAAGTTGACATGAATTATAACTTTAATTTAAAAAAGAGTTTAAACTTTATTTATTTTACATCAATTCTGAAACAAGTTATATTAATTAACAAATTATATTAATCACTCTCGTTGGCCCTGGTGGCAGAGTATATGGTCATTATTGTGGGAGGAAACTGATGAGCTTGGAGAAAACCCATGTTCCTGGACAGGTGACCACAGTACTCTCTCACGTACGTGACCAGAAATCGAACCCGGGACGCATTGGTGAGAAGCTAAGAGTGTTACCACTACGCTATCCAGGCACCTTAATTTAACAACAATATTCATTGAGAAATGAATTACATTTAAGGGCTATTTTAATAGAGAAACAAGAATGATAAGAAATCAGCCCCAAATATTTAGGTATAACCTCAGTGGTAAGTATTGATGGTAGAATTCAAGCGGGGACTACCAGTAACAATTTAAAAGGTAATGTTTTTGCAGTCAGGTCTGGCATTTCTATGACATACAGTGTAGAATAGGAATAATTTGAATTTACTTTGAATCACAAGACCAGTGATTAAATACGATTTTATACTGAATGATTTGTAGGAAGTTATTTCCAAGTTTGTATATATAAATATAAGAACTGCATCTAAATCAACATGAACTGTCAGATTTGGAGCCGTGAGAGTGCCTGCGAGTTTCCCTACCTGGAAATTACACCTATTGATTGCTGGAATAGTCTGCCGCCATAATGCATTGACCCCTCTCCCTTAATAATGACCCTGCCCCACCCATGGGGAAGATCCATGTCTACACTAATTAAATCATCCTGATCAAAGGATGAACTTTTTCAAGATGTGAGAGTGTGTACATGTCGTAAATTATCAGTAATCAGCTTTTCATGTAGGTGTGCTTTGTATGTAGCAAGGTACATAGCGTGTTCTATACAGTTAAGCTTCAATTTTTTATGAATAATTCCTGAATAGGCTGCATGGCAGATTAGCAATTGTAATAGGTCTGAAAATTGATTTGATTCAGCTTCTGTGACCATGGAGTTCTTTGAAAAAAGAAAATATGTAAAGAAAATTTATAGAGAAATGATGGAATAAAAGCTAGATGCTTTGTCAGTCTCAATGTCTGAAGTAGGTCAATAAGTAGCGTCAGGTGTTGTCAGGTCTTGTCCTTGTAGCTTTTTTAAAGGTAACTAAGTAATATTAGAATCAAAGCATTAAAAAATTTCCTACATAGAAAATTTTGATATCACAAATTCTGAAAAAAAAAATGGCAAAGATGGAAATGATAAGTTGTTAGAGATTATAATTATCAGATTTACTGAGAGTTTGTATTTTTTTCTATAACTGCTTCTTTTACTTACCAAGATGCACATGTGCCAATCAATAAAACGGAGATTTAATTTTATACAATAAAGTCAGTTTTTACATGAACAATATGATACTGAATCATAGAGACATATATCAATATGATTTTTTTCCGACTGGTTTTCATACATGCATGAGTACATAGCTGAATTTCTGATATGAAATACGAGAGATTCAGTCTATGTGCCTTTCAAGTTTTTAGTTGTGAAATATAATTAATCCCTGCCTTTCTCATTCATTCTCAAACCATGTGTTTGTTTGTGTAAACCAAGTCAGCCATTGACTACCTGTTATTGGATATCCTGTCATTTTTAGCTTACCTGAGCACTTTGTGCTCAAGTGAGCTTTTAGGATCACTCTTCGTCCGTCGTCCGTCGTCGTGCGTCGTCCGTCGTGCGTCGTCAACAATTTTCTTTAAACGACATCTCCTCTGAAACCACTGGACAGAATTTAATGAAACTTGGCAGGAATGTTCCTTGGGTGAGGCTCTACAAAAGTTGCTAAAATAAAGTTGATCCATGAAGAACTCTGGTTGCCATGGTTACAAAAAGAAAAATAATTTAAAAACTTTAAAAATCATCTCCTTCAAAACTACTGGCCAGATTTCAAAATAATTTGGTACAGATGTTCCTTGGGTCAACCTCTACCAAAGTTGCTAAAATTATTCCGATCCGTAAAAAAACATGGCCGCCAGGGGCGGGGCTTATTTGCCTTATATGTATATAGAGAAACCTTTAAACAACATCTCCTCTGAAACCACCAGACAGAATTTGATTAAACTTGGCAGGGATGATCCTTGGGTCAACCTTCACAAAAGTTGCTAATATAAACTTGATCCATGTAGAACTCTGGTTGCCATGGCAACAAAAAGAAAAAAAAATGAAAACTTTAAAAATCATCTTCTTCAAAACTGCTGGCCAGATTTTAAAATAAATTGGTACAGATGTTCCTTGGGTCAACCTCTACCAAAGTTGCTAAAATTATTCCGATCCGTAAACAAACATGGCCGCCAGGGGCGGGGCTTATTTGCCTTATATGTATATTGGGAAACCTTTAAACATCTCCTCTGAAACCACTGGACAGAATTTGATTAAACTTGGCAGGGATGATCCTTGAGTCAACCTTCACAAAAGTTGCTAAAATTAACTTTATCCATGTAGAACTCTGGTTGCCATGGCAACAAAAAGAAAAAAAATATGAAAACTTTAAAAATCATCTTCTTCAAAACTACTGGCCAGATTTTAAAATAAATTGGTACAGATGTTCCTTGGGTCAACCTCTACCAAAGTTGCTAAAAAAAATTCGATCCGTAAAAAAACATGGCCGCCAGGGGTGGGGCTTATTTGCCTTATATGTATATTGGGAAGACTTTAATCAAAATTTCCTCTGAAACCACTGGACAGAATTTGATAAAATTTGGCAGGAATGATCCTTGGGTCAACCTTCACAAAAGTTCCTAAAATAAACTTGATCCATATAGAACTCTGGTTGCCATGGCAACAAAAAGAAAAAAAATATGAAAACTTTAAAAATCATCTTCTTCAAAACTACTTGCCAGATTTTAAAATAAATTGGTACAGATGTTCCTTGGGTCAACCTATTTATCTCAGGTGAGCGATTTAGGGCCATCATGGGCCTCTTGTTTTATTTATTTGTAAATACTGGAAAGTTCCATTGCTTTTTATATTGAAATGATTATATTGTTTTTTTCTTTGTAATTTTAAGTGATAAGAATTTGCAATGAATTGACAAATATGATTTTTTTTTTCAAGATTTGTTTTTGCATACCATCTTTAGGCCAAAGATATTTAAGAAGCTAAAGTGTCTAGAAACCCAAAACAAAGGTCAACAATTTTTTATTACATTTTTATTTTGAAGATTTATGTTTGTAGCAAAAATGGTTCCTGTATTTTTATTATAAAAATTGATTGTGTCCCAATTAAGACATCCTAATTGAGACTAGTGAAGGAAATTATGGAAGCAGTTGCAAGACTAATGTGGACAAAATTGAATGTTCTGGTCTTATCAGTAACTAACTCATTGAAGTCAAAACTGTGGCCGATATTGGTTTTTGCAAAGTCTTGCTACCCTCATCAAACATTCATAATCATAGAGCAATGGGAATCACCTCTTTTGAAGATGCTTCATTGTTTGCATTGACGATCTTTTGTTGGATCGGATAACTAACAAAAATCATTAAGAGAGGGGCAAGCAGGGAACATAATAAATGTCTACAAAATTATACATTACAGAGACTAGGTTGTAATTTATGCAAATTTTTGGAAATTCCAATTATTGGCAGAATTTGCATATTTTTCCTTGTCCTGATCCCTTGAGTCTTAAAGGGGCCAAACTGCCGTCGGTAAATGCTGAATTTCTTGAAATTGGATTCTGGAAAGAAGGGAGCAGGAATAATGAATGAGTTACCACAGATCTGTATCTCAGTTCTAGACTGTGCAAATTAATTTTGTGCATATTTGTGTAATATGATAATGGAGTTTGTTTTGATAATTTATGAGTTAGTGATTTTTGATTCAGTAATTGGATGATATTAATTGTTTGAAGAAGTTTTATCATTTCACTATGTTTGCATCTTTTATTAACATTTTATCTTGTTTGCAGGTTGATTCTTAATTTCAAACATGGATTTCTCAGTCTTTCAGCGCATTGTGCGCTTTGATTTTTGATTTACCTCAGAAAGTAAAATTAATTTCCATAGGGTGGATGTTTATTTATTTATACTATAGCTATCTCTAAATGGAAAACCAGACCCCCGCAGCCGGGGATTTTTTTTCCCAGTATTTTGGGAATTTCACAGACCTATTCCTCTGAAATTTTTTTTTATTTTTTTTTTATAATATCTGTGTAACATATTCTCAAAATAATAGTTTGGATATTTATTTGTCTGCACAATTTACGCAATAATACACCAAACATGATGAATTCATTTATATTACAGATTCAGTAAAGTCTCTTTCATGTGGTTGAAGTGGTTGGGAATTTTTATTCAGAAATGGAAGGGGGGGGGGGGGATATAGGCATTACGGACATAACCCAATAATGGCTATAAAATTAGACTCTAAAAAAACTCAGCCAGTTCTAAAGCAGGATTTTCAAGAATACCAGACAATTATATTGGCCCTGAATTTATCCTGAATGACTGTTTGTGCTGTAAGCAGAGGTGACACACAGGGATAAAGTCTCCATCATCTGTCTGTCTATCAAACTTCTTTCAGCACACGTATTCCAAGGAACATGTCTTGTTTTTGTCCCAAACTACATAAAATAAAACTAATCACAAAGTTCAAAATTAATGTAAAGAATGTTCACTTTTTCCATTGAAAAAGAGTGTTTTAATTACCATTAAGGTTTATAATTACCATTAAGGTTTATAATTTACAGTCTATCAAGTTTACAACTGGATTTATTGGTATTGGAAATACTTACCATATTTGAAAAATAATGGATATTAAATGCCTGGCAACACTTATAATTCTGGCTGTGGTACCAATGGATACCTTGTCAGCCTGCAGATAACTCCTAGAAAGGATCATGTGTGGGCTGCCTGAACTTGGGATGTGCACATTGCTGCGCCTTATCAAACTCCGCCGCCGTAGTTACCTCCTCTTACAGTTGTAGATAACCACTGCCAACAAAAGTAAAAATTAACAGAATTTAGCTACTTTTTCTTTTTTCCAAAATTTTTTATTTTACTGTGAGTGTCATTTCCCTAAGTATGTTTTCTTTAATAAACATCGAATATTGCCTTGTGGTAAAAAAAAAAAAATCATTTTAAAAAATATTTTTGTTGTCGTGACAGCAGACGGAGATGCCATTTTGTTAGTTTACCATCATCACATGATATTTGTGACGGCAGTGATTTTTTTGCTTGCAAGGGAGATCACTGTGTGGAGTTTGGTGCCTAATATGCCATGGTATACTGTAACTGACACAAATGGTCAAAGTTTTTATTCTTTTGGTGGCCTGAAACTTAGGATGTTTGCCTTATAATTATGTTCGTAGCTCATTCTATTTTCAAAGAAAAAAAGTCGAGGTATTTTCATCACCCAGAGTAGTGTTGTGGTTGTTGGCGTTGTTTTAGTGAAAAACTTTATCCGTGGCCATAACTTCTAAACTATTAAAGCTTCAGTAATCAAACCTCACATACATGTTTAATTATCACAAGGACTAGCTTCCTATTAAAGGCCATAACTCTCAGGTTCATATTGACCAAATGTGTCTCCCTTTTTTAAAAGAAATTAAGCGAAAAACTTTAATCTTGGCCTTAATTAAACCATCTCATCAAACTTCACATACTTATTCACTATCACCAGGGTTACATTCCTATCAAGGGCCATAACTCTTAGATCCATTTTGACCAAATTTATCTCCCTTTTAAATAAAAAATACAGTGAAAAACTTAAACTTTGGCCATAATTTCTTAACTATTAAACCATTTTAACCTAATTTATCTCTCCCTTTAAAAAACAACAACAATAAACAAATGAACTTTGGCATCACCATGCGGTGCTCTTGTTTGCTAAGCAGAATATGCTGCAGTTTACAGTAACTCACTTGAATGATCAAGTTTTATACTGTGATGTATGGCACGGTGAAAACATTGTGGTTCCAAATATGGCATGGTTTAAGGTATAGTTCACAAATGACTATGTTTTTTTACTGTTTTCTGCCAATCATTAAGACACAGAAGCCTAGAGCTGTAAGGAAAAATACTGAAAAAATACAGAAGTTTCATTTTATAATTTTTACTGGCGTCTGACATCTGTCAGAAATAGTTTCCTTGAAAAAGACTCAATTTTTTTCTGATTTTTTTCTTCTTTTGATGCAAACTATTTGAAGCATTAACATTGAAATGTCTGGCAAATTCAAAAGGGCATGCAAAGTTCGGACATCCACAAATTTGATAAAGGTCTTAAGCTGAAATGTATTGGTGCTGGCAGTTTAAATAAAAAAATTCCAACTAATTCTCTTCTTTTGTCTTTATCGTCATGTAGGAGAGACAAAAATGATTCTACAGAATATTCAGCTGGCGACCCTATGTTGCGTTCATTTCAATATTGTCTGCCAGGGGAAAAGTGAGTCTCTGGTCATATACTGCTGTGATCCTTGTAACATATGCAAATGCTTTCTCTTGTCTTGAATTTTTGTCTGTCTGTCTGCATGCAAGCTTTTACAATCAATATAGAATAAAACCATCCCAACGATTGTTCATTCCATCCCTATTATGTTATCCACGACTATTATCCTCTATTTTCATCTCCCCCTTGTCCCATTATTTACGATCCATCCATAGCATTCCCATAAACTGGCCTCCATGGCCTTCAACGCTGTGGGTTCAAATCTCTATCTGGCCATTCAGTTCTTTGAGGAAGTGTTGGATCAGTGGGCTTGTGGTAGTGACCTAAAAGATGTACAGGCTGTTTTCAGGGGTAAGGGGATCTACCTGTCATCAGTACAGGGTGTCACCATATGACTGAAATATTTTGCAGTGACAGTGAATTTAAAAGACAACAACAATTATTAATCTGATTCCATCAATCCATTCCAAACCAATCCAGTCCCAGGGGGCCACCTTGCCGAGCGGTTACAGTCGTGGACTACAAATCTCTCAGCCCCTCACCGCTGTGGGTTTGAATCCCGGTAGGGACTCCGGATTTTTCATGTGAGGAAGCCTTCCAGCTGGCTTGCAGTAGGTCGGTGGTTCTACCCGGGTACCTCTGTGTACTCGGGTTCTTCCTCCACTTGTAATTAGCTGGACGTCACTATATGATTGAAATACTATTGCAGTGACAGTAAACCCCAATACAACAACAACAATCCAGTCCCAACCAAACCATTCAAAACCAATCCAGTCTCAACCAAACCAATCACCAATCCAGTCTCATCCAAACCATTCCAAACCAATCAAGTCCAAACCAAACCATACCAATCACCAATCCAGTCCCAACCAAACCATTCCAAACCAATCCAGTCCCAACCAAATCATTCCAAACCAATCCAGTCTCAACCAAACCATTCCAAACCAATCTAGTCCCAACCAAACCAATCCAGTCCCAACCAAACCATTCCAAACCAGCCCAGTCTCAACAAACAATTCCAAATCAATCCTGTCAGTCCAAACCAAATCTATATATCATATCCATATCCCATTAAAGGATAGCTAATGAGACCACACTTGTTTTTATGAATCAACAAACCTACTCATATTTTTTCTTTTCCTGTTAGCATCTTCTCAAATTTTGACCTCAGAATGACTCCATCATTTTGTCTAATACTGTGAAAAGAAAAAGATTGATTTATTAAGTTACTCCTTGCTACATTTACTTATTTTCATCCCAGATAGAAAAACCTAGCTAATTATCTGATCCTATTTAGCACATTTCCAATTCCTATCTGAGACTGTGTACGTTGAACCCTTACCATGCTAAGTTTACAAATTGGACTTGTCCTTATTTTGTTTTGGTTTGTACCATTAATTGTTTATGGGGGTGCATGCTGAAATTTTAATGACTGAATAGGAAACGGTAGATCATGATCACACTGAATGGATGTGCAGGCTGATCTTGGTTTGCACTGGTCGCAAAGGCAATTACAAGTTCCCACAGCATTGTAAGGGTTAATTAAATAGCCATTATTCGTGTAGAATTTCTCAGATGATGATTAAAAACTCATATTTGTCATCCAGGTTCATTTCAGATTTCTCAGTTGATGTAGCAGATCTGCCAAGGGGGCTTTCAATAACAGAACCTTCATCCATTTGGAGATGAGTCCTCTCTCTTTTGCTTGAAGCAAAACAAAACTCATTTAAATATGGGGAAAATGCATTTTAATAGACAGCAAAGGGATCATAGTCTTGCAACAATCTTAATGAGACCATCTGAGTTTCTTTGGCATGAACGAGTCAGAAAAACGTTTTTTCTTTTGGCCTGAGGTAATAACACTTGTAATGCCTCTTCCAATATAATTACCTTTGCCAGTGCATGGTAGCTCAGCTTTCCAGAAAGACAAAATTTTGAAAGCTGCGGTAATTGGAAAAGTAAATTAAGTCTATATATAGGAGCTTGTGAAACCGAAGTGATATTAAAGACGGCAATGAAACGTCAGCATAGCAGTGCATCACCTATTACTGTTTAAGTCAGAAATAGGAGAGTGTCTGAGAATTAAGGAACAGAATTTAAAAAAAAAAGGAAAAAAAAATGTTTATGTTGGATTTCCTTATTTCCTTTATATGAGAGAGAGAGAGATTGTTTATAGAACTATAGATAATTTTTCATGAAATGGGTATTTACCCTTTGACTTGTATATGAATTGGGTATTTGTGAAATTTCATTTTTATTTTCTGACAAATGTAAATTTAGGGTATATTTTGTAATTACACTGCAAACATTTTAATTGAGTTTTCAAAAATCATTTTGCTTTTAGATATCCAATGATTCTGATAATAAATGCTTATATTTGAATCACTGATTGGCTAAATAATACACTATTTCTGACAATTGGAAATCATTTTTGGTCAGAGACTGAAAATTTTTTGATAAACTCCATAATGTCACTTCCAATCATGTCCCTGTACATCTCACACTCACATTACATCAGGGGGTATTATTCGCCTTTAATGACACTACATGTACTAGTTTAAACTAAGATTGATTTTCACATACTTCCTTTTTGTTTTGAAAATGATAAACACATAAACAAATTCTTCATTCTAGGAAAAGATCTCTCCTCTTGTTTATGGCACTTCCTTAAGACTTTACTTTTTTTTCCACAATAACCTAAATTTTCATTTCAGATGAAAGTGCCTAATAAATGTATTGTATCCATTAGGGAATAATGCATATGTCCCTTAAATTTGGAGAGAAAAATCACAGTTTTTTTCTGGAGTTGAAGAGCTACTTAAGAGAATTTCAGACCAAAAAATCAGTGTGAATTTGATTTCTTTGAGAGGAGAGGATCCATTTAAATTCCCTACCAGCAGAGGACTAACACTTCTCCGTGGATATATGTCACTGATTGTGAAAAAAATGGAGGGGAGTCTTATCCTGATGTGATTGCTTGAGGTTTTATGTAATTTATAAAACTCGTATTTCATTGAAGTGCTAATGGTAGGTTCTGTAGTTTCTTGAATAAAACCTTTAACTTAAAAAAGCCCCCACTTAAAAAAACACCCACTGAAAAGCTTAAAAGAGTCCCATTTAAATAAAAGCCCCCACTTATAAAAGCCCCCACTTATATAAAAGCCCCCACTTACAAAAGCCCCCACTTATATAAGAGCCCACTTATATAAAAGCCCCCACTTATATAAAGCCCCACTTATAAAAGCCCCCACTAATTTAAGCACCATTCTGTATTCATAGGTCTGATCTAAGGTTTGTATACTTCAAAATTATGCATTTTAAATATATTTGATGAACTTGATGAAAGTGTAAAGATATTGTCATCGACAGACCTAAATGTTCATTTATAAACATGGGTGTTTATGATAATTAAGAAGTAACCAAGTGCACTGTTTTTATGCTCACCGAAGGTGACGCATATAGTCGCCGCTTCGTCCGTCCGTCCGTCCCACTTTCCTTGTCCGGACTATTTCTCAGGAACTAACGGCTTGAATTCAACGAAACTTTATGGGAAGCTTTATTACCAAGAGGAGATGCGCATATCCTCAGCATGACCCGGTTCCTAAATTTTTCAAAGAGTTATGGCCCATTCACTTTTCGACCTATAGTACATATTGCATGATTCTTGTCCAGGCTATTTCTCAGGAACTAATGGCTTGAATTCAACAAAACTTTATGGGAAGCTTTATCACCAAGAGGAGATGCGCATATCGTTAGCATGACCCGATTCTTAAATTTTTAAAAGAGTTAAGGCCCCTTGACTTTTTGGCCTATAGTTCATATTGCATGATTCTTGTCTGGGCTATTTCTCAGGAACTAATGGCTTGAATTCAACAAAACTTTATGGGAAGCTTTATCACCAAGAGTACATACGCATATCGTCGGCGTGACCTGGTTCCTCAATTTTTAAGAGAGTTATGGCCCCTACTACCATGTTGTTGACTAATATTCATGTCATTTGCCTAATTTAACAGGAGATATCATTTAAACAAAACCCCACAAAATTCAATATGCTAGTAATGTCAATCGTAATCATGTCAGCTAATTGTTGTTTAGGCCATTATACACTATTTCAAATATCCAGTCATATGTCAAGAGTGTTGGTTAACCTCTTTGATATGAGCACACATTGAAATGTATGACTTAATTTTCAGTAGTATAAAAACTTAAAAAAAATCAATGAAAGATCTGATGAGTAACACATATTATCATATTAAATAGTAAACTGTTACTAAGTCTCCAAATTAGAGTTGGTAAAACATCTCATCTGATGAGGAGAATAGATATGATTTAGGAATGGGGATTTCAACAGCTTTGAGCTGAAAGGTCCTAAGTAAAATTTTGGGGGTGGGGCCTGACCCCTGTGTGATCTTGGGGGACACCAAAATATTTACCATTCCGGTCCTTAACATATCCTCCCACCCATTGACCAAGGCCTTATTTGTAACAATGACATTCTTCGGGGAGCATCTGTCAGTTCTACTGACTTTCTTGTTTCAGTAGCAACTTACTATCTAGTATACACATATCATAGTAAACAGCATGCTTTAATACTTCATTCATGTTTTTAAAGGAATTATAAACAAACAAGTTAGATAACTCTTGACCAAATTAGTAATGCAAATTATGGCCATTTTTGGACTTAGAAGAGCTGGTTAAAGTTCTATCATGCTATATCTCAGCAGTCAGTTCTGGGATGGACTTGAAACTTCATATAAGTGTTCAGGGGTATCAGACCATCAAGTTTGGTAATTCTTGACTGAATTATTTCTTGACTGAATTTATTGTAAATTATGGCCTCTCTTGAGCTTAGACATTTTGGATAAGGTTTTTCTTGCCATTAACTAGAATGACATCTTAGAAACCAGCAACAACAAGTAAGATAACTCTTGACAAATTTTAATGCAAATCATGGCCCTTGTTTGATTAACAAATTTTGGTTTACTGGTTTTGCATACTTATCTCATGCCTATAACAATCACTTCTAGGATTGACTTGAAACTTAATATAGGTGTTCAGGGGCATCAGGCTATCAAGGGGGTAACTCTTGATTGAACTCATTATAAATTATGGCCCCTTTTGAACTTTTTAGCTGACCTGAGCAAAGCTCGGGTGAACTATTGTGATCCCGTGAGCGTCCGTCGTGCGGCGTCAACAATTTTTAAGTGTTTACACCCTTTCACCACCTATTTCTTAAGCAATCATCTTCAGACTTTAAGACAATGTTTATGACCATAATGTCTCGATTGAGTTCGATTATGGCTGAGATCCGTCAATTAGGTCAGGAGTTATACCCCTTTAAATATTCAAAAAATGCCAGATTTCACTTTGTTTACACTCTAGCATCTGCATCTTTTGAGCAATCATCTTCAAACTTTATGGCAATGCTTATGACCATAAGGTCTCGATTATGTTGGATTATGGCTAAGATCTGTCAACAAGGTCAGGAGTTAAGCCCCTTTTAATATAAAAAAATGCCTAATTTCACTTTGTTTACACTCTAGCATCATCTTTTGAGCAATCATCTTCAAACTTTATGGCAGTGCTTATGACCATTATGTCTCGATTGAGTTTGAATATGGCGGAGATCTGTCAATTAGGTCAGGAGTTAAGCCCCTTTTAATATAAAAAATTGCCAGATTTCATTTTTTAAAGCTGAGATCTGTTGATTAGGTCAGGAGTTATAAATATAAAAAAATGCCAGATTTCACTTTGATTAAACTCTAGCATCTTCATTTTTTTAGCAATCTTTTTTAAACTTTAAGACAATGTTTATGCCCATAATTTCGCAATCGGGTTCAATTATAACTGATATTGACAAGTTAATGCCCTTTTCACCATTAAAAAAAGCCAGATTTCACTTTTACACTCTAGCATCTTTATTTCTTAAGCAATCATCTTTCTCAGGTGAGTGATCAAGGGCCATCTTGGCCCTCTTGTAAACTTTGGTTAAAGTTTTGCATTCAATTCACTAGGAGGCTTACATCTCAGTATCCAGCTTTGCATGCTTATTGAATTAATACTTTTAAAAATAAGGTTTTCAGTATCATTTCACTAACAAGTTGGATAATATTGACCAAATTTAATACAAGTTATGGCCCTTTTTGGTCAAACACAACTTTTAAACTAATTAGTGGCATCTGTTTTGCTGAAAGTGCATTTTCCAAGAGTTATAATGTGGTCAAGTTTCTAGACTTTCGTAGACCTGTATGTAGTGTTAAAATGGAGCTATGTACACTGTATAATGGGTCCAATACAATAATGCCTCTAGACTTGTCCCTAGATATAGTGTTATATTGGAGCTGCACTGTAAATATGGGGTCTAAAACAGTAATGTTTCAAGATTTGGACGTAAACATATTGTGCTATAAGGGAGCTGCACTGTAAATGGGGTCCATTACAATAATGCATATAGTATTATAATTATGTTCTCTTCATATGTCTTTACCAAAAGACCCTTTTACCGCACACACAAGATAAATAAACAGTTGATTTTTTTTTTCCAGGCTGTTTTTCTTCTTTTAAATGGTAACAAAATCTCTTTAAAAATGCATGGAAACACATCACAGTTTTCAGTCGTCACAGAAACACAAAAAAGCCATTACTTTATTTATCACCATTACGCTGAAATTTAGATAACTTGTAGACATCTAATAGAACATTATTTCTCTCCTAAGGTGGAAAAAAGACAAGTTTAATGTATTCTATAGACATTTTCTCCCCAGACTTTTCCAAGCTTAGCTGATGAACTCATTTCTTATGTAAAAAGTCAAAGGTAATGTCAGCTATTCAATTTCGTTTTCAACTCATCTGTTTTTTAAATGACAAGAAAACATTGAAGTTTTTCTTCAGCCGCATCTGCCTCACTCTGCCAACTTCCAAGCTTCGTTGTGTATTTTATGTTTGAAATAAGGTTACATTTCCATTCCTTTCTATGGATTCTTTTCAAATTCTTTAACTTGCATAGATCTTTATACACGGTTTTGACCTTTTCCATTAAAATTGGCATTTAACGAACGCTTAAATAATGTAAATTGTAAATGTTGCCCTTAAAACACCTGCTTGTTTTGCTTTTGTTAAAGTAATAACATTTTACAAACAACAATATTAGTTTCTTCACAGTATTTATACACAAAGTTAAAGGATTTTAAATATAACCAAAAAGGGCAAGGTTTTGGATGTTCACAAACTCAACAAATGGTTTTATACAGTTTGCATTTGAACATGTGCAGGCTGTGAGTTATGTGATCAACCTGTAAGTCACATGCAGGCTGGAAACACATGATCAACCTGTAAGTCACATGCAGGCTGGATCCACATGATCAACCTGTAAGTCACATGCAGGCTGAAACCACATGATCAACCTGTAAGTCAAATTCAGGCTGGATCCACATGATCAACCTGTAAGTCACATGCAGGCTGGATCCACATGATCAACCTGTAAGTCACATGCAGGCTGGAACCACATAGTCAACCTGTAAGTCACATGCAGGCTGGAACCACATAGTCAACCTGTAAGTCACATGCAGGCTGAAACCACATAGTCAACCTGTAAGTCACATGCAGGCTGGATCCACATGACCAACCTGTAAGTCACATGCAGGCTGGATGCACATGATCAACCTGTAAGTCACATGCAGGCTGGAACCACATAGTCAACCTGTAAGCCACATACAGGCTGAAACCACTTGATCAACCTGTAAGTCACATGCAGGCTGAAACCACTTGATCATTCTTTGAGTCACATGCAGGCTGATCGTGTTTTAAACTTCATCATCAACTTGAGATTACAAGGTAACACTGTGAAAGCAGTTAAGGACTCTAGGTTATGGTCAGTCTGATATGGCTTTACTATGGTACACCAGGATGTAATGTGGCCTGTCTGAGGTATGTAGGGTAATAGTAGACAGACTGACTTTAATGTAATTTAGTGTTAGTTAATTAAAGCAGACTTGAGCGTAGTTTAAATATACTTATTAATCAAATATCACATACGTGTAATACAGAATAGGATTGAATAGGATGTAAGGTTAGCGGTGACCATGTGAAGGAGCCAGCCTGGGTCATGGTTTATGAGATACGGTATATACACCTTCTTAGACTCAACGCCATTATTTCTTTATCCAAGAAATGTTCTTATATGCTTGTTATACCACAGTTAAATTACAGTGTGGTAACAGATTCAACAGGCTTTTATTGTGGCTTATGTCATCTGGTCACATTGGGAAAACCTAAATACAAACTTGAACTTTAGGCCTTTTGTACTCAAACAACAGCGCTACAGATACTGTATAGACATATATTCATATCCTTTCAGACAGAATTTGCTGTAATATACATTTTTTTCAGTAAACAAGGTTATATTTTGTGAGCAAAAAAGGAGAATTTTCAGAGCAGACAAATGGAAGTTTCACTCGTAATTTTGTTCCTGTCAGACGGACTGACATCTCCCACATTTGGCGACTGTATTTATTTCTTCCTCTGTCTCCAGTGATACCACTGAGGCGCTTATAAATACTCTTTTTGTAATTTTCAAAATATCTGACGTCTTCATAAATATTTTCACTTGACAGCTTGGTTTACAGCTCTGGTTGATAAATAAAATGCCAATGTTGGCCATGCTGTGGAATGATGGTTTACTTTAGATTTTGTCCATTATCTTTTGATTTAACAGAATGAATAAAATATTATATAATTTATAAATATTAATAAATGAAAAAAGAATGGGTGGCACAGTTTATCAAGACAAAATTTCAACACCTGAAGGTCTTTGGTCAGGCAGCAACTTCTCTGGATTAAAGCTTGTGAGTGTGTCAGTGCAGTTTAATATAATTAACATGGACTTTTAATTTTTTTTTTCTCTTTTTTTTGTGTGTGTCATAATTAGTTTTAAGTTCCAAGTTGGCTTAATAACTAAATAAAGGCCCTTATTATTGAAAACAAACTGCAGGAAAAGGATTGGAGGTTTTTTGTTTGTTTGTAAAATTTCATTAAATGCATGGAAAAGTGTGTTTTGAATAATACATGTAGTGAAATTGTCTTGAAAATTACCCTTTTTTTGGTCCATTGATAACTTTATCATAGTGGTTTGAAATGAAAACTGTTATTGTCAAAAGATTAAAGCAATTTAACTTTGTCAGCGCTCTTTTTTTATTCAAGGCAATGACAGAAGTGATTTATTTTTCTTGGTTTAAGTACAAAAATTCTTGGATGATATGGAAAAATTCTCAAATTGTGTCATTTACACACTTAAAATTCCCAAATTTATGGGTTGCCTTGCAGCTTAATTTTCTATAATTGACAGCTCAATTTCCTTGAATACTTAAAAAAAGGATATTTTTAGGCAGACATAAACTAAATGCTGCAAATATACAAATAAAATTAATTTGCTGAGAACATGTGTTTCAGTTAGCTGTTTTTAACAGCATCCTTTGTTGTGTGCATGAAGCATGCATAACGGCTTTATATAGTGGCCATAATTATTATTATTTCTTTCTCGATCTTTATCATCAATTCTATGTCCGTTTTGTAAGTCCTTTCTTTACTCTCAAATTAATGCATCCTAGGGTGAAAAAAGTAGTAGTGGATTAGTGGTAATGCGCTGGACTGCTAATCATGGGGTCCGAGGCTCAAATTTTAGTAGAACGTCGGAAATTTTCTGGGACACTAAAAGCCCAGGGCTGGTTCATCCAGACAGTGGTTAAAGGGTTTGCATGTATTGGTGTGCCTATACAGTATACACCAGGCATGTTAACCCTTTCCCTCATAGAGGACACCATGAAAAGACCTATGCGAACAGCATAAAACCAGATCAGCCTGCAAGTAACTCGCAGGCTGATCAGGTTTTATGCTGTTTGCTGCTCCTCAGTGGTCTGGAAATGAGGATTTTGGAATTAAATTTGGTAAGGTTTAATTGTGGTTTTCTGAAGATCAGGCTTTATGTGATACCTAGTGAGGGTGTCAAAATGAGTCTATATGAGGGAAAGGGTTAAAGAACCAGGAGGTCTTTTTGAAATGAACTAGGGTAGCACACCTGAATCCCTTGTGTATGCATCTGTCTCTGTGTGTAGGTGCACCTGTCTAGAGGTGCTGGGCCTAAAAGGTGTTCTCTGTCAAAAACTGCAGCACCAAGCACAATACCCCTGAGTGCGAATGCAAACAACAACAACAACAACAACAGCAGCAGCAGCAGCAGCAGCAACAGCAGCAACAACAACAACAACAACAACAACAACAACAATTTGTAAAGCATTCCAAAGGTTCATTTTAAATTGTAAATTAATAATTTGACAAAATCATTTCAATAATATGTAGAGTTTATCTTTAGAAGAAACTTTGGTTAATGTCCCTTTAGGAAAGGTTAAGAAAGATTAATGTCTCTTTTTAATGATTTTACAATATAATTATGTTGTCTTTATGTAAATCTTTTTTTTTTTTTCAATGTTCATTAAACATTTTCTATGGTGTCTATGTTCTCAAACAAATCCTCTTCATTTTTCCAGCTGTTTTAAATGTTGGAATGCAGCTATATTTTCATGACATTGAAAAAAATGTTTGAATTTGGCCAAAATTGACAAGGTCAGAGACCCTTTTCACACATGCAGTTAATAAACAGCAATTGTTCTACTTTCACTTCACTATCATAAAATAAATGTATAATTTCTACTTTCACTTTACCAGCATATATAGAAGAATGAAAGTGAAACTAGGCTAAATGCATATATACATATAAGCACTTAGCCTAGTTTCGCTCTTACCCCTTGAATTATAATTTCTACTTTCACTTTACCAGCATGTATGATTTTTACTTTCACTTTACCAGCATGTATGATTTTACTTTCACTTTACCAGCATGTATGATTTTACTTTCACTTTACCAGCATGTATGATTTTACTTTCACTTTACCAGCATGTATGATTTTACTTTTACTTTACCAGCATGTATGATTTTTACTTTCACTTTACCAGCATGTATGATTTCTACTTTCACTTTACCAGCATGTATGATTTCTACTTTCAGATTACATGAGTGGAAGCTCTGAGTGTGGACAGACTGTGTTACTGGGAGGGGCTGTGGTGTACTCCCATTTTATGAATGTGTCAAAATATTACAAAGACAGTGTGAACTGCCAGTTACGATTCCAAGCCATTAGGAAGGACTGGAAACTAATGTTACGGGTGTTAGAGATGGATATACCTGATCGTAAAGGGAATGGTATATGTAATGATGCTTTGTACATATCTGATGCAGACAATATTTATAAGCCAATGGTAAGTACAACAAATATTTCTTCATTATAAATGCACCCCTCCTTATACACCCTTTAAAAAGCTTCTCTGAAACCAGCAATCAGAATTACAGACTCACATAAATGGGTACAGACAGGGTGATCAGGCTGTTTTGCAGAAAAGTGTGCAGAACAACTACAGTCGACTCTCATTGTCCCGACTACGGTTGAGTCGATTTTCCGTTACCTCGACAAGATTTGTAAAGTCTCAAATTTGTTCCTTCTTTATCTATAATAAAAATAAATGTTTATGTCAATCTTTTTACCTCGACCATTTTGTTACGTCGACTAGAGAATCTAAGTCCCAAACTTCTAGATTTAAACTATTTAATTTCACACTTTATGTCGACTCGAGAAATTATCTGTGACTGTGAGAGGTTTGAATAACACCGCGCGCTGATAGTCACTCTCTACTAATTGGTGTCGCAAACTGATGCCATAAGCGAGTGTCGTTAATTACTCAATGTTGTTTGTGTCCATACCCAAACTTAACAAACAAAAGGTGTTTATGTAATTAAAATGTTATTTGTCTCGTATCAAATTTTGAGCAATTCTTTGTGCGAAAGTAGACATCACTCGGACATAACATAGTGCTCAATTAAAATTTAAAAAAAAAAGTGCTTAAATTGATGTGCTTTATTATATTAAACCATGTGCTTTTATTTGACCCTGTATATTACCTGTTTTATAATGTAGCTTATATTTATAACTGTTTGTGAATTTATGTATGTAATGTTGTAATATTTTGCTTGTTTTTCGTTTCATATTCATATTGAAATAAAAACATAACTGAACTGTCTTTAACAATCTCAGTTGTTTGCAACCATTTGCAATTCTCACGAAGTGAAAATTTTCCGATGCTCTAATAAGCAGAGTAACACCCCTTTGAATTAAGTGTGCCTAAAATCCCAAAAACGACATGAAATATGAAAAATGAAGTATTTACTGCCAGAAAACTAATACAACTCACATGGAACAAACAGTTGAAAATATATAAATACTAAGTTCAATGTCAGTTGTTTTTAAATCAACGATGAGAAGAAAAGAAACAAGGAACAACCCTATTGGTGAATGTTGAGGTAAATAACAAAATACCCAAAGTATCCCAGCTACTGATAACTCGACAAACTGATATGTCGACTTAATTTCGACAGTCCCGACGATTTCGAGACAACGAGAGTCGACTGTAGTAATTCTGTTATTATTCTCTGTACTCCTTTATTCAGTTTTATCGGTAAAAATGTACCTTAATGGTTCTCCAAAAACCACTGTGTTTCATATGACATATTAAGTGACCTCATGGCCTACTTTCATAATAGCTGAAATAATGGTGATCCCTTGAATAATGAGATTCTCAACGGCAGGTCATAGAATTTCTTATATTTTAATTACAAAATTCCTATTTTGAAATAAACTGAAAGACTTGATAAGTTGGACTTCTTATTTTTTAGGCAGATAGTACACAGGCAGTGTTTTTTTTTGCCAAAATATTCGGCGAAATTCGGCGGCATTCCCCCCTGCCAGAAGTATATATTTTTCCCCCTATTATGCTGAAAATTCCCTCACTTAGGGTTCATTTTGGGGTGTAAAATGATGAGTTTCTCTCATTAAATCAACAAATGTTGCACAATAAAATATCAGCTGAATATATTTCGTCTGCCCGGTTTACTAGGTATCGTCTGCATTATACGACAGATTGTTATATGCAGACAATACCTAGTAAACAGGGCAGATTGTCTAAAAATGGCAAAAAATAAAGTTAACTGGTAATGGTATGGGCCAGGTGTTGGAGAAATGTCATTTTTTATAATTATGTAACTTGTTTTTATGTGTTTTCTTGATTAGCATGTGAAAAGCATGCATTTTTACAGTTATGGTTGAATCTATTGTTTACTTCCGGTTTGTTCGTAGGAAATAATGGAAAAAAGCATGCACTGATAAAACTTGTTAAAATGTTTTAAAAAGCTTCAATAATGTTATCAAACATGTTATTTATGAAAGAAAACAAATTTTAAAGGCTGTCTTTAAAAAATATATTACAATATAATAGTGAAGTGGGTGGGGTAATGCATTAATGAAGACAGGACTTATTTAAGATATATCTATACACTTTTATACATCTTTTTTTTTTTTTGGCAAGTTTTGTTTTCCTACACCAATTTAAGCCACCAAAGCCACAATTCAACAAATGATAATATATGAAGTGCATAATTTAATGTATAAAAGTTTATAGATAGATCTAAAAACAAGCCTGTCTTAATGAATTAATGCATTACCCCCACCCACTTCAGTATTATATTGTAGTTATTTTTTAACAGTTTTTAATGATGCAAACTATCTTTAATGATTCTGTGTTGAACAGATGGGCATCACAATGAAAATGTTGAATTTTATTAAAACAGTTAAAGCATACTAGTGCTTGTGTTGGTGTTAACTTAGAGTCAGTTTTATCATTTAAATAGAGATGAAAAAGTAATTTAAAATATACTGCCTTAATGATATATAGAGTAAAAAAATTCCCCTTTTAGCTAGTTCGCGCGCTTTTTTTCCCCCTCAAATGGGCCCGGACCCCATTCCCCCAAAAGTGAAAAAAAACACTGACAGGTGAACAGTCTAGAGCCACTGTGGCCCTGACTTATTTAGGGAGAATGCAAAACTAGGGATGGGAAATTCATTATTAAGGTTTATAAGATTTTTGCATTTGTTTCTTGAGATTGATCATTGAAGAAGCCAATAATTAATGACACACTTTCTACTAGTGTCACTTTCAGTTATCTCTTAGTGTTGAACCCTTCCTGCAGGTTGATCAGATAATGGTGGTCACCCTTTGCTGGCTTTCATGTAGAAATTTGTAAAGCGACAGGATTGTGTTACCGGAATGTCCCTGATTCAAGGTCAGCATGGACATCAAGAAAACATTCTTACTTTCGATATGCATGAGTTATGAGTTAATCCCTGTACCTCATGAACATGTGTTTTGACACATTGGTAAAGAAACAAGGCAGACCAGTGCAGACCAACATCAGCTTGTCATCAGTGCAGTTTGATCATGGTTGCACGGTTCACTATTCAGTCAGTAAAATTTCAACTCTTATAAACAATTTATGGTTCAGTCCAAAAGAAAGTACTATTTAGCATGGTAATTGTTAAATGGACAGTGTTCAAGTTGAACCTTATGTAAAATCAATCTGCACCCCACCTCTTATATATATCTTAGATTAGAATAAAATAAAAGAAATATGACTCATCATGCAGACTTTGATGACTGTTCTTGCTTTCCTTCAGTCTGATATATTGTTATTAAGGACCTGACTTTCTGAGATGAAGAGAATCGTATATATATATATATACATTAAAGAACTCTTAAATTGAGCAGCAGGTGTCCGTAACAAAGCTCACATAAAGAGATGGAAGGTTCAATATGTTTCACTGGAGACTGGGATGATAATGTACGCTGTTCATAAACATTCAGGAGAGTCATATTAAAAACGTTGCTGCAGCTTTCTGTATTCCATAAGGAGTTATGTAAGAACTTTGATATGGGCATTAATTGCTCATCTGGGAACAATTAACAGAGAGATTAAAGTAAATGTTTTCTGTTCCATACAATATAAAAACAGATCATTAGGTTTGATGGATTAACTTGAAAAGTCTTCTGTTATATGTCATTCTACCATGAAAAAAGCTTTCAGGAAAATGAAATGCACAACCAGAACTTTTATCAACCATGATCAGCATGCAAGTTATATTTTCAGAGTGAGCAGTTTGGCACTGTTAATTAATACTCATTTGTACTTTTGAGAATAGAAACATTTCTGTAAAACCTGTTCTGACTG
Organism: Solen grandis; assembly: GCA_021229015.1. Lineage (NCBI taxonomy): Eukaryota > Metazoa > Mollusca > Bivalvia > Adapedonta > Solenidae > Solen > Solen grandis. The sequence goes on along the minus strand of CM037784.1, from coordinate 3,371,108 downwards.
AAATTGCGTTCAGTTTAATCATATCTGCGTGTAAAACATTAAAGGGTTGATCAGGTTTTATACTGATTCAGCTACCTCATCAATACCGTTGAGATTAACTACGATTGTGGTGGAAAATGATTGAAGATTCAAGGGTTGTGGGTTTGAACCCAGTTTGGGGACAGAACACTTTTCCAGTTGCAAATTACAAAGTTCATCCCCGCAGCCCCTAGAGGGATTAGTAGAAGTTGATAGAAATTGTTTCCCAATTGACTTAAAATGAAATAAATTCAAACTAAGATAAGCAAATAAGTAGGAAGACTGATTCTCTATATGTAAAGCCAAGGGTAACAGATAGGCTGTATACTTGTTTATCTCAAATACCTAATCATTTTCAAATTGATGGGTAACAAAACTCAATTTAGATCCAGGAGACTCAATAAGCTTTGCAATTCCTGACAGCTGACTTATAATACCCAGAGGGTACTACATGTAGTTACTAATTCCTATATTTGATATGTCTCACTGATATAAGTTTCTAAATTAAGGGACTCTAAATTTTTAAAAAAACCTTCCATTTGCTTATAATATTATACTCAATTAATTTTACAGATACTCAATTGAGAAGGTACCATTTGCTTATAATATTATACTCAATTAATTTTACAGATACTCAATTGACAAGGTACCATTTGCTAACTTATATACTCATTTAATTTCACAGATACTCAATTAGTATTGAAAGTAATTAGGGAAATACTCAATGGACTGATATAGCTTATCTGGGGGTCAGTAAAGCTGTTCAGAATGAGAATTATTTACCGTTTTACAGGATTTTCAAGATGAAATCTCCCATTGTGTAAAATGGCATATTTGAGAGATATAAGGTCAAAACAAAACTGTATTGTGATCATGTGGAGATGACTGAGGTAGATGGCAGTGAATAATTTCTTGGTGCTTCATTTTAATCTTGGCAAAAAAATAAATAAAAGCTATCTGTCTGGGAGTGTTGATCTTATGTCTAGACTTGGCGTTGACCATTTGATTGTTGCTTTCTACGTAATTGACACTATTTATTTTCCATACGTGACCTAGTACCCTGTATGTGTGTCTCTTATTTTATTCTTATTCAGAGTTCAGAATTGTTTGTCACCATAGTTCAGATAAGGTCTTACTCACTGAAAACTGGTTGAAGTGGACGGCCATATTGATGGAGTGTATGTCTTTAGAATGAGAGGTTATTGGTATGATCCCTGGCATGGACAAAATTATAAGAGATCAGTAACAGTTATTGAAGCTTGTCTGTACAACAATCTTCTGTAAAGGTATTTCCAAAACTTGTCTTGGTAGAAGTATATATCAATTAGCATAGATCTGATGATATCACCCCAGAATATATTGAAAGCTATGAAAATACATGAGTGCATGCTGAATTTCTTTAACTTCTGACCAATATAATGCTGGGGTAACATGCGCAGTATTAGTTATACCCCCGCAAATGAAGTTTGAGAGGGGGTATATAGGAGTCAGTCTGTCGGTCTTTTGGTCTACATCCCAAAAACTTGTGACACAGACTATTTCTACATTTCTTAACCAATTTGGTTCAAATTTTGTGTGTGCATTTATAATCATGTGGATAGGTACGTGACATAAATTCATCTGAGTTGTCCCAAGGATTTCTGAGTTATTGCCCTTGATTTGACTCTAAAAATCTTGTGCCGCCAACTTCTTCTACATTTCTTAACCGATTCAGTTCAAATTTTATGTGTGCATTGATAATCAACTGGAGAGGTGTGTGACATAAATTTCACTTGAGTTGTCTCAAGGATGGCAGAGTAATTACTCTGGTCCCATTTCTGAATTATCTCCCTTTGTATAATTCTGTTGTTTTTTTTCTTGTCGGAACATAACTCTAAATTTATACAAGGTATTGACTTGAAACTTAAAATGTTTGTTTGTTTGTTGGGTTTAACGTCCCACCAACAGTATTTCAGTCATTTGGAGATGATGTCAACTTGAGGCAGATATAGTGCTGCCACACTGCAGTATCACGCTGTAGACATGTGGCATGATACCACACCCAGTCACATTATCCTGATACCGGGCCAACCAGTCCTGCAACTACCCTTATATGCTGATGGCTAAGAAAGGGAGCTATAAACTTAAAATGTAAACAGATGGCAACTAGGAAAAGTGCAGTGTCTAAGAACTGTAACACTACCTGGTCCCATTTTTTAGCTCACCTGAGCACAAAGTGCTCAAGGTGAGCTTTTGTGATCGCCCTTCGTCCGGCGTCGTGCGTCATCCGTCGTGCGTCGTCCGTCGTCAACAATTTGCTTTAAACGACATCTCCTCTGAAACCGCTGGACAGAATTTAATGAAACTTGGCAGGAATGTTCCTTGGGTGAGGCTCTACAAAAGTTGCTAAAATAAAGTTGATCCATGAAGAACTCTGGTTGCCATGGCTACAAAAAGAAAAATAATTTGAAAACTTTAAAAATCATCTCCTTCAAAACTGCTGGCCAGATTTCAAAATAATTTGGTACAGATGTTCCTTGGGTCAATCTCTACCAAAGTTGCTAAAATTATTCCGATCCGTAAAAAAACATGGCCGCCAGGGGTGGGGCTTATTTGCCTTATATGTATATAGAGAAACCTTTAAACATCTCCTCTGAAACCACTAGACAGAATTTGATTAAACTTGGCAGGGATGATCCTTGGGTCAACCTTCACAAAAGTTGCTAAAATAAACTTGATCCATGTAGAACTCTGGTTGCCATGGCAACAAAAAGAAGAAAAAAAATGAAAACTTTAAAAATCATCTTCTTCAAAACTACCGGCCAGATTTTAAAATAAATTGGTACAGATGTTCCTTGGGTCAACCTCTACCAAAGTTGCTAAAATTATTCCGATCTGTAAAAAAAAAAGCCGCCAGGGGCGGGGTTTATTTGCCTTATATGTATATAGAGAAACCTTTAAACAACATCTCCTCTGAAACCACTGGACAGAATTTGATTAAACTTGGCAGGGATGATCCTTGGGTCAACCTTCACAAAAGTTGCTAAAATAAACTTGATCCATATAGAACTGTGGTTGCCATGGCAACAACAAAAAAAAAATGAAAAATTTAACAATCATCTCCTTCAAAACTACTGGCCAGATTTCAAAATAATTTGGTACAGATGTTCCTTGGGTCAACCTCTACCAAAGTTGCTAATATTATTCCGATCCGTAAAAAACATGGCCGCCAGGGGCGGGGCTTATTTGCCTTATATGTATATAGAGAAACCTTTAAACAACATCTCCTCTGAAACCACTGGACAGAATTTGATTAAACTTGGCAGGGATGATCCTTGGGTCAACCTTCACAAAAGTTGCTAAAATAAACTTGATCCATGTAGAACTGTGGTTGCCATGGCAACAAAAAGAAAAAAAAATGAAAACTTTAAAAATCATCTTCTTCAAAACTACTGGCCAGATTTTAAAATAAATTGGTACAGATGTTCCTTGGGTCAACCTATTTATCTCAGGTGAGCAATTTAGGGCCATCATGGGCCTCTTGTTAATTCTTCCTTTGTTAAATGGATTTTTTTCTTGTCCCGAACATAACTCTAATATTATACATGGTATTTACTTGAAACTTAAATTATAAACAGATAGCAACTAGGAGAAGTGCAGTGTCCAGAAACTGTACACTTTTAAACTACTGTGCCAAACAACCATAACTGACTCTCTGTCCACTTTAAATAAGAACCTATCTTACTTATTACTTACTATCATAACCAATATAATATGTATACAGGTTCTTATCTGTGCTCTGCCTGGAGTCTGGCTTCTCCTGTATCAAAGCATTTTGCAGGGTAATTAATCACCTTCAGTGATAGCTCTAGTTTGAAAATAGCAACTGGATGGCCCACACAAATGGCAAAAATATTAAAAATAGAAAAAAGAACAATGACAGAATGAAATAAAAAAAAAATGGACAATGATGGAAGAAAGAGTGACCATCTTCATAGCCTCCATGTAAATAACCCCAAAATGGCTTTTGAGGTTAGGAATGATACCAGATTTGGCCTTGATAGCTACATGATGTAAACATATCAATAGCTATATAATTGTAAACTTGGATGGATAGCTACATGATTTCAAACATATGGATATCTACATAATTGTAAACATATGGATAGCTATATAATTGTAAACATATGGATATCTACATAATTGTAAACATATGGATATCTACATAATTGTAAACATATGGATAGCTACATAATTGTAAACATATGGATATCTACATAATTGTAAACATATGGATGTCTACATAATTGTAAACATATGGATAGCTATATAATTGTAAACATATGGATATCTACATAATTGTAAACATATGGATGTCTACATAATTGTAAACATATGGATATCTACATAATTGTAAACATATGGATGTCTACATAATTGTAAACATATGGATAGCTATATAATTGTAAACATATGGATATCTACATAATTGTAAACATATGGATATCTACATAATTGTAAACATATGGATATCTACATAATTGTAAACATATGGATATCTACATAATTGTAAACATATGGATGTCTACATAATTGTAAACATATGGATAGCTATATAATTGTAAACTTGGATGGATAGCTACATGATTTCAAACATATGGATGTCTACATAATTGTAAACATATCAATAGCTATATAATTGTAAACTTGGATGGATAGCTACATGATTTCAAACATATGGATGTCTACATGATTGTAAACATACGGATAGCTATATGATTTTAAAGTACAGATAGCTGCTTGATTGTGAACATATGTTTAGAATTTTACACCAGACGTTGATTGGTTAAGGTCTGTTAGCCAAAAAAAAACAGGGAATTTCGCCAAGTATTGCTGAAGCTCTGGTAAAAAAGTACTTTCCTATTTACCCCCTGTAAACCCTTCTCCCTGGAATTGCCTTGTACCTCTAAAATGAAGCAAATCTCTGCTTGGGTATAAAAATTAGGACATACAGTTGCAACAAAAGGTACACTCAGTTTCAAATGTATGGGAATGTTGATAATACAACCTTGAGGTATCTTGTCATTTATCGTTGGCAGAAGATACTGCAGCCAAAAAATTAACGATAAAGACAACAGAAAACAGTAAGGAAGGGGATCTAACAAACACATCAGTAAACAAATTTAATTCATTTTCAGTTTTGTTTCAGCAAGTGAACGATGATGGCCTCAGGAGTATAGCGAACGTGTCCGTATTTTCCAGGCATGTTTTGTTTAACTATGCAGTTTGTTAAAGATCTCTCAGAAATTTTCCTCAGTTCTACATTAAACATTGACCTAAGGGAGGTTCAACTCTTCTGGCTTCGATTCCATCATCATACAGTTGGATGGAGAATAATATATGAGTAAGAAGTCACAGATTTTGTTTTAGAACTAACGGGCATAGTAGTTATTCTGTTGAATTTCTGCCTATGAAAAAAGAACAAAAACAGTAAATATAACACTACCTCATGAATATTCATGTACAAATATTTGACTTGATGAGTATTAATTTACCTAACATTAGATGTTGTTTGAAACAATGAATTTGCCTTGGACTTAAAAAAGTCGAAACCGATCAGCAAACAGAGGAGACTCTCATCAGACAGTTTGTTGGTCTGCTCTGTTTGCCAAGACATCAAAACAGGGGCAGTGCAATGTCACATATTCCCATTTTCGTTGCGTTCTGTGTAAATTTTACTCATTTGTAGTGAAAAAAGTGTTAAAGATGGCGTTTAACGTAGATAATATTTTTCTTTCATTTAAAACAAATATCAGTCTGCAAGATTTAGCAGGTAATCCATGCATTTGACTGGCACATTAACACTGATTTCATAACTCCAAACAGAAACAACAAACAAAACACTTTGTATAAATTTCCACATTCAATGCGCAATTAAATAATATTCATTTCGAATATGAAAACCCAAAACCTTGTCGGCCATATTTGTTTACCATGATACTACACCAGAGTATCTTCTTTTGCCTTGAAACTTAATATTTTTGCTACATTTGGTTGCATAAAATTTCAGTGAAAAGTACATTGGAACTCACTGAAACACGTTGTGAAAGCAACTCGCCTCATGTCTATGAGTGGTAACAGGTTAGGTGTCTGAATGGAGAACTGGAAAAAAGTTCAAGTAGTGACAAGAGGGTCTGTTAGTAAAAAGAGGGTCAAAAGGGATTAGTGAAAAGAGGGTCAATTTAGGGAAAAGAGGGTCTGTTAGTAAAAAGAGGGTCAATAGGGATTAGTGAAAAGAGGTCTGTTAGTAAAAAGAGGGTCAATAGGGATTAGTGAAAAGAGGGTTATTTAGGGAAAAGAGGGTCAATTCAGCCAATTGTCTTCAGTCTGCTCTCTCTCTTCCCCAACTCAATGGAAACCTTTTCTTGTTTTTTATATATTGGAAATAAGACTACATAGTATTACTATGACTTTTTGACCGTAATCTCTCTTTCTTTATATTTTCATCTTTCAGCAAACAATAGGAAACATAGCATCAGTCTATTAGATCAATATATCATCTGTTTTCCCTTGGACACAATCACATCTTTTGAATGGATGCCCATTTACTGTTTGTAGCCATGTTTGTCATTCAGGGTCTCCCTTGTCTCCATACAATATTGGTATCATTTGTTTGCCTCATAGAAGCATTTAGATGATTAATTAAAATGAAAAATAAGATGGTTCCATTGTGTTTGTACAGTATAGGGTTTATGAGTCTTGGGCCATAATTCATCTGATACAGTTGCAGAAATTGATTATCTGGATCCTAGCCAGGGAATGCTGTTATGAAAAATATAATGAAATACATGGAAAGATAACTGTATATAGGGGAAATCTACCTAAACACAGAACTGGTTTAAAGGATTTTTATTATTATTTTTGCATGGTGCTTTTTTTTTTTGCGGGGGGGTGGGGGGGGGGGGGGGGGGGTTGGCATGATATTTGTTTTCCCAAGCTTGTATGAACTTGTGGCTAATATAAGTGTCAAAAATGATCTTATGTGAACAGGTCATGCTGGGGTAATTTGCCAGAAAATATTGGAGCAAAACCAGGATATAATTCTGTTCGTCACCATTAATCATTTTGATCAGTGCTTCCTTGATATGACCCATCCCTGTATCATTACATCATCATAAACTAATTTTTTTTTTTATCATAATGGATTCATCATCATCATCATCATAATCAACAGCAGCAGCATCATCATCATCATCATCATCAGAGCCTCCTTGACTGCCTGGATCATGTTAATATCATCATTGTCTTCAGGTTCATCTAATCATCATCATCAGGTTTATCTACATGAGGATGATACACTATCAGAGTTTCACTTTGACATTCACTTCTACTGATTCCAAAGAAAAGGGACATTTCAAACAAATAAGATCAAAAAATAATTGGAACAGAAATTGTGAAGTTTATTTTGAGTTATCAAGAAAGGAGATGTAAATTAGAAATTTTATGTAATTTAAGCTTGAAATTAAACACCTGATGTAAACAACAATAAAATCCAAACTGAAATAATATTTTCAGATTTTCTCCGAAACACACCATGTTTTCAAGAAGCAAGCAATTTCATAGAAGTGAGCAAAAAAATACTGAAGAATTTGCAATGTCAGTTATAACAAGTATTTAGCACCTTTACAACTTGAAATTAGAAATCTAAATGTCACCTGAAAATAAAGTCTGGACCCAACGTGTGTTTTGAGACAAAGAGGAAAGGCCAGGGATACTTGATTAGGACAGTCTATGGAAGTAAATATTTCCGAATACTCTATTATGGCATAGTTAAAAAAAACATCAACACACACAGTGTACTCTTTAGGTGTCGGAATTGGTTAATTTGAGGAAATATTCCGTTAATTCTTTGAAATAATCCCAAATTTTACAGAAGTTTGATTGATGAAAAATTTTATTCAACTAAGTGTGTATTGTTTCGAAAAGTAATTCAATCAGCGTGATATTTCCCAGCTTCTGTTCAGCATGGAAACAAAAGAATTTTGTTAAAATGATTGAAAACATTTTCAAAACCTGATAATATTCCTCTTACTTTGTGGAGCAGTTATAAGAATAAAACAATGACATGTTGGCAGACCCACGTTAAGGCATTTTAAGCTTGTTTGTCATTCCAGAAAAGACTTATGGTATAAAAAGAATGTTTTTTTTTTCTCTTACTTCAAAGGGTAGAAGGGGCCTCCGTGGCCAAGAGGGTAAAGACGCTGACTTTAACACTCACTCAGCCCCTCACCGCGTAGTCCCGGCAGGGTCATTCGGATTTTCATGTGAGGAAGCCTTCCAGCTGGCTTGCGGTAAGTCGGTGGTTCTACCCGGATGCCTCCGTGCATTCGGTATCTTCCTCCACCTGTAATTAGCTGGACGTCGCTATATGACTGAAATATTGTCGAAGCGACGGTAAACTCAAATAGTCAAGTCAAAGGGTAGGAAAAAATTTAGCTTCTTGTAATCTACATCAGCTGACAAAAGCATCCATGATTTTAAATCTATTAAAATAGATCTTCTATTTTCAGACATGATTCTTTTTCTTTCTTGAAGTTTTAGTTTTATAATTGTAGAAAATTGACCTGATCTTCAGTGCAATTCTTCAGAAGGTCAAATGAAAAAGGTCAGAAAATATGGTATGTTTATGAAAAACTGATAAGAACTGGCATTTTGGAGGGAGAGATATAGACCTAGATTGAACTTCAAAATATCTGTATCTTTCTGTCTTATTTTGTGTATGAGTAAAATATTTTTCTACATAAGGTCGTTTGCGGTACTGGTCAAGGTCACCGGAATTGTGCAAAGTGAGTTCTTATGTATAATACTGTGCAGGGCTCTAATATGTGACTGCCTTTATATCCAGTGTAGACCAAGATCAGCCTGTACATCTGTCCAGTCTGATCATGATCTGCATTGTTTGCTATACGTCAATAAATTTTCAGCAAGCACCTGCATAAACACCTAAGGGTACAGTCCCTATTTAGCAATAGTTAAAGAGCTTAAAACTCATCATTTTTATGCCCCCCTTCGAAGAAGAGGGGACATATTTTTTTGCGAATGTTGGTTGGATGGTCGGTCGGTTGGTAGACCACATTGTTTCCGATCAAACACTTGGGCCCACATTCATCAAACTTCATAGGGTGATTGGTCATGACTATAAGATGACCCCTATTGATTTTGGGGTCACTTGGTCAAAGGTCAAGGTCACAGTGACCTCGATTGTGAAAATCGTTTCCGATCAATAACTGGAGAACGCTTGGGTCCACATTTGTCAAACTTCATAGGGTGATTGCTCATGACTAGTAGCTGACCCGTATTGATTTTGGGGTCACTTCATCAAAGTTCAAGGTTACAGTGACCTCGATGTGAGTGGGGGGAGCATAGGGAGGCACATGTGTTGTTGTGACAACTTTTGTTTATTTTCAGGTTAAAACTTGACATAAGGTTCTTCATAATAAAATCCTGAATCTGACAGGAAATAAATATTTCACTAATCTTATGACCTTGACCTAAATGTTGGTCTTTGTAAGGTCAGGTTTGCCACCTTTGAAAAGGATGTGTACACTGGAATTGTGCAAGTAAGATTTTTTTTATCCTTTAACAGGTATAAGTTAAGTTAAATTCAACATCAGCTAGTCAAGATCAAGTTAATACTTTAGATTTTACATCTGTTAACACAATATTATCATTCTCCAGAATACTAGTATAACTCAAAGTAAAGAAGAAACAAAAATCTCATTCATTTTTAGAATCATTTTAGTCTATAGGCTGATTTCCTATATTTTCATTTGTAAACTGATCGTCTCATAATTTGAAGACTGGCTCTCTGTAAAAACAATTCCTGATTGTTTCATAATTTGAACAGTACTCTGGCTCTCTGTAAAACAAAGAATTAAAAAGGCTCTATAATGTTGGGAACAATATTTTTGTCAGCTCACAGATTTAAAGTGTTTATGTTAAAAATATCTCTCCCAATAAAACTTTCATCATATTATTCTGACAGTAAAATTTGAGTGATTTGTTTTGTCCTCAAACCCTTGTGATGTTTCCTATTCATTTTAAGGTGGTAAAAACAATTTCCCATCTAAACAACTCATCAAATTGAATACAAATATCCTGGAAAATACAAAATCTCCAGGGCTTTACATTTCATATCAAAAGGTGTAAAAAAGAAAATAATAACATGATTACATTTTTTCTAATGACACCTTGATATTGATTGTGACTGAGAAATTGTTTGTTGACGATAATTAATGCTGAGATGTCATTTTGAAATTGGAATTGTTGTAATGCATTTCATTTTCTAAATAAACAAAAAATATTTTGATGGAAGATCTAAAGATCATACAAGAGGAAGAGCTTAACAGATCTTTTTTCACATTGTTGCATGTTCGCATTGTTGCATGCTAAAATAATCTGCAATGATTTTATATTTGATGTTGAGTATTGAACTTATATATTAAATATTGAAATAAAAATTTTTGATTTGAAAAATAAAAAGAAAAGAAAATGAATATGAATACTCTGGTCATAGAATGATGTGGTGTTTGTGAATCTGAATATTGGTGTTGAAAAATATATTATTTCAAAATGGGCGAGCAAACATAGACCCATCAGTGAGCCGCCACATAGTGACATGCTATTTTTGGGTCTGGTTGTCACGCCTGGGGATATCGCCAAACCGAAAGTAGAACAATATCACAAATTACGGGTACACAAATGTGGACTAGCAAACAGAATATGGAATGTAAATTTCCTGTAACTTAGTGCTCAGAATATAAGAGAAGGGCCAGGCTTGCTGTACCTGTAATACTGCTGCTAAGTGTGGCAGCTCAAGTAGAATGACTCAGATATTCTCAGTTGACATGCATGCATTATTATAGCTCTGCATGAGCAAGCATGCTCCTGATTCTAAATGCCTTGCTTCCTAAACTTTTACCACCTATGGATGTGTTTTTGATGCCTTGGCAAACAGTGCAGAACCAGATCAGCCTGCCCCTTCTGAGAGCTGTTTGATCAGGGTCTCCTCTGTTTGGTCTCAAAATATTTAAGCTCAGATAATACAAATCTACCAGACAATTTAAAGTGCATTAACCCTTTCCCTCAAAGAGGACACCATGAAAAGTCCTATGCGAACAGCATAAAACCAGATCAGCCTGCGAGTAACTCGCAGGCTGATCAGTTTTATGCTGTTCGTGTCTCATGTCTGGAATGAGGATTTTAAAATTAATTTGTCGATTTAGCTGTGGTTTTCTGCAGATCAGGCTTTATGTGGTACCTATTGAGTGCGTCAAAATGAGTCTATATGAGGGAAAGGGTAAAGTGCATTAATGTGAATCTTTATACTAATAAAGTTAATGTATATTCATGAGGTTTAGGGATATATGAGCTAATACTAAGTGTCCCCTATGGCTTCTGTTGATCAAGTGTGGCCGTTAAATCTGCATAGTAGAGTCACTGATCAGTTGACACGACTGAACTTGAAAAAATGACGCATGTTTTGTCTGTTTCAGCCACAAGCTGGTGGCAACTTTGGGATGTGTGGTAACAAGCTGGCCTCCCCTATCTACTCAACAGGCAGGTACCTGACAGTGCATTTTAGGTGAGTACCAGGTTGTCAGGGCTGGCTTAAATTTCACCAGCAATACTTAATTCTAATTGAGACTAAACCACTTCAGGGTGGTTTAAATCATCCTTAAAATCTTTAATAGAAATACCCATATATTTCATATACATTTCATGGAATGTGTTTCTCTCTAATTCAAGAATGTTTATATTAATTAGCTTCAGGTCCGTCATGGGTTCGATCCCTGACCGTGACATACCAGAGTCGGTAAGAAAGGTACTGGTATAGCTCCCATGCTTGGCGCTCAGCATATATAAGGATATTTTTGCAAAATATTTCTTTTTCAGATCTAGATCCCTGTGAGGAATACTTCTTGATCAAAATCATCCATGAATGTAAAATTTAGGTGCTTAAATTCCTTTCTTTTTAGTGTCTTTAATTTTGTCAATTTCTGGATATTAGTGTCATTAATAAAGGAAATAATTGATAAATCTCAAGAGGTCTGTTTTATCTTCATAATTATGATTTTTAAACTTGACAATAATTATTCTCAGAAGCATCTTCTGATATCATGTTAATGCTCTCTAGTTCTTGAGAAAGTGGAGAAATTAAATTATTAGACAAAAACCTATTGGTTGAAATGTATAACAGTAATTAAACATTAGAACTGTCTTGATTAACTTGAATATGTTGTCAAAGCAGAGAGAGCTCAATGTTCATGTGAAACTTCACAAACTCGGCTTCAATGTACTTACCGAATTAGGCCAAAATTAGAAATATGTTTGTTTGTAATGCTCCGACAGACCCGGCAAAATGGCCCCAACTCATTTTTCTTTTAGGTCTTTGAGTTGATTATTATTATTTTTTTTATTTATTTTTGTGCCTGTTCCATAGAAAAAAACAACACTTTAGGCTATATTTTTATCATTTGAAATTTAAAAAAAAAAAAACATACCTACCCACCCCTGGAATTTAGGGTCAGAGCACTACAATTTTTTTTTTAATGATGGCCTAAATTACCAAATGAATGCTGCCAGAAAATAAAAACATGTTTAAAAAATGCAGGCTGTTTGGGCATGAGGGTCCCTAAAAAGGTTTAGTTAATAATGTAGTTCTATACATACAAAAGACCAGTAAAATGCTGTGCATGCTTGTAAAAAAAATTATATAGTTTTTATATTTGTGTGTGTTTGCAAATTTTATTATTCACAAAAAAAGCCACAAAGCTAGGTAGAGGACATATTGGTAAAACTATTTAACCCTTTCCCTCATATAGACTCATTTTGACACACTCAATAGGTACCACATAAAGCCTGATCAGCAGAAAACCACAGTTAAACCTTACCAAATTTAATTACAAAATCCTCATTTCCAGACCACTGAGGAGCAGCAAACAGCATAAAACCTGATCAGCCTGCGAGTTACTTGCAGGTTGATCTGGTTTTATGTTGTTCGCATAGGTCTTTTCATGGTATCCTCTATGAGGGAAAGGGTTAAGACATTCCTGTGGCTAGTCTACAAGCTTCCTGATTAGTCCAGCATTTAGGAAGAGAAAATTTGGACTTATCAGACAGAGGTTACTGCGGTGAATATTCAAATTATAAGACTTCAGGTAAGTCTGGAAAAAGGAGGAAAGGGGAATATTTTTTTTTTATCATATGACATTATGCTCAAACAGAGACGGTTTCATATAACCATCACATATTTTCTAATATTTAACACATTACATATAACTTTCTGGCCGAATTACATCACTCTGCATCACGCAAGTGTATTCTACATATATGCATATACATGTAGTGTGTTGAACTTGAACAGCTTGATTAAATGTGTTAGATGAAGCTAACTTTGATAAAAAAGATGCATTATTCATATGATTCACTTATTATTTAGAACTATTTCCTCGGAGGTAAATTACAGTAGAAATTCGTTCACAGGCATTCAGTCATATGTTTGTTTCTTTTTTGTCATAATCACAATTTACTGTCACTAAAGATCATATGATAAAAAGAATCTGACATGAATTGTCATTTCATATCAAATTTTACTAAACTCATTAAGTAAAATTTGATATGAAATAACAATTCATGTCAGATTCTGTATCTATCAAGGTACTGTATATCTTGACTTGTCAATAACATGCAGGGTAGCAATTGCACCTTTCAAACGTAATACTTGATCACCGACATGTCTCCTAAGTGCGTTATGTTCCAGGTCTTCTAAACATTTTTATACCTCAAAACTCTTTAAACTGATTTCTCTTTAAACTCATAAATTAGACACTAGGGTTACTCCTGGAGTATTAGTGGGAAGATAGACTCTTAGTCCCCAGAAAGCCTCTTCCTGGTTTGATTGGACTGGTACCTCAACCAGAATAAGACTGATTGATGACAGCTTAAATACAGAACCATTCTGGAGATGGAACAGACTGGTTTTCAAAGTCTCTTGCAAAATAAAAGCCTGTGAAGCAGGCAAAGCTAATAGTGGAGATTACCCAACTGTGTGTTTATTTGGTTTTAGATAATGTAATGGAAAGGTGATGATGTGTTATAAATTAGATATATATGTGGGTAGTTTGTAACGGTTGTACATCCTGGGTTATCTGCAGTATTTTTTAGGCTTATATTCAAATTGATATATCGTGTAATAAGCAGTTTATCAGGTTTTCTTATCAATCAAGCTTATGAATTTAATGTACAGAACGGAGATCTCAGATATTGGGATTTATCTCAAATTGATGTCTTGATGGGAATCACAAACTTGTTAGGATGTGTTTCCGATGTTCATAAATGTTTTACTATAAAACATCACTGCTCAGAATAATAGAGAGATCATAATTATTAGTCCCCTACCGGCATCGCCAAAGGAGACAATTTAATATAATAGGTTTGCACTCCGTCCGTCCGTCAGTCACATTCATGTTTTCCGGATCTTTTTTCCTAAATGCTGGCAGATATTGATCTAATATTTGGTATGTTAGTCGACTACAAGGAGTTACAGATCAAGTTTGAGTTTCCTTCCCTTTCACTGATTTTAAAGGAAATTACGGGCCTTTGACTTAGAAAATTTCTTGTGATGAACTTGAACAGCTTGATTAAATGTGTTAGATGAAGCTAACTTTGATAAAAAAGATGCATTATTCATATGATTCACTTATTATTTAGAACTATTTCCTCGGAGGTAAATTACAGTAGAAATTCGTTCACAGGCATTCAGTCATATGTTTGTTTCTTTTTTGTCATAATCACAATTTACTGTCACTAAAGATCATATGATAAAAAGAATCTGACATGAATTGTCATTTCATATCAAATTTTACTAAACTCATATAGTAAAATTTGATATGAAATAACAATTCATGTCAGATTCTATATCTATCAATTAGGTACTGTATATCTTGACTCTTGAAGTTTGAGTTTCCTTCCCTTTCACTGATTTTTAAGGAAATTATTGAACTTAGAAAATTTCTTTAAAATAGCAGTTTTCTGGACTTTTTTTTTTTCAAAACGCTTGAAGGTAGTCATCTTATAGTTGGTATGTGAGTCTACCACTCTACTGATCAAGTTTGAGTTTCATTTTGGTTCGCTGTTTTTTTTTAAGAAAATGCACCAGATTAGCTTTTCAGGCTCTTAATTAGGTGTCTGAGGAGTTGATATCTGTTGTGGTTTTGACTTTCATCAAAAGTATTGATCAAATAATTGACTTATTAAATTTTGCAGCGTGAAGAAGGGCGGGGGTTCTTAGTTTTCTATTTGCCGGTAGGGGACTTAGTATTACCCAAGCAATACTTTCAGAAAGCTTGTCTTTCCTACATGAAACAAATCCAGAAAATGTTGCAGGCAGTTAAAGTTTTAAACCAGATCATTCTTGTCAGTAACTTGAAAGCTAATCAAGGTTTATATATTTTTTGATACATTAGTGTCTTTAACACTTTCCCTCATAGAGGAAACCATGAAAAGACTTATGCGAACAGCATAAAACCAGATCAGCCTGCGAGTAACTCGCAGGCTGATCAGGTTTTATGCTGTTCGCTGCTCCTCAGTGGTCTGGAAATGAGGATTTTGTAATTAAATTTGGTAAGGTTTAACTGTGGTTTTCTGCAGATAAGGCTTTATGTGGTACCTATTGAGTGCGTCAAAATGAGTCTATATGAGGGAAAGGGTTAAAATAAAATAAAATCATAAAACAGGTTAAGGTGGTAATATGCTTACAGTCTGATCTAATTTGTCTCACCTGAGCACAAATTATGCTGAAGGTAGGCTGATGGTACTCAGGTGAGTGACTTTGAGGCCACTTCAGTCCTCTTGTTTATCTTTCCTTTATCCAATCCATCTTTGTCTGTTTTTATCTCATCTGTTTTCTCAGGAAAAGAAGTTATTGTCATCACTGTGGTGTCATCGCCCTTGGCATCGTCATCATGAAAAACTTTAACCTTGGTCATAACTTATAAACTATTTAAATGTCTGTCATCAAACTTCACATACTTGTTCACTATCACAAAGGCTACATTCTCATCAAGGGCCATAACTCTTAGGTAAATTTTGACCAATTTATCTCCCCCTTCTTAATAATATTCCAAACAGATGGGCTTTGCCATGATCCACATGCGGTGCTCTTGTTATCCACCAGGTGTTATAAAGTCATTAATTTTTGTGGGCATTTAGTTTTCAATGGCTTTTTTGGCAAATTCTAATCCCCTTCAAAACTGGTAATTTAGTTAATCACATTTTCTAGGACAAATATAATTATGTACCAGCAAAATTGACTCTATTTAGCATATTCAACGAAATTTGATGTCAACGAAAAATAATGATTTTACAGTATTCCATCGGTCCATCTACCAATTTCTCTCTATCTGTAATCTGACAATTGCATCTACTTCAAGCAGGTCAGCAACAGCAACAGTAGTCTGCACATGGCGTACATATATATATGCATATTGATTTGGGAAAGGTTTAATCAGTACTTCACAGTAATTTACTTATCAGCAACAGCCCTCAGACTGTTCTTTGATATGCATGTTGTCTTTTGAACCTATAATTACTGGGAAAAAAATAATTAGTCATTCTGCTATAGGGAGCTATATATGGAGGCTTAGACGTTGTTTGATGTTGACTTGAATCAAGATAGAAGTGAGAATTTGTAATCAGAGAGAGAGAGAGAGAGACAGTGAGTGAAATATCCCATCAAATGGCTGCAGAAACAGATCAATGACTGAAATGCTGTTTGTTGTTTGTTAACCCTTTACTTAACCCTTTCCCTCATAGAGGAAACCATGAAAAGACCTATGCGAACAGCATAAAACCAGATCAGCCTGCGAGTAACTCGCAGGCTGATCAGGTTTATGCTGTTCGCTGCTCTCAGTGGTCTGGAAATGAGGATTTTGTAATTAAATTTGGTAAGGTTTAACTGTGGTTTTCTGCAGATCAGGCTTTATGTGGTACCTATTGAGTGTGTCAAAATGAGTCTATATGAGGGAAAGGGTTAATATAGACTCATTTTGATGCATTGGCAAACAGAGCATACCTAGATGAGGAGGAGCTGTCTGATCAGGGTCTCCTCTGTTAGCTCAAACAATGTTGTAGCTCATATTCTACACAGTCTGATCAGGGTCTCCTCTGTTAGCTCAAACAATGTTGTAGCTCAGATTCTACACAGTCTGCACCATGTATTAAAAAAAATCCACTGTGTCATATACAATTAAAAATTCAGTCAATTCATCAAGTCATTGATTTACACATAAATGTTCATGAGATAAAGCATTGAACCCATGCAAACAAGTAGACGTAGATCAGCACATGACTAGGTTGATCAGGTTTCATTTGGGTGGGGGGTTGTACCTATATTACTTATGGCTGACCACATTAAGGCATCATGGATTTATACCATCCTCTCAGGTACATATCTACACATGGATGAAGTAAAACAATGTGGGGGCCTCTGTGGGTGAGAGGGTCAAGTTGCTGACCTTAACGCTCACTCAACCCCTTACCACGTGGGTTCGAATCCCAGCAGGGTCATTAGGATTTTCATGTGAGGAAGCCTTCCAGCTGGCTAGCGGTCGGTGGTTCTACCCAGATGCCTCCATGCATTCGGGGTCTTCCTAGCTGGACGTAGCTATATGACTGAAATACTGTTGCAGCGACGGTAAACTCAAATAGTCAAGTCAAGTAAAAACAATGCGGGGTAAATTTCTTGCTCAAGGAAATTAGCAGTATCTTGGCAGGACTTGAACCCGGGATCTCTGATTCTAGGGTGCATGTCCTACCTATGGACCATTAATCCCAATGAATTTTAATAACTTATTCCCAATCAATATAAAACCATATAAGTTTTTTTTTTTTCTGTGTCTCAGTTACCTTTGGATACAAGATAGGTAAAATATGTTTCTTAAATTGAAATTAATTGTTTTGGACCTGAGAAACCCTCCATGTCTGTATTTTATACAATAGTATTCTAAGATTTTGAATAACGTTCATTTTCTTCTTTTGAATTAAACAAGTTACAAAACACCAATTTTATAAGAAATGAATAACAAAAACACAGTACCTGGTAATTATTCCCTTTATGTTTTAAGAAGTTTAATTTTGTTTCCTGAAATATTTATGGAATAAGTAAAACAAGACACTCTGAAAATTTCACTTTTGCCCAGTGCATTTAGATAACAGTAAATTACTTTCAGTTTCTGCTTTTACTCAGTTCTCTCTGTAATTTGCCAATCAAATTTCAGCAATAGAGATTATTGTAGCATTATCTTTGCATGTGCAAATAAGAAACTATTCAATTGTGAAGATAAGTTATATGTGAAGCTTACCCAGTTATCTTTTAATTGTTTATACATATCACAGATTTAAATGCAGCTTTTAATTAAAGCCATAAATCTGAGAGCAGGGTTAATACTTGATTAAGGCAGTTAATCAGGAGGATAAACTTGAAAGTGGTGTTTATACTTTGTTTGAAGTGTTGGAACAACAGAGCAGTAGAATTAATATCAAATTAAGTCTCAATTAGTGAATCAGAATCAATAGCAGTGTTAGAACAAGATAATTCATTAACATTAATTAGCATGTAGCATTGGTGTTCTGACAACTCTTGCCATGTAGATACACTTTGTTAACCCTTTCCCTCATATAGACTCATTTTGACGCCCTCAATAGGTATCACATAAAGCCTGAACTGCAGAAAACCACAGTTAAACCTTACCAAATGTAATTACAAAATCCTCATTTCCAGACCACTGAGGAGCAGCGAACAGCATAAAACCTGATCAGCCTGCGAGTTACTCGCAGGCTGATCTGGTTTTATGCTGTTCGCAAAGGGTCTTTTCATGGTTTCCTCTATGAGGGAAAGGGTTAAACCTGACTGAAAGTATTAGACATGGCACAAGATGTCACCTAATTATTTTATTTTATGCTTCCAGCTCTAAGTGTATGAAGTATAGAGGTTTTTAACCAGGTTTTCAATGAAAATCCTGCCTATTAGAATGTGGTACATTTTTGCCAATTTTTGATACAGTTATGGACCTTGAACTGAGATCATTTCTGACAGGCATACATGGTGTAGTGACTTTATAATCTTGTATATGAATAATCATATTTCTTGAACCAATGAAAAGGTGCGTAAGATTTTAAAAAAAAAAAAGTGCATGTGCACTATGTTCTCAATATTTATTTGTTCAACAGCCTTTGGCAAACATTTGAGGAAAGGAATTATGCTGATTTTTATGTATGGTCATTAATATGACTTAACATTATCTTGAATTGTATGATATGTCAGGGATACAGATAAGAAGCAAACAATAAAACCTGACCAGCCTGCAAGTTGCTTCTCCTTCATAAGGTATATACAATAAAGCACAGTATTTTAGGTTTTCTTTCCTTTTACCCTTTACTTCATGAATATTCATGTACAAATTTATGACTTGATGAATATTTATGTATTGAACTTGGTATATTAAGACACTGGATTATTCTTAGCTCAGTGCAGACTAATTGTTCCTGAAAAATAAAAATGCTACTTAAGTATGATTTTCATGCTCAGACTCAAACTATGCCCATTACTCATTGAATTTCAAAAGGAATTAGCGCATGATACTGAAATTTGAGCCTGAGTTTGTACTTATTAGTATTTTTGAGAACTCAGGGCCTGGATGGGTAAATTATTGTATGATTAGGGGGGACCCTGATCTTACTCCCGCCTGGAGCTTTCTGATCTGGGTCTGCTTTTTTTGCCAATCCATCAAAATGCATCTATACGAGGTATTAAAGGTTTATGAACATTTAATATTTTGCCTGTTTGTGTTTTTAAATGCCCAAAAGGGCACGTTATGTAATGGTGCTTAGTTGTCTGTCTGTATGCCATATAATATTTTCCTTAGTTTTGAATGACTGCAAGTTTAGTGGGATCTCATAGATGTTTAATAACAGATTCTTGGTAGTAAGAAAATGGCTGAATGTTTGGGTGTATAAAAATGCCCCACTTCTTGAAGCCCTAGTTCCTACTGTTTCAGAGAGTGGATTGTCTGTTTTCCTATTTAATGAGTTTCTTTGATCTCAATTGCTCCTCTGAATCCCCAGGAAAGCTTATTGGATGTCATTAAAATCTTAATATAAGAAATTTGTCGTTTTTTTAGCTCACCTGAGCACAAAGTGCTCAAGGTGAGCTTTTGTGATCACCCTTCGTCCGGCGTCCGTCGTCGTGCGTCGTCCGTCGTCCGTCGTCAACAATTTGCTTTAAACGACATCTCCTCTGAAACCGCTGGACAGAATTTAATGAAACTTGGCAGGAATGTTCCTTGGGTGAGGCTCTACAAAAGTTGCTAAAATAAAGTTGATCCATGAAGAACTCTGGTTGCCATGGCAACAAAAAGAAAAATAATTTGAAAACTTTAAAAATCATCTTCTTCATAACTACTGGCCAGATTTCAAAATTATTTGGTACATATGTTCCTTGGGTCAACCTCTACCAAAGTTGCTAAAATTATTCCGATCCGTAAAAAAACATGGCCGCCAGGGGCGGGGCTTATTTGCCTTATATGTATATAGAGAAACCTTTAAACAACATCTCCTCTGAAACCACTAGACAGAATTTGATTAAACTTGGCAGGGATGATCCTTGGGTCAACCTTCACAAAAGTTGCTAAAATAAAGTTGATCCATGTAGAACTCTGGTTGCCATGGCAACAAAAAGAAAAAAAAATGAAAACTTTAAAAATCATCTTCTTCAAAACTACTGGCCAGATTTTAAAATAAATTGGTACAGATGTTCCTTGGGTCAACCTCTACCAAAGTTGCTAAAATTATTCTGATCCGTATAAAAACATGGCCGCCAGGGGCGGGGCTTATTTGCCTTATATGTATATAGAGAAACCTTTAAACAACATCTCCTCTGAAACCACTAGACAGAATTTGATTAAACTTGGCAGGGATGATCCTTGGGTCAACCTTCACAAAAGTTGCTAAAATAAAGTTGATCCATGTAGAACTCTGGTTGCCATGGCTACAAAAAGAAAAAAAATATGAAAACTTTAAAAATCATCTTCTTCAAACTACTGGCCAGATTTTAAAATAAATTGGAACAGATGTTCCTTGGGTCAACCT
>CM037784.1:3321358-3349804 GCA_021229015.1 Solen grandis | reverse complement strand
AAAGAGCTTCAGGATGAGATAGAATGTTGAAACTTACACAGTTTGTAGTTCTGCAGAATTTCTACACATATTTTGAGTCGTGACGTCATATGACGTCATGTGACGTCAAAGGCATACTTCTAAATTTTCATTTTAGGGCAATGATTTCGACATGATGCCAGTTGTTCAGAATAATGAAAATTTCAGTGTTATGAGAGTAAAGTATGCGCTTTTGAACAAAAGCATCTTCAGCACCCTATGACGTCACATAACGTCAGAGCTAAAAATAGTGAAAAATGGTGTTCGCGCTCTACAGCCGTCATTTAAGGTCGGATTTTCTTCAAATTTTCACAGATGGTACATCATGAAACTAAGGTGTGCATATCCTGTCAACTAACCGAAATTCCGAAAGACCGAAGTTCTGTGGCTGAAACAAGATTCGAACATAGGACCGAAAATTTCATTTTAGGATTAAAGAGCATAAGGATGAGGTAGAAAGTTGAAACTTAAACAGTTTGCAGTTATGCATTATTAATAAATAAATTTTGAGTCCTGATGTCAAATGACGTCATGTGACGTCATAAGCATACTTCTTAATTTTCATTTTAGGGCAATGATTTCGACATGATGCCAGTTGTTCAGAATAATGAAAATTTTTAAAGTTATGACAGTAAACTATGCGCTTTTGAACAAAAGCATGTTCAGCACCCTATGACGTCATGTGACGTCAGACCTGAAAATAGTGAAAAATGGTGTTTACGCTCTAAAACGGCCATTTATGGTCGGATTTTCTTCAATTTTTCACAGATGGTACATCATGAAACTAAGGTGTGCATATCCTGTCAACTAACCGAAATTCCGAAAGACCGAAATTCTGTGGCTGAAATAAGATTCGAACATTGGACCGAAAATTTTATTTTAGGATTAAAGAGCTTCAGGATGAGATATAAAGTTGAAACTTACACAGTTTGCAGTTCTGCAGAATTCCTACATATATCTTGAGTCGTGACGTCATATGACGTCATGTGACGTCATAAGGATACTTCTTAATTTTCATTTTAGGGCAATGATTTTGACATGATGCCAGTTGTTCAGAATAATGAAAATTTCAGAGTTATGACAGTAAAGTATGCGCTTTTGAACAAAATCATCTTCAGTACCCTATGACGTCATGTTACGTCAGAGCTAAAAATAATGAAAAAAGGTTTTCACGCTCTACAGCCGCCATTTATGGACAGATTTTCTTCAAATTTTCACAGATTGTACATCTTGAAAGTAAGGTGTGCATATCCTGTCAACTAACCGAAATTCCGAAAGATCGAGGTTCTGTGGCTGAAATAAGATTCGAACATAGGACCGAAAATTTCATTTTAGGATTAAAGAGCTTCAGGATAAGATAGAAAGTTGAAACTTACACAGTTTGCAGTTCTGCAGAATTCCTATATAAATCTTGAGTCGTGACGTCATATAACGTCATGTGACGTCAAAAGCATACTTCTTAATTTTCATTTTAGGGCAATGATTTTGACATGATGCCAGTTGTTCAGAATAATGAAAATTTCAGAGTTATGACAGTAAAGTATTCGCTTTTGAACAAAAGCATCTTCAGCACCCTATGACGTCATGTTACGTCAGAGCTAAAAAATATTGAAAAAAGGTTTTAACGCTCTACAGCCGCCATTTATGGTCGGATTTTCTTCAAATTTTCACAGATTGTACATCTTTTAAGTTAGGAGTGCATATCCTGTCAACTAACCGAAATTCCGAAAGACCGAAGTTCTGTGGCTGAAATAAGATTCGAACATAGGACCGAAAATTTCATTTTAGGATTAAAGAGCTTCAGAATGAGATGGAAAGTTGAAACTTACACAGATTGCAGTTCCTCATAATTTCTTAATATATTTTGAGTCGTGACGTCAAATTTTATCATGTGACGTCATAAGCATACTATTTATTTTTCATTTTAGGGCAATGATTTCGACATGATGCCAGTTGTTCAGAATAATGAAAATTTCAGAGTTATTGCAGTAAAGTATGCGCTTTTGAGCAACAGCATTTTCAGCACCCTATGACGTCACCTGACGTCAGAGCTAAAAATAGTGAAAAATGGTATTTGCGCTCTACAGCCGTCATTTATGATCAGATTTTCTTCAAATTTTCACAGATGGTACATCTTGAAACTAAGGTGTATTTTGTCAGCTAACCTTAATTCCGAAAAACCGAAGTATTGCGGCTGAAGTAAGATTCAAACATAGGACCTATAAACTAGAAATCAAGTTTGCAGTCATGTCCTGACGTCATATGACATCATGTTACGTTACAGACAAATACTTAGTTCTTATCATTTGCACTAATTTCGGAATATAATGTCAATTGTTCAGCATGAACATGAAATACTACCAGAGGTGAGTCATTACATGAAACTTCTATGTCCTGCTTTTTGCATTAACACAGCTTGCAGAAAGTCCTATCATTCGTTTTCACGAATGACATCTAGTTAGGACTTTCTGCCCTTTCGGCAGAGAGTCCTATTGGGTTTGTTATGTTTTTTATTATTAGGACTTTCTGCCCTTTCGGCAGAAAGTCCTCTTGGGTTTGTACTGTTTATTCTTCTTATTATTCTTTTTTTTATTATTATTATTCTTTTCTTCTTTTTAACTAAGCATACTTCTTAATTATCATTTTACGGCAATGATTTCGACATGATGCCAGTTGATCAGAATAATGAAAATTTCAGAGTTATAAAAGTAAAGTATGCGCTTTTGAACAAAAGCATCTTCAGCACCCTATGACGTCATGTGACGTCACAGCTAAAAATAGTGAAAAATGGTGTTCGTGCTCCACAGCCGTCATTTATGGTCGGATTTTCTTCAAATTTTCACAGATGGTATATCTTGAATCAAAGGTGTGCATATCCTGTCAGGTAACCGAAATTCCGAAAGACCGAAGTTCTGGGGCTGAAATAAGATTCGAACATAAGACCGAAAATTTTATTTTAGGATAAATGAGCTTCAGGATTAGATATAAAGTTGAAACTTACACAGTTTGCAGTTCTGCAGAATTCCTACATATATCTTGAGTCGTGACGTCATATGATGTCATGTGACGTCATAAGGATACTTCTTAATTTTCATTTTAGGGCAATGATTTTGACATGATGCCAGTTGTTCAGAATAATGAAAATTTCAGAGTTATGACAGTAAAGTATGCGCTTTTGAACAAAATCATCTTCAGTACCCTATGACGTCATGTTACGTCAGAGCTAAAAATAATGAAAAAAGGTTTTCACGCTCTACAGCCGCCATTTATGGACAGATTTTCTTCAAATTTTCACAGATTGTACATCTTGAAAGTAAGGTGTGCATATCCTGTCAACTAACCGAAATTCCGAAAGATCGAGGTTCTGTGGCTGAAATAAGATTCGAACATAGGACCGAAAATTTCATTTTAGGATTAAAGAGCTTCAGGATAAGATAGAAAGTTGAAACTTACACAGTTTGCAGTTCTGCAGAATTCCTATATAAATCTTGAGTCGTGACGTCATATAACGTCATGTGACGTCAAAAGCATACTTCTTAATTTTCATTTTAGGGCAATGATTTTGACATGATGCCAGTTGTTCAGAATAATGAAAATTTCAGAGTTATGACAGTAAAGTATTCGCTTTTGAACAAAAGCATCTTCAGCACCCTATGACGTCATGTTACGTCAGAGCTAAAAATATTGAAAAAAGGTTTTAACGCTCTACAGCCGCCATTTATGGTCGGATTTTCTTCAAATTTTCACAGATTGTACATCTTTTAAGTTAGGAGTGCATATCCTGTCAACTAACCGAAATTCCGAAAGACCGAAGTTCTGTGGCTGAAATAAGATTCGAACATAGGACCGAAAATTTCATTTTAGGATTAAAGAGCTTCAGAATGAGATGGAAAGTTGAAACTTACACAGATTGCAGTTCCTCATAATTTCTTAATATATTTTGAGTCGTGACGTCAAATTTTATCATGTGACGTCATAAGCATACTATTTATTTTTCATTTTAGGGCAATGATTTCGACATGATGCCAGTTGTTCAGAATAATGAAAATTTCAGAGTTATTGCAGTAAAGTATGCGCTTTTGAGCAACAGCATTTTCAGCACCCTATGACGTCACCTGACGTCAGAGCTAAAAATAGTGAAAAATGGTATTTGCGCTCTACAGCCGTCATTTATGATCAGATTTTCTTCAAATTTTCACAGATGGTACATCTTGAAACTAAGGTGTATTTTGTCAGCTAACCTTAATTCCGAAAAACCGAAGTATTGCGGCTGAAGTAAGATTCAAACATAGGACCTATAAACTAGAAATCAAGTTTGCAGTCATGTCCTGACGTCATATGACATCATGTTACGTTACAGACAAATACTTAGTTCTTATCATTTGCACTAATTTCGGAATATAATGTCAATTGTTCAGCATGAACATGAAATACTACCAGAGGTGAGTCATTACATGAAACTTCTATCTCCTGCTTTTTGCATTAACACAGCTTGCAGAAAGTCCTATCCCCTTTGGAGAAGTCCTATTGGGTTTTTTTTATTATTAGGACTTTCTGCCCTTCCGGCAGAAAGTCCTCTTGGGTTTGTACTGTTTATTCTTCTTATTAGGACTTTCTGCCCTTTCGGCAGAAAGTCCTCTTGGGTTTGTTCTGTTTATTCTTCTTATTATTCTTTTTTTCTTCCTAACTAAACGCTTATTTTTCTATGTTGCTATACTCCTAGGACGATGAAATTGTTAGGACTTATTAGTCACGTGAGGAAATTTTGATTTCTATGATTTTCATATGCCTATGACGTCATATGACGTCACATTTGAAATATGCTAAAAAAATGTGTACGCGGTCTACAGCCATTGTTTGTGAACCGATTTTCATCAAATTTTCACATATTGTGTATATTAAGTTCTAGTTGTGCATCCCGGTGTCTGTTTTTCAAAATTCGAAAAGTCCATGGTTCTATAGAGAATCCAAGATTCGAACCAAGATCGTAAATTTTTTAAAGGCTTATAAAATCTGTCCTATTTAAGATAGAAAGTTTATGTTTAGTCAGTATATAGGTCTCTAGAAGTTTTAAACATTTTGTGAAAATAAATGTCATATGACGTCACATGACGTCATTATATGATAATGTATTTCTAATATTAACAAGAATATTTCTATATGTTGAAATTGTCGAAGGGCAATGAAAATTTAATGACACATGCTTCAAATGCTGAAAATTTGATGTCTATGATTTACATATGCCTATGACGTCATATGACGTCACACTTGAAATATGCAACAAAAGTTTGTACGCAGTCCAGTGCCATTGTTTATGAACCGATTTTCATCAAATTTTAAGATTGTGTATATTTTAAAAAATAATGTCAAGCGAATCCAAGATTCGAACCAAGGTCTTAAATTTTTTAAATGCTTATAAAATCTGTCCTATTTAAGATAGAATGTTGATATTTAATTAGTGTATAGGTCTCTAGAAGTTTTAAACATTTTGTATAGTAAACTAAATTTATATGTTGAAATTGTCGAAGGGCAATGAAAATTTAATGACACATGCTTCAAACGCTGAAATTTTGATTTCTATGATTTTCATATGCCTATGACGTCATATGACGTCACACTTGAAATATGCAACAAAAGTTTGTACGCGGTCTACAACCATTGTTTATGAACCGATTTTCATCAAATTTTCAAAGATTGTGTATATTAAGTTCTAGTTGTGCATCCCGGTGTCCGTTTTTCAAAATTCGAAAAGTCCAAGGTTCTATAGCGATTCCAAGATTCGAACCAAGGTCGTAAATTTTCAAATTCTTATAAAATCGGTCCTTTTTGAGATAGAAAGATGATATTAGGTCAGTATATAGGTCTCTGGGAGTCTTAAACATTTTGTGAAAATAAATGTCATATGACGTCACGTGACGTCATTATATAATAATCTTGTTAGAATATTCTAATTCTAACAAGATTATTTCTATATGCTGAACTTTTCGAAGGGCAATGAAAATTTAATGCCGCATCCTTCAGATGCTGAAATTTCGATTTCAATGATTTTCAGAAGCCTATGACGTCATATGACGTCACACTTGAAACATGCAACAAAAGTTTGTACGCGGTCTACAGCCATTGTTTATGAACCGATTTTCATCAAATTTTCACAGAATGTGTACATTAAGTTCTAGTTGTGCATCCCGGTGTCCGTTTTTCAAAATTCGAAAAGTCCATGGTTCTATAGCGAAGTCAAGATTCGAACCAAGGTCGTAAATTTTTAAATGCTTATAAAATCGGTCCTTTTTGAGTTAGAAAAGTGATATTTGGTCAGTATATAGGTCTCTAAGAGTCTTAAACATTTTGTGAAAATAAATGTCATATGACGTCACGTGACGTCATTATATGATAATGTATTTCTAATATTAACAAGTGTATTTCTATATGTTGAAATTGTCGAAGGGCAATGAAAATTTAATGACAAATGATTGAGGCGCTGAAATTTCTATTTCAATGATTTTCAGAAGCCTATGACGTCATATGACGTCACATTTGAAATTGACTACGAAAGTTTGTACACGGACCAGATCCATTATTAATGGGCCGATTTTCATCAAATTTTCACAGAATGTGTATATTACGTTCTTATTGTGTATACCGGTTTCCGTTTTTCAAAATTCGAAAAGTCCAAGCTTCTATGGCGGATCCAAGATTCGAACCAAGGACGACAATTTTTAAATGCTTATAAAAACTGTCCTATTTGAGATAGAAATTTGAAATTTTGTCAGTTAGTAGGTCTCTGGGTGTATAACAATTATGTGAAAATAAACGTCATATGACGTCACGTGACGTCATTTTTTTATTATTATTATTCTTTTCTTCTTCCTAACTAAACGCTTATTTTAATATGTTGCAATAGTCCTAGGACCATGAAATTTTTATGGATTATTAGTCACGTGAGGAAATTTTAATTTCAATGATTGTCTGCAGCCTATGACGTCACATGACGTCACAGCTAAAAATAGTGAAAAATGGTTTTTGCGCTCTACAGCCGTCATTTACAGTCGGATTTACTTCAAATTTTCACAGATAGTACATCTTGAATCAACGGTGTGCATATCCTGTCAGCTAACCGAAATTCCGAAAGACCAAACTTCTGTGGCTGAAATAAGATTCGAACATAGGACCGAAAATTTCATTTTAGGATTAAAGAGCTTCAGGATGAGATAGAAAGTTGAAACTTACACAGTTTGCAGTTCTGCAGAATTTCTACATATATTTTGATTCCTGACGTCATATGACGTCATGTGACGTCATAAGCATACTTCTTAATTTTCATTTTAGGGCAATGATTTCGACATGATGCCAGTTGTTCAGAATAATGAAAATTTCAGAGTTATGGCAGTAAAGTATGCGCTTTTGAACAAAAGCATCTTCAGGACCCTATGTCGTCATATGACGTCAGAGCTAAAAATAGTGAAAAATGGTGTTCACGCCCTACAGCCGCCATTTATGGTCGGATTTTCTTCAAATTTTCACAGATGGTACATCTAGAAACTAAGGTGTGCATATCCTGTCAGCTAACCGAATTTCCGAAAGACCGAAGTTCTGTGGCTGAAATAATATTCGAACATAGGACCGAAAATTTCATTTTAGGATAAAAGAGCTTCAGGATGAGATAGAAAGTTGAAACTTACACAGTTTGCAGTTCTGCAGAATTTCTATACATATTTTGAGTCGTGACGTCATATGACGTCATGTGACGTCATAAGCATACTTCTTAATTTTCATTTTAGGGCAATGATTTCGACATGATGCCAGTTGTTCAGAATAATGAAGATTTTAGAGTTATGACTGTAAAGTATGCGTTTTTGAACAAAAGCATCTTCAGCACCCTATGACGTCATGTGACGTCAGAGCTAAAAATATTGAACAATGGTGTTCGCGCTCTACTGCCGCCATTTATGGTCGGATTTTCTTGTAATTTTCACAGATGGTACACCTTGAAACTAAGGTGTTCATATCCTGCCAGCTTACCGAAATCCCGAAAAACCGAAGTTCTGTGGCTGAAGTAATATTCGAACATAGGATCAAAAATTTCATTTTAGGATTGAAGAGCTTCAGGATGAGATAGAAAGTTGAAACTTGCACAGTTTGCAGTTCTGCATTATTTCTACAAATATTTTGAATCGTGACGTCAGAGGACGTCATAAGCATACCACTTATTTTTAATTTGGGGCAATAATTTCGACATGATGCCAATTGTTCAGAATAATGAAAATTTCAGAGTTATTGCAGTAAAGTATGCGCTTTTAAGCAACAGCATTTTCAACACCCTATGACGTCATATGACGTCAGAGCTAAAATTAGTGAAAAATGGTGTTCACGCTCTACAGCCGCCATTTATGGTCGGATTTTCTTCAAATTTTCACAGATGGTACATCTTGAAACTAAGGTGTGCATATCCTGTCAGCTAACCGAATTTCCGAAAGACCGAAGTTCTGTGGCTGAAATAAGATTCGAACATAGGGCCGAAAATTTCATTTTAGGATAAAAGAGCTTCAGGATGAGATAGAAAGTTGAAACTTACACAGTTTGCAGTTCTGCAGAATTTCTATACATATTTTGAGTCGTGACGTCATATGACGTCATGTGACGTCATAAGCATACTTCTTAATTTTCATTTTAGAGCAATGCTTTCGACATGATGCCAGTTGTTCAGAATAATGAAGATTTTAGAGTTATGACTGTAAAGTATGCGTTTTTGAACAAAAGCATCTTCAGCACCCTATGACGTCATGTGACGTCAGAGCTAAAAATATTGAACAATGGTGTTCGCGCTCTACTGCCGCCATTTATGGTCGGATTTTCTTGTAATTTTCACAGATGGTACACCTTGAAACTAAGGTGTACATATCCTGCCAGCTTACCGAAATCCCGAAAAACCGAAGTTCTGTGGCTGAAGTAATATTCGAACATAGGACCAAAAATTTCACTTTAGGATTGAAGAGCTTCAGGATGAGATAGAAAGTTGAAACTTGCACAGTTTGCAGTTCTGCATTATTTCTACAAATATTTTGAATCGTGACGTCAGAGGACGTCATAAGCAAACCACTTATTTTTAATTTGGGGCAATGATTTCGACATGATGCCAATTGTTCAGAATAATGAAAATTTCAGAGTTATTGCAGTAAGGTATGCGCTTTTAAGCAACAGCATTTTCAACACCCTATGACGTCACGTGACGTCAGAGCTAAAAATAGTAAAAAATGGTGTTCGCGCTCTACAGCCGCCATTTATGATCAGATTTTCTTCAAATTTTTACAGATGGTACATCTTGAAACTAAGGTGTGAATAATTTGTCAGCTAACCTTAATTCCGAAAAACCGAAGTATTGTGGCTGAAGTAAGATTCGAACATCGGACCAAAAATTTCATTTTAGGGCTAAAGAACTTCGGGATGAGATAGAAAGTTGAAACTTACACAGTTTGCAGTTCTGTATAATTTCTTAATATATTTTGAGTCGTGACGTCATATGACGTCATAAGCATACTACTACTACTGCTACTTTCTTTTTTTCTTCGTAACTAAACGCTTATTTATAATATAATGTCAATTAATCACCATGAACATGAAATACTACCAGAGGTGATACATTACATGAAACTTCTATCTCCTGCTTTTTGCATTAACACAGGTTACAGAAAGTCCTATCATTCGTTTAGACGAATGACATCTAGTTATTATTATTATTCTTTTTTTCTTCCTAACTAAACGCTTATTTTTCTATGTTGCAATAATCCTAGGACAATGAAATTTTTATGGCTTATTAGTCACGTGAGGAAATTTTGATTTCTATGATTTTCATATGTCTATGACGTCATATGACGTCACAATTGACATATACTACAAAAGTTTGTAAACTGTCCAGAGCCATTGTTAATGGACCGATTTTCATCAAATTTTCACAGAATGTGTATATTAAGTTCTAGTTGTGCATCCCGTGTCCGTTTTTCAAAATTCGAAAAGTCCAAGGTTCTATAGCGATTCCAAGATTCGAACCAAGGTCGTAAATTTTCAAATGCTTATAAAATCGGTCCTATTTGAATTAGAAAGATGATATTAGGTCAGTATATAGGTCTCTAAGAGTCTTAAACATTTTGAGAAAATAAACGTCTTATATGATAATGTATTTCTAATATTAACAAGAGTATTTCTATATGTTAAAATTATCGAAGGGCAATGAAAATTTAATGACAAATGAGTCAGACGCTGAAATTTCGATTTCCATGATTTTCCAAAGCCTATGACGTCATATGACGTCACATTTGAAATTGACTACGAAAGTTTGTACACGGCCCAGAGCCATTATTAATGGGCCGATTTTCATCAAATTTTCACAGAATGTGTATTTTAAGTTCCTGTTGTGCATCCCGGTGTCCATTTTTCAAAATACGAAAAGTCCAAGGTTCTGTAGCGATTCCAAGATTCGAACCAAGGTCGTAAATGTTCAAATTCTTATAAAATCGGTCCTATTTGAGATAGAAAGATGATATAAGGTCAGTATATAGGTCTCTGGGAGTCTTAAACATTTTGTGAAAATAAATGTCATATGACGTCACGTGACGTCATTATATGATAAGGATTTTCTAATTCTAACAAGATTATTTCTATGTTGAAATTTTCGAAGGGCAATGAAAATTTAATGACACATGCTTCAGATGCTGAAATTTTGATTTCAATGATTATCAGAAGCCTATGACGTCATATGACGTCACATTTGAAATTGACTACGAAAGTTTGTACACGGTCCAGAGCCATTATTATTGGGCCGATTTTCATCAAATTTTCACAGATTGTGTATATTAAGTTCTCGTTGTGAATCTCGGTGTCCTTTTTTAAAAACTCGAAAAGTCCATGGTTCTATAGCGAATTCAAGATTCGAACCAAGGTCGTAAATTTTTAAATGCTTATAAAATCGGTCCTATTTGAGATAGAAAAGTGGTATTTGGACAGTATATAGGTCTCTAAGAGTCTTAAAATTTTGTGAAAATAAACGTCATATGACGTCACGTGACGTCATTATATGATAATGTATTTCTAATATTAACAAGAATATTTCTCTATGTTGAAATTTTAAATTTAATGACATTATGCAAATTTTTTCAATGATTAGCATAGGCTTATGACGTCATGTGACGTCACAATTGAAATTGACTCTGAAAGTTTGTACACCGTCCAGATCCATTATTTATGGGCCGATTTTCATCAAATTTTCACAGAATATGAATATTAGGTTCTTATTGTGTATCCCGGTGTCCGTTTTTCAAGATTTGGAAGAAGACAACGTCAAAATCCATTCAAGCATAACATCTTATCCAGATGAGCTAGGATACTGATATTTTGATAGCATGTGTAAAAGGATCAAAGTGACTCAGTCGCTCAAGTTTGACTCAGTGTCGCAGAAAGTCCTATCTTTTGTCAGAACAAAAGAACATCTAGTTCTTCTTCTTATTATTCTTTTTTTCTTCCTAACTAAACGCTTATTTTTCTATGTTGCAATACTCCTAGGACGATGAAATTTTTATGACTTATTAGTCACGTGAGGAAATTTTGATTTCTATGATTTTCATATGCCTATGACGTCATATGACGTCACATTTGAAAAATGCTTCAAAAGTTTGTACGCGGTCTACAGCCATTGTTTGTGAATCGATTTTCATCAAATTTTCACAGATTGTGTATATTAAGTTCTAGTTGTGCATCCCGGTGTCCGTTTTTCAAAATTCGAATAGTCCATGGTTCTATAGCGAATCCATGATTCGAACCAAGGTCGTAAATTTTTAAATGCTTATAAAATCTGTCCTATTTAAGATAGAAAGTTGATATTTAGTCAGTTTATAGGTCTCTAGAAGTTTTAAACATTTTGTGAAAATAAATGTCATATGACGTCACGTGACGTCATTATATGATAATGTATTTCTAATATTAACAAGAATATTTCTATATGTTGAAATTGTCGAAGGGCAATGAAAATTTAATGACACATGCTTCAAATGCTGTAATTTTGATTTCTATGATTTTCATATCTCTATGACGTCATATGACGTCACACGTGAAATAAGCTACAAAAGTTTGTACGCGGTCCAGAGCCATTATTGATGAACCGATTTTCATCAAATTTTCACAGAATGTGTATACTAAGTTCTAGTTGTGCATCCCGGTTTCCGTTTCTCAAAATTCTAAATTGCCAAGGTTCTATAGCGATTCCAAGATTCGAACCAAGGTCGTAAATTTTCAAATGCTTATAAAATCAGTCCTATTTGAGATAGAAAGTTGATATTTGGTCAGTATGTAGGTCTCTCGAAGTCTTAAAAATATTTTGAAAATTTGCATCATATGACGTCACGTGACGTCATTATATGATAATGTATTTCTAATATTAACAAGAATATTTCTATATGTTGAAATTGTCGAAGGGCAATGAAAATTTAATGACACATGCTTCAAATGCTGTAATTTTGATTTCTATCATTTTCATATCTCTATGACGTCATATGACGTCACACGTGAAATAAGCTACAAAAGTTTGTACGCGGTCCAGAGCCATTATTGATGAACCGATTTTCATCAAATTTTCACAGAATGTGTATACTAAGTTCTAGTTGTGCATCCCGGTTTCCGTTTCTCAAAATTCTAAATTGCCAAGGTTCTATAGCGATTCCAAGATTCGAACCAAGGTCGTAAATTTTCAAATGCTTATAAAATCAGTCCTATTTGAGATAGAAAGTTGATATTTGGTCAGTATGTAGGTCTCTCGAAGTCTTAAAAATATTTTGAAAATTTGCATCATATGACGTCATGTGACGTCATTATATGAAAATATATTACTAACATTAACAAGATTATTTCTATATGTTGAAATGGTCGAAGAGCAATAAAAATTTAATGGCATATGTTTCAGACGATATAATTTCTATTTCAATAAATTTTATAAGCATATGACCTCATATGACGTCACACTTGACATATTCTACAAAAGTTTTTACGCGGTCTACAGCCATTACTTATAAACCGATGTTCATCAAATTTTCACAAAATATGTATATTAAGATCTAGTTGTGCAAAAAAAAGGCTTGAGAATCCAAGATTCGAACCGAGGTCGTTAATTTTCAAATGCTTATAAAATCGGTCCCATATGAGATAGAATGTTGATATTTGAACATTGTGTAGGATTATGGATGACTGAACGATTTTGTGAGAATGAACGTCATGTGACGTCAGATGACGTCAATACATGAAAATCTATTTCTAATATTTACAAGAAAATTTCTATATGTTAAAATGGTCCATGGAAATGGAAATTATATGACATTTTGCTTCAAATGTTGATATTTTTAATTCTACAGTTTTCATATGCCTATGACGTCATATGACGTTACACTTGCCAGATGCTACAAAAGTTTGTACGCGGTCTACAGCCATTGTTTATGAACCGATTTTCATAAAAATTTCACAGAAAGTGTATATTAGGTTATAGTTGAGCATCCCGGTGTCCGTTCTTCTAAATTCAAAAATGCAAAGGTTTTATGGCGGATCCATTATTCGAACCAATGGCGTCAAATTTTAAATACGTATAAAATCGTTTCCAGATGAGTTAGAAATCTAATATTTGGAAAGTAAATAAGTCTCCAAGAGTGCTTTACATTCTCTGAAGATGAACGTCATTTGACGTCATATGACGTCATAAGGTTAAAAATTATTTCTGATATATACGCGTAAATTTAATATGTTGTTAACTTCCCAGGACCATGAAATCTTATGGTATATACTTTAGAAATGCTTTAAAATGCAATGTAATTCATATTAATTTGACGTTATATCACATCAGATTTGACGTCAGGACAAAAAGGTTTTACGCGGTGTACAGCCATTATTTTTGGACCAATTTTCAGCAAATTTCAAAGAATGTATATGTAACGCTCTAGTTGTGTATCCCGGGTCCTGTTTTACAAATTCGAAAAGACGAAAAGGCAATGGTTGTATGGCGAATCCAAGTTTCGAAACATTGACGTCAAATTTCAAAAACATATAAAATCGCTTCGAGATGATTTAGAAAGTTGATATTTGGACTGAATATTAGTCTTTAAGACTTTATATTTGTGAAGATTTCTTATTTGACGTCATAATGTCAAAAAGAATGCTACGCGTTAATTTCTATATGTTGCAAAGTTGCAAGGAGCATGAAAAAATTACTTGATATATTTAAGATACTTAATATTTCATTTAATTGATTTTCTTATGCCTATGATGTCATGTGACATCAAACTTGACATTGTCTAAACACTCTTGTACGCGGTCTACAGCCATTATTACAGGATGGAATTCGAATTGTAAGCGTTTTAAATAAATTTGATTTGTAACATAGATTATAAAAATAGTCCAAGTTAAATAAATCGATATATAAAAATGATTTTCAGTTACTTTTGCCATTTCCTCCAAGTTAAACAGTTTATTTATCAAAGTTCATTTAAGTTATGGCCATACAAAAGCAAGTTAAAGGCTGCAATTTTATATCCTCTTACTTTTTTTGCTTTTAAGTATTTGACAAATGTAGCAGAAAGTCCTATCATTCGTATCAACGAATGAAATCTAGTTATTATTATTCTTTTTTTCCAACCTATTCATGTTGTTATTTCATTAAGTTGCTGAAGGTCTAGGACAAAGAAATTCTATCAACAGACACCTGAAGCAATGGCATTTTGGAATATATTATCTTTATCTTCACCTGAAGTCACATGACGTCAGAACTAAAAAAAGCTACCAAAGTTTGTACGCGCTGTACAGTCGTCATTTATGGACGGATTGTCATGGAATTTTCACAGGAGTTATATATTACGACCTCATTGTGCGGGATTATATAGGTTTGCCAAGATTCGAAAGAACTAAGGTTCTATGGCGAATCCAAGATTCGAACCAAGGACGTCAAATTTCAAATCCATATAAAATCGATTCTAGATGAGATAGAAAGTTGATATTTGGCGAGATTATATGTCTCTGTGTTTCCTTTGCATTTTGTAAAGATGAACGTCATATGACGTCATATGACGTCATCAAGTTGTATAGAATTTCCGATTTCTTGATGTCAATTTACTCATGTTGCAAAGGTTCATAGACATTGAAAATTTAATGTCCTATGTAGGTAATCATGAACATTTAGATTCAATGCGTAAAATTTTCATATGACGTCACATGACGTCAGAACTAAAAATAGCTACCAAAGATTGTACGCGCTGTACAGCCGTCATTTATGGACGGATTGGCATGGAATTTTCACAGAAGTTAGTTATTACGACTTCATTGTGCAGAATTATATAGGTTTGCCAAGATTCGAAAGAACTAAGGTTCTATGGCGATTCCAAGATTCGAACCAAGGACGTCAAATTTCAAATCCATATAAAAAAACGTTTCTAGATGAGATAGAAAGTTGATATTTGGCGAGATTATACGTCTCTGTGTTTCATTTACATTTTGTAAAGATGAACGTCATATGACGATATTTGACGTCATCAAGTTGTATAGAATTTCCGATTTCTTGATGTCAATTTACTCATGTTGCAAGGGTTCATTAACAATGGAAATTGAAAGTCCTTTGTAGGTGATCATGTTCATTTTGATCCAATGTTTAAAATTTTCATATGACGTCACATGACGTCAGAACTAAAAATAGCTACCAAAGTTCATCCGCGCTGTACAGCCGTCATTTATGGACGGATTGTCATGGAATTTTCACAGAAGTTATATATTACGATCTCATTCTGCAGGATTATATAGGTTTGCCAAGATTCGAAAAAGCAAAGGTTCTTTGGCGAATCCAAGATTCGAACCAAGGACGTCAAATTTCAAAAACGTATAAAATCGTTTCTAGATGAGATAGAAAGTTGATATTTGGAGAGATTATATATCTCTGTGTTTCCTTTGCATTTTGTAAAGATGAACGTCATATGACGTCATCAAGTTGTATAGAATTTCCGATTTCTTGATGTCAATTTTCCTCATGTTGCAAAGCTTCATAGACAATGCAAATTAAATATCCTTTGTACATAATCAGGAACATTTAGATTCAATGTTTAAAATTTTCATATGACGTCACATGACGTCAGAACTATAAATAACTACATGTACCAAAGTTTGTCCGCTCTGTACAGCCGTCGTGTATTGATAGATTGGCATGGAATCTTCACAGAAGTTATATATTACGACCTCATTGTGCAGGATTATATAGGTTTGCCAAGATTCGAAAGAACTAAGGTTCTTTGGCGAATCCAAGATTCCAACCAAGGACGTCAAATTTTAAATACGTATAAAATCGTTTCTAGATGAGATAGAAATTTGATATACAGCGAGCTTATACGTCTCTGTGTTTCCTTTGCATTTTGTAAAGATGAACGTCATATGACGTCATATGACGTCATCAAATTGTAGAGAATTTCCGATTCCTGAATGTCAATTTACTCATGTTGCAAAGGTTCATAGACAATGGAAATTTAATGTCCTATGTAGGTAATCATAAACATTAAGATTTAATGAGTAAAATTTTCATATGACGTCACATGACATCAAAACTTAAAAAAGCTACCAAAGTTTATCTGCGCTGTACAGCCGTCATTTATGGACGGATTGGCATGGAATTTTCACAGAAGTTAGTTATTACGACTTCATTGTGCAGGATTATATAGGTTTGCCAAAATTCGAAAAACACCAGGTTTGTCATGGTTTGCAGTGCAGAAAGCCCTATCTTTTGTTCAAAACAAAAGAAGTCTAGTTAGGACTTTCTGCCCTTTCGGCAGAAAGTCCTATTGGGTTTGTACTGTTTTTTATTAGGACTTTCTGCCCTTTCGGCAGAAAGTCCTATTGGGTTTGTTATGTTTTTTATTATTTATATTCTTCTTATTCTTTTTTTCTTCCTCTTGTATTTGTGTTAATTTCGATGTGTTGCCAATGGCCCAGAACAATGAAAATTTTATGGCATATATTTCAAACCATGTGCTTTCGAATGCAATGAATTTCATCTTCATATGACGTCATATAACGTCAGATTTGACGTCAGGTGAAAAAGTTTGTACGCGGTCTACAGCCATTATTTCTGGGACGATTTTCATCAAAATTTCACAGAATGTGTATGTTAGGCTCTAGTTGTGCCTTCCGGTGTCCGCTTTTCAAAATTTAAAAACGCAATGGTTCTATGGCGAGTCAAAGATTCGAACCATTGACGTCAAATTTCAAATGCGTATAAAATCGTTTCTAGATGAGCTAGAAAGATAATATTTGGACAGGATATATGTCTTAATGTTTCCTTTATATTTTCAGAAGATGAATGTCGTATGACGTCATATGACGTGATGAGGTGGAAAGTAATTTCTAAATTTTACGTGTTAATTTTTATATGTTGAAAATATCCGAGCACCTTAAAAATTTAATAGCCTATGCTTCAGATAAAACATTTTTCATTTCGATCATTTCCATTTGTCTATGACGTGTTTTGACGTCAAACTTGACGTCGTCTTAAAATATTTGTACGCTGTCTACAGCCATTATTTCTGGGCTGATTTTCACCAAAATTTCACAGGATGTGTATGTTAGGCTCTAGTTGTGCCTTCCGGTGTCCGTTTTTCAAAATTTAAAAAGGCAATGGTTCTATGGCGAGTCAAAGATTCGAACCATTGACGTCAAATTTCAAATGCGTATAAAATCGTTTCCAGATGAGCTAGAAAGATGATATTTGGACAGGATATAAGTCTTTAGGTTTCCTTTATATTCTCAGAAGATGAATGTCGTATGACGTCATATGACGTCATGAGGTGAAAAGTAATTTCTAAATTTTACGTGTTAATTTTTATATGTTGAAAACGTCCGAGCACCTTAAAAATGTAATAATATATGCTTCAGATAAAACTTTTTTTTTATTTCAATCATTTCCATTTGTCTATGACGTGTTTTGACGTCAAACTTGACGTCGTCTTAAAATATTTGTACGCTGTCTACAGCCATTTTTTCTGGGCCGATTTTCACCAAAATTTCACAGAATTTGTATGTTAGGCTCTAGTTGTGCCTTCCGGTGTCCGTTTTTCAAAATTTAAAAAGGCAATGGTTCTATGGCGAGTCAAAGATTTGAATCATTGACGTCAAATGTCAAATGCGTATGAAATCACTTCCAGATGAGCTAGAAAGCTAATAATTGAATAGGATATAAGTCTCTAAGATTTCTTTAGATATCGAGAGAATTAACTTCATTTAACGTCATTTGACGTCATGAGGTGAAAAGAAATTTCTAATTATTACGTTTTAAATTCTATATGTTGAAAACGTCCGAGCACCTTGAAAATCCAATAGCTTAAGCTTCAGATAAAACATTTTGCATTTCAATGATTTTCATTTGCCTATGACGTGTCTTGACGTCAAAATTGACGTCGTCTTAAAATGTTTGTACGCGGCCTACAGCCATTATTTCTGGACCGATTTTCATCAAAATTTCACAGAATGTGTATGTTAGGCTCTAGTTGTGCCTTCCGGTGTCCGTTTTTCAAAATTTAAAAACGCAATGATTTTATGGCAAATCCAAGATTCGAACTTTTGACGTCAAATTTCAAATGCGTTTAAATCGCTTCCACATGAGCTAGAAAGCTTATATGTGGATAGTATATAAGTCTCCAAGTCTGCTTTATATTCTATGAAGATTAACGTCATATGACGTCATATAAGATTGAAATTTTAACGGTTTGCAGAAAGTCCTATCATTTGCCGTGCAAATGAAATCTAGTTATTCTTCTTCTTATTATTCTTTTTTTCTTCCTCTTATATTTGTGTTAATTTCGATATGTTGCCATTGACTCAGAACAATGAAAATTTTATGGGATATATTTCAAACCATGAGCTTCCGGATGCAATGAATATCATATTTATATGACGTCACATAACGTCAGATGTGACGTCAGGTGAAAAAGATTGTACGCGGTCTAAAGCCATTATTTCTGAACCGATTTTCATCAATATTTCACAGAATGTGTATGTAAGGCTCTAGTTGTGCCTTCCGGTGTCCGTTTTTCAAAATTCGAAAAGGCAATGGTTCTATGGCGAATCCAAGATTCGAACCATTGACGTCAAATTTCAAATGCGTATAAAATCGCTTACAAATGAGCTAGAAAGCTGATATTTGGACAGAATATAAGTCTCAAAGGTTACTTTACATTCTCTGAAGATGAACGTCATATGACGTCATATGACGTCATGAGGTGAAAGGGAATTTCTAATATTTACGTGTTAATTTTTATATGTTGTACAAGTCCGAGCACCTTGAAAATTTAATAGCATATGCTTCAGATAGAACTGTTTGCATTTCAATAATTTTCATTTGACTATGACGTGCTTTGACGTCAAACTTGACGTCGTCTAAAAATGTTTGTACGCGGTCTACAGTCATTATTTCTGGGCCGATTTTCATCAATATTTCACAGAATGCGTATGTTAGGCTCTAGTTGTGCCTTCCGGTGTCCGCTTTTGATAATTCGAAAATGCAATAGTTCTTTGGCGAATCCAAGATTCGAACCATTGACGTCAAATTTAAAAGGCGTATAAAATCGCTTACAAATGAGCTAGAAAGATGATATTTGGACAGAATATAAATCTCAAGGGTTACTTTACATTCTCTGAAGATAAACGTTATATAACGTCATATGACGTCATGAGGTGAAAGGTAATTTCTAATTTTTATGTGTTAATTTTTATATGTTGTTTACGTCCGAGCACCTTGAAAATTAATAGCATTTGCTTAAGATAGAATTTTTTCCATTTCAATAATTTTTATTTGACTATGACGTGTTTTGACGTCAAACTTGACGTCGTCTAAAAATGCTTGTACGCGGTCTACAGCCATTATTTCTGGGCCGATTTTCATTAATATTTCGCAGAATGTGCATGTTAAAGTCTAGTTGTACATTCCGGTGTCCGTTTTTCCAAATTCGAAAATGCAAAGGTTTTATGGCGGATCCAAAATTCGAACCATTGACGTCAAATTTCAAATACGTATAAAATCGTTTCCAGATGAGTTAGAAATATAATATTATATTTGGATAGTATATAAGTCTCCAAGAGTGCTTTACATTTTATGAAGATGAACGTCACATGACGTCATATGTAGTCATAAGGTCAAAAATAATTTCTGATATATACGCGTTAATTTAAATATGTTGTTTACTTCCCAGGACTATGGAAACCTAATGGTATGTACATCAATCCATGTGCTTTAGAATGCAATGTAATTCATATTAATGTGACGTTATATCACGTAAGATTTGACGTCAGGACAAAAAGGTTTTACGCGGTGTACAGCCATTATTTTTGGACCGATTTTCATCAAAATTTCACAGAATGTATATGTAACGCTCTATATGTGTATCCCGGGTCCCTTTTTACAAATTCGAAAAAGCAATGGTTCTATGGCGAATCCAAGTTTCGAACCATTGACGTCAAATTTCAAATACATATAAAATCGCTTCCAGATGATTTAGAAAGTTGATATTTGGACTGAATATTAGTCTTTGAGACTTATTCATATTCTGTGAGGATTAATGTCATTTGACATCATAAGGTCAAAAAGAATGTTAATATATCTACGCGTTAATTTCTATATGTTGCAAAGTTGTAAGGAGCATGAAAAAATTACTTGATATATTCAAGATACTTAATATTTCATTTCATTGATTTTCTTATGCCTATGGCGTCACATGACATCAAACTTGACGCTGTCTACACAAGCTTTTACGCGGTCTTCGGCAATTATTACAGGATGAAATTCGAATTGTAAGCATTTTAAATAAATTTGATTTGTAACATAGATTATAAAAATAGTCCAAGTTAAATAAATCGATATAAAAAAATGATTTTCAGTTACTTTTGCCATATCCTCCAAGTTAAACGGTTATATTTTTCAAAGTTTATTTAAGTTATGGCCATACAAAAGGAAGTTAATGGCTGGAATTTCATATCCTTTTACTTTTTTTGCTTTTAAGTGTTTAACAAATGTAGCAGAAAGTCCTATTATTCGTATCAACGAATGAAATCTAGTTATTATTATTATTATTATTCTTTTCTTCTTCCTAACTAAACGCTTATTTTTATATGTTGCAATAGTCCGGAAATTTTTGGTTATTAGTCACGTGAGGAAATTTTGATTTCAATGATTTTGAGCACCATATGACGTCACATGACGTCACAGCTAAAAATAGTGAAAAATGGTGTTCGCGCTCTACAGCCGTCATTTATGGTCGGATTTTCTTCAAATTTTCACAGATGGTACAACTTGAATCAAAGGTGTGCATATCCTGTCAGCTAACCGAAATTCCGAAAGACCGAAGTTCTGTGGCGGAAATAAGATTCGAACAAAGGACCGAAAATTTCCATTTAGGATTAAAGAGTTTCAGGATGAGATAGAAAGTTGGAACTTACACAGTTTGCAGTTCTGCAGAATTTCTACATATATTTTGAGTCCTGACGTCATATGACGTCATGTGACGTCATAAGCATACTTCTTAATTTTCATATTAGGGCAATGATTTCGGCATGATGCCAGTTGTTCAGAATAATGAAAATTTCAGAGTTATGACAGTAAAGTATGCGCCTTTGAACAAAAGCATCATCAGCACCCTATGACGTCATGTGACGTCTGAGCTTAAAATAGAGAAAAATGGTGTTCGCGCTCTACAGCCGTCATTTATGGTCGAATTTTCTTCAAATCTTCACAGATGGTACATCATGAAACTAAGGTGTGCATATCCTGTCAGCTATCCGAAATTCCTAAAGACCGAAGTTCTATGGCTGAAATAAGATTCGAACATAGGACCGAAAATTTCATTTTAGGATTAAAGAGCTTCTGGATGAGATAGATAATTGAAACTGACACAGTTTGCAGTTCTTCAGAATTCCTACATATATTTTGAGCCGTGACGTCATATGACGTCATGTGACGTCATAAGCATACTTCTTAATTTTCAAATTAGGGCAATGACTTCAACATGATGCCAGTTGTTCAGACTAATGAAAATTTCAGAGTTATGAAAGTAAAGTATGCGCTTTTGATCAAAAGCATCTTCAGCACCCTATGACGGCACATGACGTCACAGCTAAAAATATCGAAAAATGGTGTTCGCGCTCTACAGCCGATATTTATGGTCGGATTTTCTTCAAATTTTCACAGATGGTACATCTTGAAACTAAGGTGTGCATATCCTGTCATCTAACCGAAATTCCGAAAGACAGAAGTTCTGTGGCTGAAATAAGATTCGAACATAGGACCGAAAATTTCATTTTAGGATTAAAGAGCTTCTGGATGAGATAGAAAGTTGAAACT
The DNA here is from genome assembly GCA_021229015.1 of Solen grandis. Classification (NCBI taxonomy): domain Eukaryota; kingdom Metazoa; phylum Mollusca; class Bivalvia; order Adapedonta; family Solenidae; genus Solen; species Solen grandis. Next base: position 3,327,399 of record CM037784.1, on the reverse strand, counting down.
GACACAGGTTGCAGTTCTGCAGAATTTCTATATACATTTTGAGTCCTGACGTCATATGACGTCATGTGACGTCATAAGCATACTTCTTAATTTTCATTTTACGGCAATGATTTCGACATGATGCAAGTTGTTCAGAATAATGAAAATTTCAAGGTTATGACAGTAAAGTACGCGATTTTGAACAAACGCTTCTTCAGCACCCTATTACGTCATGTGACGTCTGAGCTTAAAATAGTGAAAAATGGTTTTCGCGCTCTACAGCCGTCATTTATGGTCGGATTTTCTTCAAATTTTCACAGATGGTACAACTTGAATCAAAGGTGTGCATATCCTGTCAGCTAACCGAAATTCCGAAAGACCGAAGTTCTGTGCCTGAAATAAGATTCGAACATAGGACCGAAAATTTCATTTTACGATTAAAGAGCTTCAGGATGAGATAGAAAGTTGAAACTTACACAGTTTGCAGTTCTGCAGAATTTCTACATATATATTTTGAGTCTGGACGTCATATGACGTCATGCGACGTCATAATCATACTTCCTAATTTTCATTTTAGGGCAATGATATCGACATGATGCCAGTTGTTCAGACTAATGAAAATTTCAGAGTTATGAAAGTAAAGTATGCGCTTTTGATCAAAAGCATCTTCAGCACCCTATGACGTCACATTACGTCACAGCTAAAAATATCGAAAAATGGTGTTCGCGCTCTACAGCCGATATTTATGGTCGGATTTTCTTCAAATTTTCACAGATGGTACATCTTGAAACTAAGGTGTGCATATCCTGTCATCTAACCGAAATTCCGAAAGACAGAAGTTCTGTGGCTGAAATAAGATTCGAACATAGGACCGAAAATTTCATTTTAGGATTAAAGAGCTTCTGGATGAGATAGAAAGTTGAAACTGACACAGTTTGCAGTTCTGCAGAATTTCTATATACATTTTGAGTCCTGACGTCATATGACGTCATGTGACGTCATAAGCATACTTCTTAATTTTCATTTTACGGCAATGATTTCGACATGATGCAAGTTGTTCAGAATAATGAAAATTTCAGAGTTATGACAATAAAGTATGAGATTTTGAACAAAATCATCTTCAGCACCCTATGACGTCACATGACGTCACAGCTAAAAATAGTGAAAAATGGTGTTCGCGCTCTACAGCCGTCATTTATGGTCGGATTGTCTTCAAATTTTCACAGATGGTACATCATGAAACTAAGGTGTGCATATCCTGTCAGCTATCCGAAATTCCTAAAGACCGAAGTTCTATGGCTGAAATAAGATTCGAACATAGGACCGAAAATTTCATTTTAGGATTAAAGAGCTTCTGGATGAGATAGAAAGTTGAAACTGACACAGTTTGCAGTTCTTCAGAATTCCTACATATATTTTGAGTCGTGACGTCATATGACGTCATGTGACGTCAGAAGCATACTTCTTAATTTTCAATTTAGGGCAATGACTTCAACATGATGCCAGTTGTTCAGAATAATGAAAATTTCAAGGTTATGACAGTAAAGTACGCGATTTTGAACAAACGCTTCTTCAGCACCCTATTACGTCATGTGACGTCTGAGCTTAAAATAGTGAAAAATGGTTTTCGCGCTCTACAGCCGTCATTTATGGTCGGATTTTCTTCAAATTTTCACAGATGGTACAACTTGAATCAAAGGTGTGCATATCCTGTCAGCTAACCGAAATTCCGAAAGACAGAAGTTCTGTGGCTGAAATAAGATTCGAACATAGGACCGAAAATTTCATTTTACGATTAAAGAGCTTCAGGATGAGATAGAAAGTTGAAACTTACACAGTTTGCATACTGCAGAATTTCTACAAATATTTTGAGTCTGGACGTCATATGACGTCATGCGACGTCATAAGCATACTTCCTAATTTTCATTTTAGGGCGATGATATCGACATGATGCCAGTTGTTCAGAATAATGAAAATTTCAGAGTTATGAAAGTAAAGTATGCGCTTTTGATCAAAAGCATCTTCAGCACCCTATGACGGCACATGACGTCACAGCTAAAAATATCGAAAAATGGTTTTCGCGCTCTACAGCCGATATTTATGGTCGGATTTTCTTCAAATTTTCACAGATGGTACATCTTGAAACTAAGGTGTGCATATCCTGTCATCTAACCGAAATTCCGAAAGACCGAAGTTCTGTGGCTGAAATAAGATTCGAACATAGGACCGAAAATTTCATTTTAGGATTAAAGAGCTTCAGGATGAGATAGGAAGTTGAATCGTACACTGTTTGCAGTTCTGCAGAATTTCTACATATATTTTGAGTCGTAATGTCATATGACGTCATGTGACGTCATAAGCATACTTCGTAATTTTCATTTTAGGGCAGTGATTTCGACATGATGCCAGTTGTTCAGACTAATGAAAATTTCAGAGTTATGACAGTAAAGTATGCGCCTTTGAACAAAAGCATTTTCAGCACCTACGACGTCACATGACGTCACAGCTAAAAATAGTGAAAAATGATGTTCGCGCTCTACAGCCGTCATTTATGGTCGGATTTTCTTCAAATTTTCACAGATGGTACATCTTGAAACTAAGGTGTGCATATCCTGTCAGTTAACCGAAATTCCGAAAGACCGAAGTTCTGTGGCTGAAATAAGATTCCAACATAGGACCGAAAATTTCATTTTAGGATTAAAGAGCTTCAGGATGAGATAGAAAGTTGAATCGTACACTGTTTGCAGTTCTGCAAAATTTCTACATATATTTTGAGTCGTAACGTCATATGACGTCATATGACGTCATGAGCATAATTCTTAATTTTCATTTTAGGGAAATGATTTCGACATGATGCCAGTTGTTCAGACTAATGAAAATTTCAGAGTTATGACAGTAAAGTATGCGCTTTTGAGAATAGCATTTTCAGCACCCTATGACGTCACATGACGTCACAGCCAAAAATAGTGAAAAATGGTGTTCGCGCTCTACAGCCGACATTTATATTCAGATTTTCTTCATATTTTTACAGATGTTACATCTTGAAACTAAGGTGTGCATATTCTGTCAGCTAACCAAGATTCCGAAAGACCGAAGTTCTGTGGCTGAAATGAGATTCGAACATAGGACCGAAAATTTTATTTTAGGATTAAAGAGCTTCTGGATGAGATAGAAAGTTGAAACTTACACAGTTTGCAGTTCTGCAGAATTTCTACATATATCTTGAGTGGTGGCGTCATATGACGTCAAGTGACGTCATAAGCATACTTCTTAATTTTCATATTAGAGCAATGATTTTGACATGATGCCAGTTGTTCAGAATAATGAAAATTTCAGAGTTATGATTATAAAGTATGCGCTTTTGAACAAAAGCATCTTCACCACCCTATGACGCCATGTGACGTCACAGCTAAAAATATCGAAAAATGGTGTTCGCGCTCTACATCCGCCATTTATGGTCGTATTTTCTTCAAATTTTCACAGTTTGTACATCTTGAAACTAAGGTGTGCATATCCTGTCATCTAACCGAAATTCCGAAGTTATGTGGCTTAAATAAGATTCGAAAATAGGACCGAATATTTTATTTTAGGATTAAAGAGCTTCAGAATGAGATAGAATTTTGAAATTTACACAGTTTGCAGTTCTGCAGAATTTTTTCATATATTTTGGGTCGTGACGTCACATGTTGTCATATGACTTCATAAGCATACATCTTAATTTTCATTTTAGGGAAATGATTTCGACATGATGCCAGTTGTTCAGAATAATGAAAATTTCAGAGTTATGACAGTAAAGTATGCGCTTTTGAACAAAGCATCTTCAGCACCCTATGATGTCATGTGACGTCAGAACTATAAATAGTTAAAAAAATGTTGACGCTCTACAGCCGCCATTTATGGTCTGATTTTCTTCAATCTTTCACAGATGGTACATCTTGAAATTAAGGTGTGTATATCCTGCCAGGTAACCGAAATTCCGAAAAACTGAAGTTCTGTGGCTGAAGTAAGATTCGAACATAGGACCGAAAATTTCATTTTAGGATTGAAGAGCTTCAGGATGAGATAGAAAGTTGAAACTTACACAGTTTGCAATTCTGCAGAATTTCTACAAATATTTTGAATCGTGACGTCATAGGACGTCATAAGCATACCACTTAATTTTAATTTGGGGCAATGATTTCGACATGATGCCAGTTGTTCAGAATAATGAAAATTTCAGAGTTATTGCAGTAACGTATGCGCTTTTGAGCAACAGCATTTTCAGCACCCTATGACGTCACGTGACGTCAGAGCTTAAAATAGTGAAAAATGGTGTTCGCGCTCTACAGCCGCCATTTATGATCAGATTTTCTTCAAATTTTTACAGATGGTACATCTTGAAACTAAGGTGTGAATATTTTGTCAGCTAACCTTAATTCCGAAAAACCGAAGTATTATGGCTGAAGTAAGATTCGTACATAGGACCTTTAAACTAGAAATCAAGTTTGTAGTCTTGTCCTGACATCATATTACATCATGTTACGTCACAGATTAATACTTAGTTCTTATCATTTGCACTAATTTCGGAATATAATGTCAATTGTTCAGCATGAACATGAAATACTACCAGAGGTGAGTCATTACATGAAACTTCTATCTCCTGCTTTTTGCATTAACACAGCTTGCAGAAAGTCCTATCATTCGTTTTCACGAATGACATCTAGTTATTCTTCTTATTATTCTTTTTTTCTTCCTCTTATATTTGTGTTAATTTCGAGGTGTTACCATTGACTCAGAACAATGAAAATTTTATGGCATATATTTCAAACCAAGAGCTTTCGGATGCAATGAATTATATATTAATACGACGTCATATAACGTCAGATTCGACGTCAGGTGAAAAAGTTTGTACGCGGTCTTAAATGCGTGTAAAATCGCTTCCAGATGAGTTAGAAAGCTTTTATTTGGGTAGTATATAAGACTCCATGTCTGCTTTATATTCCATGAAGATGAACGTCATTTGACGTCAGATGACGTCATAAGGACAAAAATAATTTCTGATATATATGCGTTAATTCAAATATGTTGTTAACTTCACACGACCAAGGAAATTGAATAGTTTATACATCAATCCATGCGCTTTAGAATGCAATGTATTCCATAATAATGTAACGTTATATCACATAAGATTTGATATCAGGGCAAAAAGGTTTTACGCGGTGTACAGCCATTATATTTTGACCGATTTTCATCAACATTTCACAGAATGTATATGTAACGCTCTTGATGTGTATTCCTTATCCGGTTTTCCAAATTCCGAAAAGGCAATGGTTCTATGGCGAATCCAAGTTTTGAACCATTGACATCAAATTTCAAATACGTATAAAATCGCTTTCAGGTGGTTTAGAAAGTGGATTTTTGGACTGAATATTAGTCTTTAAGACTTATTTCTATTATGTGAGGATTAACGTCATTTGACGTCATAAGGTCATAAAGAAAGTTTGATATCTAAGCGTTAATTTCTATATGTTGCAAAGATCCAATGGGGCATGAAAAATTAACTTGATATATTTAAAATACTTAATATTTCATTTCATTGATTTTCTTATGCCTATGACGTCATATGAAACTTGACATTGTCTACATAAGTTTGTACGCGGTCTACAGCCATTATTTCAGGACGGATTTTCATCAAAATTTCACAGAATGTGTTTGTTACGCTTTAGATGTGCCAACCCGTCTCCGTTTTACCAAATATGAAAAAGCAAGGATTTTGCTGGGCATCCTTACGTTCGTTTTCAAAATATTGAAAAGACCGAGGTTCTGTGGTGAAACAAAGTTTTGAAAATATGACCTCGGAATTAAGTTTAGTATTTAAGAGACCCTATTCGAGGAAAAAAGCTGAATTTCACACATGTTGTAATTCAAAACGTTTTCTTTAGATTTCCATAGGTCAGACGTCATTTGACGTAATGGGATCATAATATGTTTTCACTTTTGGTGCAATAAATTCAATGTGATCCCAATGGTCCAGAATTACAAAAATATAATAGCATATGTTAAATATGCTGAATTTTCATATG
>CM037784.1:3271258-3321258 GCA_021229015.1 Solen grandis | reverse complement strand
GCACTTTGACAAATTTGATTCTATGTTACTAATGGTGCATGAAGAAAGAATACCGGTAATTTGACATTAATGTCTTGCCGTCTTGCTCAACCTATTAGACCTTGAGAGTGCCTATGTTTTTATTTTAACTTTGAATATTGAGTAGAGGAGGTATGTGTGGGGTGTGGGGGGGGGGGGGGAGAAGGAGGAGTACCATTAATCAAAATATGAATATTTAAAGTTACAAAAAACAAATATATATATAATGTCCATAAATATCCTATACTGGTAAGAAATGTAAGTGGTCCAGTAGCTCTGACAGTATAGGTAGGGCTCCAGCCATGTTAAAGAAGGGTCCAAGATTGCAGTCCTGTGCCGTATTCATAAAACTCCTTAGGAAAAAAATCCCTTAGTTTCTAAGATTTTCCTTAAAATCACACTAGTTTTCCCAAAGTTTTTAAGGATTTCCTTTAGTCTTATCTATAAAACACCTTAGGATATTTATTCCAGTTAAGGAATTACTTTCCTAAAAAACGAAGGAGCTTTATAAATAAGGCCCTAAGTATTCTCACCTGGTTATACAATTTCTGTCCTTTTATTAAGTTATTTACCCTTTACTACATATAGACTCATTTTATTGCCTTGGCAAACAGAGCAGACCTAGATCAGACAGCTCCTTGCTTAGTCTGACCTCCCCTGTATGCTAATAAAATACTGTAGCTCAGATTCAACTAAGTTTGCACAGCAAAGAAAAACCCAATAGTTCATATATTGTACATTATTTAGTGGTCTGAAAATGGTCAAAAAGATATTTGACAATAAACAAACAAAAAATGCTGAATCCAAAATACAGTCAACCCTGAATTAGCAGTGACCTCTGAGGCTCTGATTAGCAATCAACAACAAAGGCCAGTTACTGACTTTAATTTAACCTCTGACTAACAGCAACCTCCAGATAAAGTTCATTTTTAAAAGTCCTGTAATTGGCCTGTACTCACAGGTTTTACTGATAGCATTCATCTTTGCACAAGATCACCTAAATCTTATCATCTGTTCCTAATCAAAAGCTCTTTTTTTCCATACAATTTGATGATGAATGATGATCATTTTTCAGTAACAAAATAAAAAGGAAATGGACAAACAAAGGTGATATTATATTCTGGAATAGGTCTTGAAATAATGACATTGTATTGTCCATGATATTAAATGCAACTTAAAATACTTAGAAGGATTTATGACAGACCCCTGAGTGATTTTGATAATTATAGAAGTCTTTTTCAAATAGTCTGTGATTTGGTTCCTTTGCCATGTATTGTAGTGCATTGAAGATTTTTAAATAGTTAAAGATAGTTTTTATTATTATTACATTCTGTCTTTTTTTTAGCAATTCTTCACTTCTGATAATGATAAAGCAAACCAGACAATTAAATTGGTCACAGAATGACCATTGATTGAAACTGTCATTTGCCAAAAAGAAAATGAATAAACATTTCATCAAAGAAATTGCCTATTAAAAAATGAGAACTCTAGTCCTTTTTCTTATCTAAAAGTTCCTATTATCTTATTACAAACAAAATTGAAAATTAATAACAGAGTGGCTACAAAGGCGTTTCATCCTGTGAATCTTAGAAGATTTAATTGACTAAAGAACTTGGACTGTCTTCTATTAAAAAGAAACTTCAATTAAATTTTCTTCTCTTTTTTCTTTAATATATAATATGTATTATTTATAAACAAGAGGGCCATAGAGGCCCTGGATTGTTCACCTGAGTTAAGGGTTACCCAAGGAACATCTGTACCAAAACATTTTGAAATCTAGCCAGTAGTTTTGAAGGAGATGATTTTTAAAGTTTTTATATTTCTTTTCTTTCTGTTGCCATGGCAACCAGAGTCCTACATGGATCAAGTTTATTTTAGCAACTTTTATGGAGGTTCACCCAAGGATTTTTACTTTTAAGTTTTATCAAAATCTGTCCAGTGGTTTCTGAGGAAATGTTGTTTAAATTTTTCACTATATACAGTAAAGGCAAATTTAGCCCTGCCCCTGGAAGCCATTTTTTTTCTTCTACGGATCAAATTATTTTAGTAATCTTGATCAAGGGTTACCAAAGGAACATCTGTGCTATAACATTTTGAAATCTGGACAGTAGTTTTGAAGGAGATGATTTTTAAAGTTTTCATATTTTTTTTCTTTCTATTGCCATGGCAACCAGAGTTTATTTTAGCAAATTTTTTGAAGGTTTATCCAAGGATTATCCCTGCCAAGTTTATTCAAATTCTATCCAACGGTTTCAGAGGAGATGTCGTTAAAAGGTTTTCACTATATACATTTAAGGAAAATTAGCCCCGACCCTTGCGGCCATGTTTTTTTACGGATCGGAATAATTTGAGAATTATTGGTAGAGGGTTACCCAAGGAACATCTGTACTAAAACATTTTGAAATTTGGGCAGTAGTTTTGAAGGAGATGATTTTTATAGTTTTCATTTTTTTTTTCTTTCCATTGCCATGGAAAACAGAGTTCTACATGGATCAAGTTTATTTTAGCAACTTTTGTGAAGGTTCACCCAAGAATCATTCCTGTCAAGTGAAATCAAATTCTGTCCAGCAGTTTCAGAGGAGATGTCTTTAAAAGGTTTTCACTATATACATTTAAGGAAAATTAGCCCCGACCCCATTGTTGTTGTTGTTGATGATGTTGTTTAAAGCAAATTGTTGACGACACACGAAGGGCGACACTTTGTGTTCAGGTGAGCTAAAAAATGACAGATTCAGAATTTTCTTTATTCAGCAATAGTAGTCTTTTGTATCTTGGTTCAACTCCTTTCTCCAGAGAAACATAACAGACCTTGATACCAAACAATGCTTCAGCTTGTTATTTAACATCTAGTCATTAATATAGTTCACCAATTAAATCATCATAAATACTAGCCCACCCCCTAAGTGATCAAACTTGACGATTAACAAGTAGAATACCCACTGAGTTTTGAAAGTAGGGGTACAATTGTTGTTTTTCATTAACTTTGTACCAATTCATATAGAGAGTCTATATAATTTTGGAGGTAAAATCCCTCTACAGGGGTAAATGGGCATGAGGTAAAGGGTTTAAACACCATACTGGGAATTTCTATATTTCCATAATCTAACACTTTAAGAGTGCATTTCTTTGAGTTAAACCTGTGGTTACTGCATCTTTACTATGCAGCCAACCTTATTAAGCCAGTCAACTTCATGACTCCAACAAGAGTGCCAGTGATGCCACAATATACGCCGCCACAAAATATAAAGACCAAGAGGGGCCTTTTAATTATTGCTTTTAACATTTCTGTAAGCATAAGCTCATAATGAAGTCTTAAGACCAATTAATTTAGCTGAACAGAGACAGAACCCTAAACATTCTTCCAATATGAAAGAAGGTCAAATAGCAGTATAAATATGAATCCTTTTTCTTTCTCCGCATAACTCTTGCAAAAATCACTGTACCAGAAAATCCCTGCTTTATGCACATTTACCTGTTTAGAAACTTGAGTTGTGTTTTCAAGAGACCATGTTTAGAAAGGCATAACTATTGCAAATATTGATGAACATCAAAATCCCTGCTTTGTGCATATCTACCCAGTATAGTAATGACATTGCCCAAGTTTTGAAAAGATTAGGTCAGAAACATACAAGGAATTGCATTCACAAGGTTGCAATATCAATCAGCTACAGCGACTAAGTTTCAAGGGACACAAATCTTGTAAAAATCAATGAACCAGAAAATCGCCACTTCATGCACATCTACCCATTAAAGTAATGACATTGACCAAGTTTTGAAAAGATTCATTCAGAAACGTAGGAGGAGTTGCGTTCACAAGGCTGCAATATCAATCAGCTACAGAGACTAAGTTTCAAGGGACACAAATCTTGTAAAAATCAATGAACCGGAAAATCGCCACTTCATGCACATCTACCCATTATAGTAATGACATTGACCAAGTTTTGAAAAGATTCATTCAGAAATGTAGGAGGAGTTGCGTTCACAAGGCTGCAATATCAATCAGCTACAGAGACTTAAGTTTCAAGGGACACAAATCTTGTAAAAATCAATGAACCGGAAAATCGCCACTTCATGCACTTCTACCCATTATAGTAATGACATTGATCAAGTTTTCAAAAGATTCATTCAGAAACGTAGGAGGAGTTGCGTTCACAAGGCTGCAATATCAATCAGCTACAGAGACTAAGTTTCAAGGGACACAAATCTTGTAAAAATCAATGAACCGGAAAATTGCCACTTCATGCACATCTACCCATTAAAGTAATGACATTGACTAAGTTTTGAAAAGATTCATTCAGAAATGTAGGAGGAGTTGCGTTCACAAGGCTGCAATATCAATCAGCTACAGAGACTAAGTTTCAAGGGACACAAATCTTGTAAAAATCAATGAACCGGAAAATCGCCACTTCATGCACTTCTACCCATTATAATTATGACATTGACCAAGTTTTGAAAAGATTCATTCAGAAACGTAGGAGGAGTTGCGTTTACAAGGCTGCAATATCAATCAGCTACAGAGACTAAGTTTCAAGGGACACAAATCTTGTAAAAATCAATGAACCGGAAAATCGCCACTTCATGCACATCTACCTATGACATTGACCAAGTCTTGAAAAGATTCATTCAGAAATGTAGGAGGAGTTGCGTTCACAAGGTTGCAATATCAATCAGCTACAGAGACTAAGTTTCAAGGGACACAAATCTTGTAAAAATCAATGAACCGGAAAATCGCCACTTCATGCACATCTACCCATTAAAGTAATGACATTGACAAAGTTTTGAAAAAATTCATTCAGAAACGTAGGAGGAGTTGCGTTCACAAGATATGGACATACGGACGGACAGACGGAGAAGATGACGCCAATATACGACCGCCTACGGCGGCGTATAAAAATCCAACATAATTATAACCTCCATCTAGCAGCCACCTGCACTTAGCAGTCAGATGACTGGCGCTTCAGTCAGATGTAAATGACAGGGAACCATAACAACAAAACAGGTAGACCAGTTCAATCCGGAATTAAATGTGGCATTCATAGAGTTTCTAGTTTTTACCTGGGTATCTCTAAAACTTGATGTGAATCCAAACAAACTCTCATTCTTCGCAAAATAAGCTGAGCCACCATCTGAATGATCCTGCATTTATAGAAGACAATGCCCTGGCTCACTTATATTACAGGAACTGATATATTGGGGGCCACCAGGCATGTTAAGTAATGAAGTGGCTAACACTTCAGCCAGCTGGGTTTTTTTGTCAACCTTTTCATACCTTTAGGTTGATGGCTGCACCTGGTTTACTCACAGTGTACAGTACCCCAAACCACAGGTATATAACCGTAACAATGTGATGACGTTCAGTTACCATGGCAGCTGACGTAGGTTATTAACTGATGCTGCTACAGTGTTTGGGGAGCAGTAGGTATTTCTAGTTGTTGTTTTTTTTCTCTCTGAATTATGTATATGAGGAGCAAAGATGAAGTAGCCTGCCATCAATTAATCAAGATATATTATCTGACAATGAAATTATCAGTGAGTCTATTATATGTGATCCAAAAGCAGAGTTGCCAAAAAAAAAAAAAGCACAAATTGTAGCATTGTTTTGACTTACGAAAAAAAATGGAAAAAGAACATTTAAACTGATAATGCGTTCACTTATAAACTCACAGGACTAAAAATGATACTTAATTATACCTAGGTAAACTCACCTAATTCTATAGATTCCCAGGAATGTAAGGATTACATCACCCCACGAAGATGTCCTCCTCACTGCTTTCCATTCATAACAAAGCAAATGGAAAACTAGTGAAATGTGGAAAATAAAATAGGTCCTTGTCTCTAAACAGGGCGGTTAGCTTTAAAGATGTGTCTACTTGTCAGTTAAAACACAAGGAATGTGAGAGCAATTCATTAACCCACAATGCAAAGTTGTAATTTTATGATTATTTTTACAACATAAGAATGGCAACCAGTATTCACAGGCCACACAGAAAGAATATTACCATTGATTTTTTTCTTTACCTCTTATTTCTTTTCATGAGTTTTTAAATGTACGAATAGAAGAAGTGATTTCTTTTAATATGCATATACCAGCTAATTTGATAGACATTTCATAAAAGATTTGCTTTTCATATTCATTAAGTTATAGCCAATAAGACAAATCCTTGTCATGGAAGAAAGCCTCTGTGACCAAGAGGGTAAAGTCGCTGACTTAAACACTCACTCAGCCCCTCACCACATGGGTTCGAATCCCGGCAGGGTCATTCGGATTTTCATATGAGGAAGCCTTCCAGCTGGCTTGCGGTAGGTCGGTGGTTCTACCCGGATGCCTCCGTGCAATCGAGGTCTTCCTCCACCTGTAATTAGCTGGACGTCACTATATGACTGAAATACCGTCGAGGCGACGGTAAACTCATATAGTGAAGTCAAGTCAAGTTTGTATGAGTCACTCTTACAAGATCATTGGTCAGATGAAAGGACAGATGGTGCTTCTTATATCCACCCCCTCCCCCTAACACAATCTTTGCCAAGGGTAATCAATGATCTAATGTAACTGCCTAATTGAACCGTTATGTGCACAGGTAAGAAGAAACAATATTCAGTCCATGGAAAGGAAAACAAAAACTGACAGGAAATTACCACTATAGAGTAATATTTTTTTTTAGCTGCCACAAATATTTCAGATATAGGAATATACAATGCCAATCTGTGCAACAATCTTGGAACTAAAGAGAAAACCTACATGAACAGCATTGTGGAGGCTCAATGATTATACTTGTATGTGATGAAATACTCACTTTCCAGTGAACTTTGAAATTTGGGATAACATCTATAAAGTCCCTTCAGTTTTGAGGATACTTGGCAAATTTGGGGGGAAAAACACTCATCAAAGGGTAAATGGAAATGCTGAATCAGCATTCTTGGGAATCAAACTAAGGCTGGTGACACTAGTAATGTAGCTGCCTAACCACTATACTACAGATTGAGCAAGCATAATCAGATTACAACGAACTAAAGACAGTCAATATATTTACTGAAGAAATTAGTTATGTTTCATGTTTAATTGACAATAGACTGTACAACACTGATTCTTGAAGGGAACTGATTATTTCTGTCCATCATTCACTGATTATTTCTATCCATTATTCATTATTTCTATCCGTCATTCACTGATTATTTCTGTCCATTCACTCATTATTTCATTCAATAATTATTTCTGTCCATCATTCACTGATTATTTCCATCATTCAATGATTGTTTATATTCATCATTCACTGATAATTTTCTACCTATCAGTTTCTTATTTATTTCTATCCATCATTTTACTTTTTTTTTTTTATTTATTACAGTATCTTCTATCTTTCATTTTACATATCTTTTTTTTCTATTTCATTTTACTACTAGATTTCTGTCTCAATACAATTATCGGGAGAATTATGTTTGATTTTTCTTTCTACTGAGGACTAAAATGTCAGCTTGATGATTGTATTATGGGGTACAGACTAATGAATGTTGTATTCCTACAAGTACCACTGCATTTTGATCTTGTTCATGCCATGTGGCATTCACAAAAACTCTAGCAGTTGTGCAGTTTTGCACACGACTCTCTGTCTGGAGAAATTCGGTTAGCTATAAATGTATCATCAACATATAAAACCCCTGAGGGATATTTAGGTTTAGCATAATAGAAATCAGGTTAGCGAAAATTGGCCAATGGGAATTTAATTTACACTTCACTGTAATGGAAGATACATACCTTGGGTTGCATTTACTAATCATCTCCAGATATTTCTAAACGTTGGTAACATTTTTTAAATATTGTATTTCATGAAACATTATGTTTTCGCAAATTTAAGTAATCCAGCAATCATTAAATTATAATAATGGTCCTTCATATGCTTAAAAAGACTCCAATGCAGATATGAGCATCCAATGATTCTTTTGCTCAAAGTCTATAAAGGCTTGCATTTACTACAAAATTTCCATCATGATCACTTGATGGACCATGATCACAATTTAATGATGGACAATACCTTATAGATAAATTACATTACAGACATTATGAAGACAGTAAGTAGAATAAGGGTATTATCATTACCCCTTTCCATTAGCTCATTGACGCAACTCATAGGTACACATAAAGCCTGTTAGAAACCCACAGTTAAACTACATTAATTACAAATCTCATTCAACTGAGGAGCAGCGAACAGCATAAACTATAGCCTCGATTATCGCATGCTAATTGTTATGCTTCGATAGGTTTTCATGGTGTCCTCTATGAGGGAAAGGGTTAAAATACTTTGAGAACATGTCCCCTGAATACAAAGGACTCACAATAATAATAGAATTCTTCCATATATCATTTCACATTCACCAAAACATGATTTCAATTATCGCAATATATTGTGTTTTAATAGCTGAATTATTTTCAAGTTTTTAATAGATCTAATAAATAGAAACAATATGCAGACATTTTTTTTCCTTCCATTCTATGAAGTAAATTTTACAACTTCAGAAGAACATTGCAGTATAAACAAGCCATTATGATTAAGAGCTAATGTTTACTATAAGAATGAATGGAAACTTGAAGTCAAAACATCAGTTCAGGCAAAGAATTTTGAGTTGGTACCTTACACAAAACACTGAAAATAACTTAAAATAATAACTTAAAACAAAAGAAGTGTCCACATCATGTGCATATTTGTTTTACTTTAGGCAATTATTATGTTGCAATATATCACAATATAAGGTTCAAATATTGCAATATATTGCATACCATGTTTGCTTGCAGTACCCAGTCCTACTATCTTAATCACTATGCTGATACCTTGCAAACATTCAGAAGGCTAGTGCATATAAAACTGATGCTAACTGTATTTGACTGCAGAAAAAAACCCCTAATGCTATAGCTTGTTTTCAAATAATTAAATAATGGGAAAAGAGGACTGCTTTTGCCTAATAAGACAAGTAAAAAATAATGTCAAATACCGGTATACAGCCATCGTACCATGGCACCATATTTTTTTGTTGTACATCATGGTTTACCAGTAAAGCAGTGTACGCCACCCCTACCTTTAACCAAATCTAAAAAACAATACACAACTTTTTTGTCTTATAAACAACTTAGTCAAAATCAAACTAAGTTTCTTTCTCGATCACTTCATAAGTGTTAAGCATTTAAAAAGTATCCCCCCCTCTCTTTATCTATCTGTCTATTTAATCTATAAGTCACAAGAATGCCATGCTCTTTAATTACAATACTCATTATTAGATCATGATAGATTTTGATCCTAGTTTTCACTTACTTTTGTTGATCATCAGCAAATCCTTCATGTTGATATTGTCTTCCAGTGAGGGAGGTCGACTGTTTTCCGACCGATCAGAACCTGCAACACAGACAGCATGATTGATTACCTATGTCTGCATTATCAAATTTTGAACACCGACCATCGTTTTGCTGGAAAACACAGAATAACATTTGCCCACTTCAATCACAATTTTTATTTGCTCTCTCTTCTTCCCTTATTCTAAAGTGCTGAATCATAATACAGAATAATTAATTGTATTATGATTCATAATACAGAAAAATTGGGTTGCATATGATGGATAATACAGAAAAATAAAGTTGTATATGATTTGCAATACAGAAAAATGAAGCTGAGAGATCAAAATACAAAGAAATAACATGTAAAGAATTACTGAGCTGTACCTGAGTAATAAACAGAATTATAAAGTTGCAGGGGTGATGATACAGAACATGTAATAATTCAGAATGTTTGTGTTGTTTGAATGATAATACATGAGTATAATATCAAATTATTGAGCTATATGTGGCATGAGCATTGATACAGAATTACTGTCTTGTATATGATAATACAGAATTACTGTCTTGTATATGATAATACAGAATAACTGTCTTTATATATGATAATACAGAATAACTGTCTTGTATATGATAATACAGAATAACTGTCTTATATATATGATAAAAACAGAATAACTGTCTTGTATATGATAATACAGAATAACTGTCTTGTATATGATAATACCAAATAACTGTCTTATATATGATAATACCAAATAACTGTCTTATATATGATAATACCAAATAACTGTCTTATATATGATAATACCAAATAACTGTCTTGAATATGATTATACAGAATAACTGTCTTATATATGATAATACCAAATAACTGTCTTATATATGATAATACCAAATAACTGTCTTGAATATGATAATACAGAATAACTGTCTTATATATGATAATACCAAATAACTGTCTTGTATATGATAATACAGAATAACTGTCTTGTATATGATAATACAGAATAACTGTCTTGTATATGATAATACCAAATAACTGTCTTGTATATGATAATACAGAATAACTGTCTTGTATATGATAATACAGAATAACTGTCTTGTATATGATGATACCAAATAACTGTCTTGTATATGATAATACAGAATAACTGTCTTGTATATGATAATACCAAATAACTGTCTTGTATATGATGATACCAAATAACTGTCTTGTATATGATTATACAGAATAACTGTCTTATATATGATAATACCAAATAACTGTCTTGTATATGATAATACAAAATAACTGTCTTGTATATGATAATACAAAATAACTGTTTTGTATATGATTATACAGAATAACTGTCTTATATATGATAATACCAAATAACTGTCTTATATATGATAAAACCAAATAACTGTCTTGTATATGATAATACAAAATAACTGTCTTGTATATGATAATACCAAATAACTGTTTTGTATATGATAATACCAAATAACTGTCTTATATATGATAATACCAAATAACTGCCTTATATATAATACCAAATAACTGTTTTGTATATGATTATACAGAATAACTGTCTTATATATGATAATACAGAATAACTGTCTTATATATGATAATACCAAATAACTGTCTTATATATGATAATACAGAATAACTGTCTTGTATATGATTATACAGAATAACTGTCTTGTATATGATAATACAGAATAACTGTATTGTATATGATTATACAGAATAACTGTCTTGTATATTATAATACAGAATTACTGTTTTGTATATGATAATACAGAATAACTGTTTTGTATATGATTATACAGAATAACTGTCTTGTATATGATAATACAGAATAACTGTCTTGTATATGATAATACAGAATAACTGTCTTGTAAATGATAATACAGAATAACTGTCTTGTATATGATAATACTGAATTACTGTTTTGTATGTGATAATACAGAATAACTGTCTTATATATGATAATACCGAATAACTGTCTTATATATGATAATACAGAATAACTGTCTTATATATGATAATACCAAATAACTGCCTTATATATAATACCAAATAACTGTCTTATATATGATAATACCAAATAACTGTCTTATATATGATAATACCAAATAACTGCCTTATATATAATACCAAATAACTGTCTTATATATGATAATACCAAATAACTGTCTTGTATATGATAATACCAAATAACTGTCTTATATATGATAATACCAAATAACTGTCTTATATATGATAATACCAAATAACTGTCTTGTATATGATAATACCAAATAACTGTCTTATATATGATAATACCAAATAACTGCCTTATATATAATACCAAATAACTGTCTTATATATGATAATACCAAATAACTGTCTTATATATGATAATACCAAATAACTGTCTTGTATATGATAATACAGAATAACTGTCTTGTATATGATAATACCAAATAAAGGGAAGTTTTAATTATATTCTTAATCATATAATCTGTGTTTTATAAATGTGCAACAGAAATAATTAATTTTAACCTTAAACAAGTTTATTATATAAATAAAGATATTTTAATTATAGCCTTATAGAAAAAAAAATACTAAACTTATTTGAATGACAACACTTGACACAAACATAAAACTAAATCTGCTAGGTTGACAAGAAACTGTTTACATTCCACACATTTTGAATGGGTCTGACATTTTTACATATTGAAACATGTTTACAACTCAAAATACTGAATTTTGTTTTCATGTTTACACATTGAAAAGTCGAGCTAATGTCAATACTGTTCTACATTCATCTGTCCCTGTTTGATGTCAGGATTCTATTTAAACTGCCAAAAAAAAATTTTCCACGCAATTTGCAGTGTGAAAAATATGTTGCAGTGTGCATGGTGCAAAACAAATCTGTCTTTCACATCAAATTGCCAGATGATTTCAATGACAGTATCTGGTGCTCTAATCCCTAAGGTACAGTATTGTTAAATGCTTGAAATAAACTTCACAATACAACCATCCCGAAAACCCTCCCTTCTAATTCAATTAACTAAAAGCGTCCTGTCCTCTACCGTCAAGGTGAAATGCATTTCATCATATGTAAATATCTGCTTATAATCAATTGATATTTCAATTCAAGTCAACAAGAAATCTAACATCATATTTTAGACGAAAAGTGTTACAGTCAATAGCCTGATATAATGACCTTCATAATTTTATTATATTTAAAAATTAAATACTTTTTAAAATTTAAATTTTTTTTTCTAATTATCAATAGATATTCTCTAGCCTGAGTAAAAGTAATGTATTTACCTACAATACTCAAAGGAAAAATGATGTATTTTACTTCAATATTAAAAATAATATTTGTTCATTATGAGACATTGAAAAGTAACAGGTCATGTATACAACTATAATCTAACTCAGTAACAATATAGTTTACAATCTATATAGTAATTATACAAACATACATTTCTCATCAACACAGACATTACCAAATAATAAATGTAAAAATAAATTGATCACCCTTCATATTCCAGTGAGAAGATCAGTTCAATGTCACTGTGTACCCGTGATCTCCAGTCTTAACTACCTAGTCAGTGTATGTAATGTGCCACATTGCGACAGATCCAGTCTATTAAGATATATAAAGGAGTGGAGCAAGTGGAGATTCAGCTTGAGGGGATTAAATTACTGGAGTCAGTTAGGGAAACAATCACAATTATCCTACACTAAATTTAATTTTAATGAACATCTCCTGGAAACTTCTGCACGTCCCCTGACAACTAAAGCCTCGCCCCCATAATGTTCCTATGGTAACTAATGAACTTTTCCCTCTTAAAATACTTTATTACCATGCAATATAGTTTAATATAAAAAAAGTGAGCTTTTATTTTTTGGTTGTCTTTGTTTGCCTTTTTAAGGGCTTGGTGCACAAAAATGGTAACTACATCTAAATCAAGAAGCAGTTATAATATAACCAACCATACTACTACAATTATAAAAGAATAGACCTTTCCCGATTACCTTTTTTTAAAATTTCATATCATAAATTTATG
Source organism: Solen grandis (assembly GCA_021229015.1). Taxonomy (NCBI): domain Eukaryota; kingdom Metazoa; phylum Mollusca; class Bivalvia; order Adapedonta; family Solenidae; genus Solen; species Solen grandis. The sequence continues at coordinate 3,307,868 of CM037784.1, read as the reverse complement.
AATTTTATTCCATTATATATTTTCTATCTGTCAACAGCTTTGTCTCACTACTTTACCTGTTTTATCTCTCTCTTTTCTCTGTCTTCTAATATTTCCAGATTTCTTCAACCATGTTTTGTGTAAGCTTTCAGACATAAATCAATACTTACCAAACAAAGCAAGGTGTACCTTAGTCTTGTATCTGTTTTATAATGCAGTTAACTATTAGATTTAACCCTTTCCCTCATAGAGGAAACCATGAAAAGACCTATGCGAACAACATAAAACCAGATCAGCCTGCGAGTAACTTGCAGGCTGATCAGGTTTTATGCTGTTCGCTGCTCCTCAGTGGTCTGGAAATGAGGATTTTATAATTAAATTTGATAAGGTTTAACTGTGGTTTTCTGCAGATCAGGCTTTATGTGGTACCTATTGAGTGCGTCAAAATGAGTCTATATGAGGGAAAGGGTTAAGTAACTTAAAACATACTCAGAGATTGGCATAAGCCAAAATGAAAGGTAAAGTAAGTATATGGGTATTAGGATTAAAATAAAGATTACCTTTAATCCATTGATATACATAACATACAATTACACTATATATTGAGGGGTGAGAGCAAAATTATGCTAAGTGCTTATATATTTATATGAACTTAGCATAGTTTCGCTTTCACCCCTCAATATGCTCTATATGAAATTAACAAGCTATCATTCATCTACCATATACGATGACGGTATTCCAAAAAATACTAATATCAATTTAATACAATATATATCTATTCATATATCATCTGCATGCATTTATATTTTCTTGTTTTGTAGCTCATCTGCTTTCAAAATACACCCACAATTCAAACAATCAATCTATCAACATGTAATGTAATCTTAGAAGTGTTACTGCCAATATTGATATATGTATGTATATGTATTAAAATTGGTAATCAGTACATGTATAATACATTTTGGTTTTCAGTAAAACATAACTTTTGTTCAACACACTATACTAAGTACCAAAAACATAGTTTGAGTACCCAATATACTATACTGTGATCCAAAGATATTATACTGCATACAAAACATACTATACGGAGTATTATACACCATTTCTAATATGATCATAGAAGGCTTGTTGCATTTTTTTCAAAATATGCAATATGGTTGAAAGACGTATATGACATCATATGACTCCTAAAATAAATCAACACTGTGTATCACTTTTGAAACTTTGCAGCCTATAGAGTTGAAAAGGAGTTTTGTTTTTCATCTATATCACAGAATAACACACGGTGTTGCGATCAGATGCTTTGTAATCAATCACTAAGGACTACGGTAATCATACTATACCTTGTACCAATTATTAAACATAATAAACCAAGTATCCAAACACCAAGCGAAATATCCTGAGTACCAAAGGGAATTTACTGTGTATCAAACATACTTTAATGAATGCTAAAATATTAATATATATTTCTTAAGAATGAAGGAATAGTAAAGGTGACACTTGGAGAAACTGTCCTCAACAGGGGTGAGAGATCATAAAGAAAATATTTACCTTTAGATATTGATTCAAACATATGACCATGTACAATGTGTAATAAAGCATTAACTATATATAAAAACCTGATGTCAACACATGTGCCTGAAATAAACTCCCAGTTTTGAAAATTCCGTTTCAAACAAACTGATAGAATTCATGCTAGCCAGGAGTAAACTTTCAACATTATTCAGAAAAATATGCATCATATATCCTAACTATGAGACAGACAACCTTGACTGATGTAAGATTTTGACCATATTTCGACATTATTCAGAGCAGTACCCTTAACCTGCAGACCTTGAATATAAACTTTCCCTAACATATATAATCAATATTGTCATATAAAATAAGCTATATAAAACAAGTATAAATCACATTGAAGAAGAATTCCTTGGTAAGATAACTGGCAGGTAGTTACTCTATCACAACCTGAAGAGCTATAATGGAATCCGGCTCACACCTGACAAAACACACTGAGAAGAGAATTCCAAACAACATACCTTTGAACCCAGAGTCGCAAGTTTCACTCCTATGCATGTTTAAATAATAACTCTAATGAAATCAAATTAAATTCAGTCACAGTAGCACAATGCAGGGCAATATTAACACTGCACACCCGAGACCAAGTGACGTAACCAAGAGATATAACAATCACAGAGAGCGGACTGTACCAAAACAAAAAAATGCTTCCTATATATATAACATACACACACACATACACACCAGGTTTCGTCCTTCACCGGCAGTGTGCTCTGCCAACCTTTATACTCCAAAGCTCTGACTGAATGCCAAGATGACTGAAGCAATATAGAGGCACAGATCGATTGGATTCGACACTTGAACAAAAGGTGCTTGAATCTTTGTAAGATTAAAAGGCCAGACTGGGTATTTAAATAGAGTTTAGAATATATTATGTATATTGGTAATCAGTATTTAAGGGCAGTACGAGGTCTACTGTAGTCAATATACAATCGTGTAGTGGAACTTAAGCTAACCAAATAATCAATATACTAGCAGGTTAAATATACTTTCACTTTTGTTAGTGCTGCCACTCACAATGCTTGGGTCAATTGACCTCATTTGAGCTTACCATTACTTAAAATTTCTGAATGCATTTTATCTTTCTTAAGTATCAAATTGTATTGATAAAATAACTATTCAATTAAGTCTGAGACATTCTTAAGGACAAATGTTAGTTCATGATAGAAATTACATGTAAGTAAAATTCTCAAGCTCAAAATATCCACATAGGATTATACATTATACCCTGTACATTGTGATTTGAGCATGATATTTGAGTTTAAGCATGAAATCATACTCAATGGTAAGTATTTTTGAGAACATGTTTTATATAAATGATGTTTAAATATATTTTGAAATAATGGCCCTGAATCGCTCATCTGATTATAAATGAGCAACATATGTTGGATTTTTCATATGGACCTACTTTTTGACCCCACATGATCCAACTTTTAACTGTCCAAGATATTATGGAAACAGTCATTCCAAACATGTTTCTTGAAGATATGGCCAAAAAAGTGGCCTCTAGAGTGCCTCTAGAACAAGGTTTTTCTAAGATTATACCTTGTGACCTACTTTTTGATTCCACATGTCCCAAATTTGAACTTGTCCAAGATTTTATCAAAACAAACATTCTGACCAAGTTTCATGAAGCTTGGGCCAAAAATGTGACCTCTAGAGTGTTAACAAGGTTTTTCTAAGATCTGACCTTGTGACCTACTTTTTGACCCCACATGACCCAAAATCGAACATGTCCAAGTTTTCATCAAAACAAACATTCTGACCAAGTTTCATGAAGATTGAGCCAAAAATTGGGTCTCTAGAGTATTAACAAGGTTTTTCTAAGATTTGACCTCATGACCTACTTTTTTTGACCCCACATGACCCAAAATCAAACTTGTCCAAGATTTTATGAAAGCAAACATTCTGACCAAGTTTCATTAAGATTGGGCCAAAAATGTGGCCTCTAGAGTGTTAACAAGATTTTTCTAAGATTTGACCTCGTGACCTACTTTTTGACCCCACATGTCCCAATTTCAAACTTGTCCAAGATTTCGAACAAGCACGTTGTGCTCAGGTGAGCTAAAAACAAAAGTGATGCTTTCTTCTGTTACAGGTACTCCCGCTAAACATGGGCAACACCCTTGTGGAGTATGTGGAAGAGGAGTGGGAGATAACTCCATCATTAGTGCACAGGGTGTCAGCAGTGGACACATAAAAGGTGTAGTGGAATAAAGGGCAGTCTCAAATCTGCAGGCTCCTCCTTCAAGTGCAGGAAGTGCACAGGTGAACTTTCCTTGACAAGCACCATTGGTGATGGTCAGTTCCTGGAAGTATGAGATAGTCAACAAATTCTGCTACCTTGGTGATATGCTGAAATGTACTGGAGGTGCAACCTTGGCAGCCAGTGCAAGAATTCGCAGTAGTTGGGCCAAGTTTCATGACTGGCACCTTTCCTCACTGCAAAAGGTCCATCTTTGAAAATGAAGGGAAAGGTGTACAGTTCTTGTGTCAGGAGTGCTTAGCTATACAGCACTGAGACATTGCTACTGTCAAAGGAAGTGTCAGAGAGGATGTCACATGCAGACAACCTGATGATCAGGAGGCTTTGTGGGATGAGAGTCACCCATGAAAGATCAGATTCTGAGGAGGACCTCTCCTGTGTACTATGTAGGAAGAGACTGAGATGGTTCAGCCATGTGGAGAGAATGCCTGACTCCAACTGAGAGAAGAAAACCTGGAAAGAGTAGGATGTTGTAGGTCAATGTGGCCGCGGATGACCAAAAATGCTCTGGGAAGAATCCATCAGAAAAGACCTCAAAGAACTTAGTCTGAGACCAGCTCTAGCCCTTGACAGATATGGATGGAGGACAGCAACAGGACAGCATGCAACCAAGAGACACAGAAACAGCACGTTTAATGGCCGCTGCTGCTACTTTTGATGATGATGATGACATAAAATGCATTGATTTTTTTCAAAAAGAATACAACACAATGTTGACCCTTATTTTCTGAACAAGAAAAATAAATTAAGGGAGATAATCAAACAAGAGGGCCAAGATTGCCCTGAATCACTCACCTGAGAAACAATGCCTTCATTGCCAAATATTGTATTACGAGTCATACTGAATACATAATCCATGCAGAAATACAGCAAGATCATCTAAATTCCACACAAAATCTGTATCTGCCATCTAAATTTTGAAGGTCATAGCTCTAATAAGTCTATATAAAATCATGTGACCCCTGGGGTGAGAGGTCAATTTTGACCCCAGGGCCATGATTTGAACAAACTTGGTGGATGTTCACTAGGCCATGTTACACACCAAATATCTAAACTCTAGGCCTTGTGGTTTCTGACAAGATTATTTTTCTTGTTTTCTAGTTTTTCCAATATAAGCCCTCTGGTGGGGCAATTTTGACCCTAGGGCCATGACTTGAACAAACTTGATTGAGGTCTACTAAGCCATGCTACACACCAAATATCTAAACCCCAGGCCTCGTGGTTTCTGACAAGAAGATTTTTCTAGTTTTTCCTTTAATGTCTATGTAAAATCAAGTGACCCATGGGCCATGATTTAGACAAACTTGGTAGAGATCTAATAGGCCATGTTACACAACAAATATCTAAAGCTCCAGGCCTTGTGGTTTCCGACAAGAAGATATAATTGTATGTAAAATCAAGTGACCCCTGGGACAGGCCAATTTTGACCCCAGGCCATGATTTGAACAACATTGGTAGAGGTCCATAACACAATGCCACACACCAAATATCTAAGCTCTAGGCCTTGCGGTTTCGGAGGAGATCTTTAAAGATTTCACTTTAAAAATCTATTTTTAGCTCCTGTGACCCAGATATGCAACAGACCGGAACATTTGAACAAGTTTGGTAGAGCTTCATGCAAGGAACATCACAGGCAATTTTCATCCAATTTGGCCCAGTGGTTTAGGAGATGTCGTTTAAAGAAAACTGTTGACGCCAGACACACGCAAGGACGCCGGACAAAAGGGAATCACAATAGATCACATGAGCACAATGTGCTCAGGTGAGCTAAAAATGAACACAGGTAGAATTATGGTTTTACTCACTAAGTTCTTGTACCTTAAGTTTGAAGTTAATCCATGCAGAAATTTTTTAGTTAGTCCTCAGACAAGAAATCGGACAATAAAGACAGACACTGGATAGACAAAGCACCAACTAAGTTTGCCCTTTTGGGAGCGTGAAAAATCCCTGATATTGGTGAAAATCAGCACAAATGGTCAGAAAACTTAAGGCATATCTGAGCTAGACAGGGGAAAAAAAGCAACTGTGTGAAAATACTAAGACTAAGTAAGTTATATTACTTTTTAGCAAAGAAACTTTAATATTGACAATACTGAGAAATATACTGTGGGATAACCTGCAGTCATATTAAAAAAAAAAAGAAATAACACTATTACTTTAAGTGTTGGCAGCTGACTAAGAATTGGGTTTACCTTGTTTATTTGCTTTCTTGTTTAAATGTCACACCAACAGTTTTCAACAATTCTAGGACTCTGTCTGCAGTAAATTAAACACTTATAGTCCTGTCTAAATGTAATATGCAGCTGCTGACAAGAGGCATGATACCGCAGCCATTTACATAATCCTGACATAGTGCCAATCAAGGGTGCTATACCAGTGAAACTGACTGCACCCCCACAACCCCACACACACACACAAGGGGGGTAAATGATTTAGTCAACAAGGCAACAAGGAGCAATGATGTTGTTTCAGCAGCAATCAGTTATATTAACATTGGTAAAATCACAGCTAACTCTTGAACATTTTTAACCAAATAGGTCAACATGCAGCTAGTTGTTCAGAAATGGTTAATTTTTCACTGACTACATGTAGTTGGTTGACATTTCTAGATTGAAAACAAAATACCACCAATGTGACCACTGACCTCCCAGTGTTGACAATATGTTTATATGACAACTGACATTCTATGTTGTTGACATGTGGTTGACATTTGTGCAAGCACAGGCTTTAACAGAAATTATGTTAAATGAGGTTTGACTTACAAATGATCCATGCAGTACCTGACATATATCTAGTAGGTATGTTGGTCAGCATTTTTTCTTTGCAAATTGGAGTACCTTCCATTGTCAACAAAATGGCCTTCAAATGACCAGCTTGATGTGGATAAGTATAATTTATTCCAAACAAAACAGCAAAAGGTGATATTTAAAGTTGAACAAAGACAGGAACCTGGAATATGAAGCCTATTAGATAAAACAATGTTTTTATAAAAGGTTTGTAAAGGGTTCATAAGTGTGTAAAAAGTTTACAGGTCTAGCCAAAAGTATTAAATTGACATAAATTAGTGTACCTAAAATCATTCAAATCCATTGAGCCTATGATAACTTACCAATCAGACAAGATATTTTTAGTAAATTCTAAGTCAAAAAGGGGCCATAACTATGTGAGAGGTACTATTCTTGAATGTGAATAACTTACTAGTCATTCTCTACAATCCCATCAAATATCATCAGCATACCTGCAGCGGTTACTAAGAAATGGAGTTAAAAAAAATGTTGACACTTGGGTTGATGCAAATTTTAAATCAAAGAGAGGCCATAACTGTTACAAAAAAGAAGTGGGAGGCACCATTCTTGAATGTGACTGATCTACTAGCCCTCCTTTACATTTCTACCAAATATCATCAGCATATATGCAGTGGTAGCTGAGTAAATTAAAATGTTGACCCTAAGGTTGACGTAAATTGTAAATGGATGGGCACACAGACAGACAGAAAACCAGATACCTATGTCGCAAAAAACTAATAACTACAGATACTGAAATGTTGCTTGCTTCCAAAAAGTAATAAAATTTGCCGACTTTCAACATGAGTTGTTTGTATGTAATTATGTACTGTGTGAGCAACATAGATTGTTTGTAACAACTTAAGAGTTATCTATACATACACTGTTTGAATAAACACAAAGTGTTAGAAAAAGCTTGGCTTTACAGGTTTTTTTTTCCATTTTAAAACACATATATGGTTCAAAAGTAAGTCTCATTTTATTTTTGCCCACAAAACTCCTCAGCAATCTTTATGGTGCCATTATATCTATAACTGTTAAACTCTTCAAAATACTATCACACCAACTGTGAGGTCCTCAACCCCATACATGATTTAAAAGTTGGTCAGGTATCAGGTCATCAGCTTTAGAGGCCTCAAGTATGTCACTGTAAATAAAGACAATGCATTTGAAAATCTAAGATGTTTTTGATCCAAATTCAAACAAGAGATGAGGAAAATATCCAAAGGTTTGCCGGTACAGTGTAAAATGAGATCCAGATAGGATGATTATCAGCCACTGATAGCATTCATTCTGAGGTGCTGTTTATCACTTTCTGTGTAGTTACCACCATCTCTTCACTGCACCAACGGGTATTTTCATACTTGTCTCCTACCTTTATATATGTTCTGCTCACGTTTGTTTACCTGTGCAACAAAAATTGGAATGACTGAGCAAAGCTATCCCATGATGCAATGGTTTGTGCTTAAAATCATGTCAGTGAACAAGAGGTCACCTGGGGTTGACTTAGTTCCCCTCACAAGTTTGTTTGCTTAGTTTAAACATCCCACCTACAGGATATCAGTCAAAAGTATATACTTATTGCCATTACGATAAATTGTCAGGATTTGTTGACTTATGGCAACAGTCAAAAACATTGCATTGCAAGGAAGTTTGTATTTAGCAATGTAACGCTATGATAATTTCTTTAAGGTAAACTAAAATATGAGGGGTGATCATTATATTCAAGAACATTTACTATAAGATTATCAATTTCAACCACAAGGTAAAAGAATTTTTACTCCTTTTCAAAGTAGACCCCAAAATTTACTCTTATTCAAAGTGGACCTCGTTTGACCAAATCCATTTGTTATATCTCGCCAAAAAAGAATCAAAGGCATGACGTAAGCCATCACATGACAACACTCTCATGGCCACCGTAATAGCACAACCAAGCTCTTCCTGAGACTCATAACTATGACCACACAACATTTTGAAAGAGAAAGAAATCACAGAGAGCCAAATCTGGACTATATGGTGGGTGATGAAGATGTTTGATGGTTAAAATCTGTCATTGTGTCCCTTACAACACGGGGTACAGGCACTACATCGATTGGCACTGCCACACCAGTAAACTCTTGCACTTTAAACTTCAAATGACACCTGATATGTTTAGTTAACCGTAACAATGTCAATTGTCACAAAGTATAACATGAACATGAAGGAGTGAACTATAGAACATTGAAATATATATGAATCTTTTGACCTCCATATAGTTATGAAACGCCTAGTCTGTAAAATGCTGACAAAGCTATTTTCATTATCTTATTTCACAGGAATTTAAAACTTATAATCTAACTGTGATAATTGAACAAATAAGCATTCATTTGACACTGATGACACTGACAGTGAATGGCAGTTGAATCAATCATCATCTGTTAAACAGGGTGCTTTTAGTAAATCAAATCTTGGACTAGGGAAATTGAAATGTTCAAGAGATGGCCCTAGGTTTTATTCAAAATATTCTTATGACTTATTATAAATAATTATTTTTCATGAAAGAAGCATTATTATTTATCCAAGAATCAGTCTCTTCTATCTGATGTCATGAAACCTATCTATCAAAAATGAATTACTTTTCAATTGCTTTGTGGATATGGTCCCAGGCTTATACAGTTGAGCTTGTAGTAAATTATAATTAACTGTAAACATGTAGATATAAATGCTCATGAAAAAATGACAGGTAATTAAAATTACTAGAACTTGAACATGGTCTTTATTTTTGGTTTGTTTATTGAGTTTTATGCCAAGTTATGTTGAGAGTGCCTACTAATGAGACAGACAAAGCTGCGTGCTGGGACATCACTTGTGATACCATAACCCACTCACATCATCTTGTCACCATGCCAGCCAGACTTGGAACTACCGTGTGGAACGAGTGACAAGTGTGACATTTCTCACTGTCATGCTTTTTAACAGAAGCTTATATCACTAGAACCTCCCATATTTATAGATCATACATGACAAGTGTTGACTAACATATGTCTTCTCTGATCCAAGTTCCAAACACTGAAAGTATCCTTGGTCAATGTAAACACTATAAATGTTAATATCCTGATATAACCCAAACTTAATCACAAACCATCTGGACCTCAGTCAGGAGACCAATCATTTACAACTTAATTTTGCACCAAGTTAGGCAGCACAGCTCCTTAATAAGTATTGATTGTTCTGCATGATAAGCAGCTTCTATAGGAATCAATATGAGGCAATATCAGACAGGTCAAAACATTGACCCTAGAGGGTTCATATGTTCCAACACAATTTAGTTCTAAAGTGGACAAGTATACCTCTACAGTGATTATACTAAAGCCTTTAACCAAGCACTGACAGGTAAACTGACAGGTTTATACCAGCCAGTGTCTCACACTACAGAACCACTTAACGTAAGTAACCCTCACTGCTGTGGGTTTGAGTCCCATCAGGGTAACTCAGACCTTTTATATGAGGAAGCATTCCTTGAGGTAGGAGATATTTTAAGCTACAACCCAGAAATACAAGAGTTCTAGCCAGTGTCTTACATGACTGAACCACATTTTAGTTATAGTCATATAGACAGAGATATGGTTGATTGCAATTCTAAAATTTACCCAAAACACATTTTAAAGAATTCAAACTTAATGATCACAACTTCATGTTGTTTTTCTTAGTTCCTTGACCTAGCAAAGTCCCATGATAATTTACCATGTCCTGTGATAATCCATATAATTAACATAAATATGAACATTGTCTTGGGAATAAATGTAATGGGATAATCACCAACAAATATCTGTTACCATGTGATCAAGTATTTAATATTTAAGTTGATTTATAAATTTACATTAATTTGCAAGGCAACACTAATTACAACTGGTCAGGTGGTCAAACTTCACTTTGACATCATTAAGGGAATTTCCATATATGATCTGAGCTACATTGAATCTCTGAAAAACACAAAAATAAGAGGAGTAGAACATCAATAGTGATGGCACCTCTCACAGACATTATACATTCAAAGTTACAGTACCCTCATGAATGGTGCATCCCAGTTAATTTCAATACTGATGATAATAATAGATGGACATAATTATGTACACAGTAACTACAAGAACTGAGGGTATAATAATTATCTTTAAAATCCAGAGCTATCACTTAAGGTAATGTTTACTCTGCTGCGCCACTTAACTCACAGTAAGAAAGATATTGAACTTTTTGTAAAACAGGATACAATGCTGATTGAGACAGTAAGTAAATAAAAATGCTTATTTAAAATGGATAACAAATTTGACATAAACCAATCTCCCATATTGTCCAGAGGGTGTGTTTCTAATGCTAACTAATTAAATAGATGTAATTGGATGCAACAATTTGAGAGCATGATACAAACAACGAGTCATCTCAAATGGAGAACCAGACCTGTGGAATATCAGTACGGAAAGAACCCTGAAGCATATTTGTAATCCAAGTTTAGATTCATGTTTTAATCTAAATCATCCTGAAACCTGTTGCAAAAACCCACCAGGCACTACAATGTGGCCAATGTGATATGTGGATACATGATATATCACCTAAGAGTACATCTCCCTTAGCCAGACCTTACAAACCTGGATATGTTGGATATGCAATACACCTAGTTCAGTCTTGAGTTTCTCAGACTCTTTGTTTGAGCTGAAAAAAAAACAACAGCCATATTCACAGTAACATGTGGAGTAAAAGTACTAAATACAGTCATGTGTGACACATATAAGAACTTAAATGACAGCCTTTAACCCCAGCCAGACTCTGAAATGGCTCTTCAAATTGTTCTTCAGAAATTGATTCAGAGAATTCTGAAAACACTAACACAAACATGTTTGATAAACTGCATGATTTAGGTAATGAAAACAAGAAAAAACCTGTAAGTTCATACCTGAATATAAACGGAACAGTGTAAGGTATAAATTTGTTAACATTCAACAAATTGCTTATCATGGCAGAGATTGAACTCGATGAGTCATTCAACAACAATCTTTTCATTACACAAGGCTACAAAATGGAGAGATGTGACGAGAATGCTCATGGGGGTGGTCTCATGACTTTTGTGCATACTGATCTACCTTTCAAAAGCAGAAAAGACCTTTAAAGTAAGCATATTGGGTGTATATGTTATGAACTAAATTTAAATAGAAGAAAATGGGCTATTTTGTGCCTATATATAGACAACCTTCTATGAAGGACAGTGCTTTTGATCAACACTTAACAAATTGTCTTGAACAGATATATTCACTTTGAACATATTATTTGCATTGGAGACCTTAATTATGACCTATTGAACAAAACAAAAAGCAAAACAATTATGAATGTATGTAATATGTTAAACCTTGATAATGTAATCAAAGAACCAATGTGTTGTATGAAAAATCATAAAGCAACACTAAATTTGATGAGTCAGCTTTTAATGAAAGCTTATCACAGATTCTCTTCCATGTTGCCCATATTTTTGATGATATGGATGATATTTACTGGGCACATGAAACACTTCTCAGACAGCTGGTGGATGAGCATGCCCTGTCAAAGAGAAATTCCCGAAACAAAAACCCGCCCCCATATATGAACTCTGTATACAGAAAAATCATGTACAAAACCCGGCAGGCCAAAAACTCTTTCCTATGAAACAAATCCAAAGATACCAAGTTTCATAATCTCAAAACCAAAATAAAAAGAGACTCAATTAACACTTACTTCAAGGAGAGGTGTGGTGGAGGCCCTAAATCAAAGGATTTTGGCCAACCATAAAGCCTTTTTTGACCCAGAAATCCATCATAAAGTCAGACAATACCATAATTCTAAAAAAAATAAAGACAATGATTGTCTCATTTCTGACCAGACTGTAGTAGCAGAGAAACTAAATTCTTTTTATGTGAACACAGCCCAGAACATTGGCATACCTAATCCAACAATTGCTGATGATACCCATCCAAGTATTAAGACAAAATAGGACCATGCTATTAATTTCAACTTTAAACCAGTCATAGAAGTTCACATAAAAGAGTGCATTAAAAAACTCAATCCTAAAAAGCTTCAGATGTAGACCTTATCCCATCTAAGATGATTATTGCTGGAAAACCCTCTCTAGCAACACCTATTTGTAATATGGCAAATGAAATGGCCAATTCCCTGTAAAGCTAAAGCTTGCACAGGTAACACCAATTTTCAAAAAGGATGACCCCTTTAATGAAAAGAATTGCAGACCTGTTAGTATCTTACCAACCCTGTCCAATATTTATTAACTTGTTATTTGTGACCAGCTAACCAACCATTTTGAAGAACTTTTTATCCCTTCCTTGCAGCTTTTCTTTAGTCCTTTGGATGCCAATCTTGTCAAGGACTGGAAAAATGCACTGGATGATAACCAGTATGTCGGTGCCATAATAATGGACATCTCCAAAGCTTTCGATTGCTTGCCTCATAACCTAATAATACTCAAAATGAAGGCTTATGGACTATCTCATAGTGCATGTCAAGTTATGCTAAGCTATCTATCAAACCAACAACAAAGAGACAAGTTTGGTAGCAATGGGGTAGTAAAAGGGGTGCCGCAAGGCTCTATACTTGGCCCCCTGATATTCAATATTTCTATTAATGATATTTTTAACTTTATTAAGAATTCTACACTCTATAATTATGCTGACGACAATACCTTATCTTTCTGCCATACAAATCCCCCAGTCTTAAAAAGAACATTAGAAAAAAAGTCTTACACTGATTAAGTGGTTTGATTGTAATATCAAATGCAAGCCAACCCTAAAAAATTCCAGGCTATCTCTGTGGGCGCAAAATCTCACCCAGTCTAGAAAACCTTTAACATTGATAATACAACCGTAAACTGTGATGAACATGTGAAGCTTTTAGGTATTGAACTAGACTACATGCTCAGTTTTAACTCTGAAATTTCTAAAATTTGTGCAAAAGCAGCTAAGCAATTAAATGTCCTGCAGAGATTTTTATTTTTTTTTAACTGTAAATACCAGAGTAATAATTTTTAATCATTTATTAGATCAAGCTTCAACTATTGCCTTATTGTGTGGCACTTTTGTAGTAAATCAAACTCTGACAAACTTGAAAAACTAAAATACAGAGCTCTGAAAATTAATAACTTTAATGCAACATACCCAAACCTTTTATCCAGACTGAATGTAACTACTTTTCACTTAAGTAGAATGAAATATATTGCTTTGGAGGCTTTTAAATATCTAAATAAATTATCACCTGTATATAGAAAAGATCTTGTGAAATAAACAAATTATAATTTCAAATGAGGGGTGAGAATGAAACTAGGCTTAGTGCTTATATGCACTTAGCCTTGTTTAACCCTTTCCCTCATATAGACTTATTTTGACGCACTCAATAGGTATTACATAAAGCCTGATCTGCAGAAAACCACAGTTAAACCTTACCAAATTTAATTATAACGTCCTTATTTCCAGACCACTGAAGAGCAATGAACAGCATAAAACCTGATCAGCCTGCGAGTTACTCACAGCCTGATCTGGTTTTATGCTGTTCACATAGGTCTCCTCTATGAGGGAACGGGTTAACTCTCACCCCACGAACTGCAGGTTTGTAAAGCTAGTGCAGCAGCCATCAGTCGGGACGACCAGGTATGGCCAGAACTCCTTTTGGTTTGAAGCTGCCTAGGTATGGAACAACCTCCCAAATTATAGTAGGAAGGCTGAAATTTTTTCTCAGTTTAAAGGATTGATCCGTACCTGGGTGGACCCAAGCTGTAAGTATGCTATGTGTCATACATAATTCATCTCACCTAAGCTGCCTAGTTATTGTTGTCATATACTATTGCTTGCTGTTGTGTAAATTGTGCTTAGTTTGACATTTTATCATGGTAAGTTTTTTGGGGTTTTTTGTATTTATTTTATTTCATGTTTGCCATAAATTTTTTATGTGCTAACCTAGAAGCATGTGCTTTGTATGTACCAATGTAATTTTTTCTTTATGTGTACCCTAATTATGCTTTAATGTACTTTATAAGGGCAATTATGTCTTTCATTTATGTCTTTTTGAGTTTTGTATATACTTGAAAACTGTTTTATTTCTTATTTGTTCAACCATGCTTTGATCACATATCATGTTTTATGCTTTATATGCTTATCTAGTAGCATATGCTGTTTTATGACTAAGCTACCGATTTCCCTTACAGCTGATTTATGTCCTGTTATTATTATACAATATGTTTTCTACGAGCTAATGTTCTCTGTTATATATAACCGACGTAAAAAATAGATTTTTGTATCTTGTATCTGTATGCTACATAAACAAAGCTTGAACTAACACGTGCATTAACATACACAATGGATTATTTCAACATACTCTGACTTCAACAAAATAGTTAACAAAAAACAAGAAAGCAATTACCACATGCATCCAGGAGCAGAGCCACCATGTTTAATCTCCAGTTTGATATTTTGTTTCCTTCATTACCAGTATTATGGATCAATATGATATTGAACACGGACAGAGATACCAAATACTTTCCCAAACAAATTTCCTGAACAATGACTAGCAATCCATACACCAGGAAATTATGTATTATTTAAACATAAGAATCTGAGGCCATATTAAATAGTTATTTGTGTGTGCACTTCTGCATTACATTTTTTTTTACATATCTATTACCATCATTGACCTCATCACTGTAATCGGAATTATCATTGTCATCAGCTTTATCATTGTGATCAATATCATCAATATCATTGTCAGCATAAACATTGTCATCACTGTCATCAGCATTATCAATCACTATTATCGATATCATCATCATCAACCTAATCATTGTTATCATCACTGTCATCAACATTATCAATCACTATTATCGATATCATCATCATCAACCTAATCATTGTTATCATCACTGTCATCAACATTATTGTAATCATTATAATTGTCATCATCTTTCATCTTTCATCATCATCATCATCATTGGTCAGACAGCAAATTAACAGATGACAAATAGCAGGACAGCAAATTAACAGATGACATAACATGTGATATAGTTTTCTAATTTTGTGAACTGTTTTTTTGTTGTTTTTTTTCAGTGAAATTTACCACCTTGTAAAAATTATTTACTCTAACAAGGTGAGAAAACTGCAGCCAGACCAGGACTTACACCTGAACCTCCTTACTTACAAGGCATGTGCCCTACCAACTGAGCTACCACACCACTAACATAAATCTCTCTAATGTTAACTTATAGGTCATTATATTCGTCTCTCCACAAATTATTTTTTTTTTTTTTTCCTTAAAAAAAAATGTCTTATCTTCAAGTAAAACCAATCTTTTTTAGTCCAACTGAATAAAAGAACATGGGGTTGTACCGCCTTGTAAAGGTCTTGATATTTATGCTTGAATATTCCAAAATAAATTAATGTTCCAATCAGTGTATTATGGATAATGAACATCTGTAACATAAATATCAACCCTTTATTTCATGAATATTCATGAACAAATTTATGACTTCATGAATATTGATTTACTGAACTTTAAATGGTGTATGAAACAGTGGATTTTTCTTTGCTCTGCAGACTGTGTAGAAACTGAGCTACAATAATGTATAAGCAAACAGAGAAGACCCTGATCAGACAGCTCCTATGAGCTGTCTGATCTGGGTCTGCTCTGTTTGCCAATGCATCAAAATGAGTCTATATGTATACTATGCATACAAAAATAAAAGAAATTTTCAAAAGATTGTTCTTGTAATTTATTTTCAAGGTGATATGTAGAAGATATTTGCATGTACATGTATTTATGTGTAATTCATGTGACTCTATACACCTTCTAGGTGATAAAATCAGTCAGTTAATCCCCAAAATCCACTTCAGTCAAAATATTAACGATGGATGTTTACAGATATGCAAACAATTTCAACTACAATATATTGCATCACCCGACATTGAGCAGAAAATTATCAAGATTTCAAAATCAACGTTTTTGCATCAGAATTTTAATGCAATCAAATCCAAAAAAACAGCTATGGTATACTGGAGCAGCAGTTGTTTTTCTACATCAGAAGATGAGCCACCTATACATTTAACCAGGACGACAATTTGCACAGACAGGAAGTACCAACATCTTACCACATTGCGATAGACCCTGACAACTCAAGTGTAAGACAGTTCTGCAACTTGTCAACCCAAGTGGTTGCAATGCCCAGATTTCTACATAAGTCTGAAGTTATTGATTGTCAGAGAAGTAAAGGATTATTCATAATGAAATTCAACAACAGTTTCTTTGTGGACATATTATTCAGCTGTACATTTCTTAACTTTGTAATAGAGGGGCAAGCTTATATTACATGATAAAAGGTTTAGCATATATCCAATCCCTCTCCTTTGCAGACAAGTTAATAAAGGGGAATTTAATCCTTGTTCAAACAAAAACAGACTAAACCTTTTATCCTTGAATGAAAGAACAACCAAAACACAAAACATTACTTAAAATTTGTTGAAGTGGATAGTTCGGTGGCGTACTTAATTATTTAATTTATTTGGCAGCCATAGTTTTACTGAGGAAAATTGCAATGCAAACAGGAGTTGTACAATAATATATCGAAGATAGCATGTGAAACACATTGCTTAGTCCTCAACATTTTGATGTATATCAATTCTACCTTGTTAATCAAGGTAATGATCCATATGAAATAGATGCTGTGAGGAGAGTAGCTTTCAACATAAATTCATGTTTCACAAGGACTGTCACCACTGCAGTCTTGTCAAAGGCTTCATGAGAATTCAGATGTGATCTTTCAGATGATTTCCAGTGCTTAACTATGTTTCCCCAGCTTAATATCAAATAGGGTCCAGACCAAATATCAAATAGGATCAAAATCAAATACCAAATAGGGTCCACACGAATAGGGTCCAGACCAAATATCAAATAGGATCAAAATCAAATACCAAATAGGGTCCACACGAATAGGGTCCAGACCAAATATCAAATAGGATCAAAATCAAATACCAAATAGAGTCCACACGAATAGGGTCCAGACCAAATATCAAATGGGATCAAAATCAAATACCAAATAGGGTCCACACGAATAGGGTCCAGACCAAATATCAAATAGGATCAAAATCAAATACCAAATAGGGTCCACACGAAAGGGTCCAGATCAAATATCAAATGGTCAAATACCAAATAGGGTCCACACGAAGAGGGTCCAGATCAAATATCAAATAGGATCAAAATCAAATTCCAAATAGGGTCCACAGGAACAGGGTCCAGCTCAAATATCAAATGGGGTCCAGATCAAATAAGGTCCAGATCAATTATTAAATTGGGTCCAGATCAAATATCAAATAAGTTGATCAAGTAGGGTCCAGATCAAATACCAAATAGGGTCATATCAAATAGGGTCCAGATCAAGTATCAAACAGGGTCCAGATCAAATACCAAATAGGATCGGAGATGACTGACTTGACTTCATGCCGATTTCTGACTTTTCTGAGTAGTTGTAAGGCCATCTAACCATCATTATAATTCTCATTATAATCAGCTCTTTATTTTTGTTCCGATACTCTATGATACAAAGATCTGACAAGTTATCTAAAGTCGACCTTGAATATCATGAATATTTATTAGAAAATGATGTTGAAATTGTCAAATCAGAAAGCCAGTTTCAAAACAGTTTGAGGTTAGAAATAAGTATAGCTTTGTGATATCAACAAAATCAAAATTTCCATTCACTGCCAGTAACTTGCAAATATAGACTTACTCTGGAATAACAAATACAGTGCTTTCTCTAACTTATATGTAAATACAAACACATTTTTCCGGCTCATTTTGGAAGTATCCTAGGCAGAAATAGCTCTTTGTATGAAATCATTGAAGATGCGTCTCTTTTATAAATTACCTGCTCTCTCTCCCCCCCCCCCTTTCTTTTAATGATACTCGTGTCCTGATTACACTGTGTATGTGTGTAGTGATCGGTACATTCTCAACAACTCCACTTCTGAAATATCGAGCGTCAGCTTGCTGATCCGAGGCCCACGGTTCCATCTCCGGGCAAAGCCAAACATTCCCCTTTGAAACTAATTATAATATACAACACTAATAGTTAATATATTTTATGAGAAATGATGTCAGAAAAAAATCTCGGAATGTCGTAAGTGGCCTTATTTATGATAATTTGTTAGTATTATTTACAACACAGTGCATGGATCTCCAAAATGTTTTATTTTCCATAGGCATTAAAAGTAAGGGCGTTACTTCGAACCCTGCTCAGAATATATTCAATTTTCTTATCAAAATCTATTTTTGAGTGTTTTTGTCGTAGCGACAGTAAATTCCAAAACAACAACAATATTATATTTTATGATTTATCTAATTTAATGACAAGTTTTAATGATATTATATCATAGCAATATCATAATTATTTTATAGAAAAATGTTGAATTAAAAAAAAAAATTAACACACACCAACCGCATGCACTTCTTATTTAAGAGAAAATACAAATCGAGCCGTTTGCAAGCTTTTTTTCTTTAAAAGCTAACCTTGTTACTGTTAAGCTACAAAGAATAACAATATAATCACTATTTTGCTACATGCTTTTAGCAATATTGTATGAACACCTTGTTTGTACCTAAATGGAAAAAAGCATTTATGAATATTCCAGACATCATCTAGTTACAGAGTTATACCCAAGCATTTCTGAACCCAACAATTTGATTGGATAATTAAAGTTCAACTTGAGTCAACCTTTAGAGCGATGTCATCAGAATGTCAATTAAGGTATTGTCTATAACCATTACCATAGAATATGGCTGGGACTAAATCAGTATAATCATGAAGTACGACTAAAACAATTCTCGGTATTCTTTCTTCCCAGTCTAAAACATATTTTATTCATGAGACAATATTTAAGATTGATCCAGCCAGATAAGACAAACATCCCTTGACAAATAAATGTAATGCCAATGTCCAAAGTCCTCCATATCCATCTAAAAGGTTAGAGGAAAATAAAAATAAAATCAATGTTTTAGGAAGGTCTGTGTGACCCTCACATTGACTACGTGACTTTCTGTATGTAATGTTAACTGGACTTGTCTGCATCTATAAAGATGAAACGATCAACACTGAAAATGTTTTATTGGAACAATACCACTGACTTGAACATAAAAATCAACACTAAACTTTATGCCAAATCAGACACCATATTGATGATATTCTATTGTATCTAAATCATTTACAAAAATAAACATCTATACATCATAGTAAAAGCCATCAGTTATGACTTCACCTACTAATCAAGCAACAATCTCACATTGTTGTATGCCTTACACAATGCTGTCAATCTTTCTCTTCCCATTACATGTATACTGTCAGGTCAAACTCCAAAATGATATCTCTGTTTCTGTCATAGCATAACAATCAATACACAGACATAGAGATCAAGATGGCACCCACCTCTATTAGGAACTCTCCTTCTTACTCCAACTTGCTCAGTCTATGTACACAAATATCAGCTCTATCTGCTCACATGACACCTTCCCTCTCTATCTGTTGTAATGGAGCAGAAATATTATAATAATCTGTATTTTGTCTGTCAGTTATTCTGAGGCAGTATGCAGGCTGATAAATATTCACCGACTCTCACACACACGTGGCTCTCCAAAGTGCTGTAGCTAGCTCCGATATTTCCCAATAATTTCCCGCCCCCTCACTCTTGGATCAGCAGCATCAGGAAGCTGAGATTTCTTATGATTATGGTTTTAAGTAAAATAATCCTTTAACATTTTGAGTCAGATGCTTTGTCTTTACTAGATAGGCAGAGGATTCTTACTTTAAACTAGTCAAGCTAAACTCTCAAAGTCAGATATATATCTACTGGTTATATAAGCTTCCTTGGTATCAAAGAATCTTGTGACTTATAGCTATTAAAGCCCAAAACTTTGATAATCTGAGACAAGTTATTACTTTAAGAAGTCAAAGACCCTCGACCCTCTTTAGTGCTGAAAATGTTCTAATATCAGTTTGATCAAATGGCTGAGTGTGCTGTTTACCTGTTTTACCTCAAGCTCTATGTTTTTAGCACCTGTGGCAAGTGATTAGACAAAATGAAAGTAGATCTGTAGGGCTACCAGTGGCACGGTAACCGGTGCATTCTTGTGAGTTATGGTACCGCCAGTCTAACTAAGAAATAAACAAGAACGTTCAGTAAAGGTGGCAGAACCTTAATACCATTTGAAACACTGATATTCTGTTAATATAATAACTATCAAGTTCCGGTGAATTCCAGCAGTGTTCTTACAGTTTCAGTAATCAGAATAGTTTGCTAATTCTTGAAATTTATTTCACATTTCACAGCTTTTCAGTAAAGATAATAATTCCTCTATTTCTAAAGGACATTGTTCATCAAATATATAAACCATCATTCTGCCAGTATTACAAACCCCAAAATATCTACTTTTCAAAATGAAAAAAAACAACCAAGCATTCTGAAAGTATTGCTTGGGCAATACTAAGTCACCTATAAGGGCAAAAAGAAAATAAGAACCCCTGCCCCTCTTCACGCTGCAAACAAGTCAATTATTTGATCAATACTTTTGATGAAAAGCAAAATGACAATAAATATTAATACCTTAGACTCCTAAAACCTGAAGAGCTAATCTGGTGCATTTTGTACATGAATGAAAAAAAATATCATAAACAAGACTCTGTCAGAGACAGTATATCCCCTGCCGAATGGTGCTTGTTTGAAGAAAGGGTTAGTCAGAATTTGCTTAAAAAGAAAATGGGAAAAAATCTGGCTGGATGCTAGACGAAAGGCGATCCTAATATCTCACCCTGAGCATTTGCTAAGGTGAGCTAAAAATTGTGTGATGGCAAAAAATTATGATATGTGCTGTTGTACATGTGGGTTGGTCAGTTCAGTGGAAACAATTTGATTCAGCACCATTTAAGGAATAAATCGCAGGCTACTGTGTTGAAGGGTCCAACCGGAACATGCCAATAATATGCGCATCTCTTATTGATATTAATGGTTCCCATTAAGTTTTGTTGAAATCCAATAAACCATTGCTAAGAAATAGCGCAGAAACAAATGTTATTCTGTATACAAACTGCATAACTTCTCAAGGGCCATAACTCTGTCTTAATGGTCCAATTGAAACATGCCAAAGATATGTGCATCTCCTATTGGTAATGATGGTTGCCATGAAGTTTTGTTAACATCCAGACAGTAATTGCAGAGAAATAGCATGGAAACGAATGTTACTCTGTATACATACTGCATAACTAATCAAGAACCCTAACTCTGGGTTAAATGGACCAATCGAAACATGCCGAGGATGTGTGCATCTCTTATTGGTAATGATGGTTGCCATGAAGTTTTGTTAAAAATCTAGTTAGTAGCTGAAGAGAAATCGCGCAGAAACGAATGTTACTCTGTATTCTGTATACATACTGCATAACTAATCAAGGGCCATAACTCTGGGTTAAGTGGTCCAATCAGTACATGCCGAGGATATGCGCATCTCCTATCGGTAATGATTATTGCCATGAAGTTTCATTTTAAATCCAGTCAGTAGTTGCAGAGAATTAGCACGGAAACAAATGGTACTCTGTAAACAAACTGCATAACTAATCAAAGGCCATAACTCTGGCTTAAATGGTCAGATCAAAACAATGAAAACATGCAAATGATATGTGCATCTTCTATTGGTAATGATGGTTGCCATGAGGTTTCGTTATAATCAAGACAGTAGTTGCAGAGAAATAGCGCAGAAACGAATGTTACTCTGTATACATACTGCATAACTAATCAAGAACCCTAACTTTGGGTTAAATGGACCAGTCGAAACATGCCGATGATATGGGCATCTCCTATTGGTAATGATGGTTGCCATGAAGTTTCTTTAAAATCCAGTCAATAGTTGCAGAGTTATAGTGCAGAAACAAATGTTACTCTGTATACATATTGCATAACTAATCAAGGGCCATAACTCTGGGTTAAATGGTCCATTTGAAACATGCCGAGGATATGCGCATCTCTTATTAGTAATGATGGTTGCCATTAAGTTTTGTTAAAATTCAGTCAGTAGTTACAGAGAAATAGTGTGGAAACAAATATCGGACGGAGGGACGGAAGGAAGGATGGACACCAAAACAATATCCCCTTCCCGATTCCATTGGCGGGGGATAACAATCGTTTAGGGTTATTATCTTGGTGAGTAGTAATCTGGCTAACTTGACTAAACTTCAAAATATTTGTATAAGCTGAAATTATGTGAAATTTTACAGTTCATGTATTCATCTATCTCTTATACTTTTTGAGGTATAAGATAAAAAAAAATCAGTAAAATCTTGGAATGAAAAACATAAAATCAAAGGTATGAAGTACTTTATATGCTGTGAAGATTGTCTACATTTGTCTCACTTGCCTACAGCGTAATATCAATGAGGTAGAACTAAGATATAAGGTCCCAAATGACTGAAAATCTGTTGTTGGGACATTAAACTAAACAATGACTGACAAAATGACACCTTGCTAACTTCTACAAGATATCAATATAATCGCGTTTTGATTTTGTCAGTGAATGTCCTCCGTATACTTTTTTTAATCATATTTTCCTACAACTGAGTTGGATTCTATCTGTCCATAAAAAAAAGAATAAGATATCAAAGGCCTTAGTTAACACTTTCACACCTTTTGGAAGTCAACTGTGTTCAAGCTTGGGTTTTTCCTATTAATTTTTCTACATCATGAACATCATGTATTTACATGACAGGCTTTTAGTTAAAACTTATATTATTACAGGCTTTGGGAAACAAGTTTTTACAACTTATACTAATTAATCCCTTTTGATGGTTCCTGAGATGGACCAGAACATTGTACCTTAGAAGTTTAAGTTCTTTACCCCAACAGGATTTGAACCTACAACCTTCAGTTCCACAGACGGGTATATTACCACTGGACCATGGCACTCTTCTTAAACAGTCTTTTGCTGTCCAGAATCACTTTGGAATCAACAAAGGGCTGGAAACAGACAATGTCAAAGTGTCATGTCCTAATAGGAATCAAATGGTGGAAGGTAAATAAAACCTCCACTACAACAAGCCTCTACACAGGTGCTGTGTTCTGATGTTAATTACCCTAATACCTGGAGGGGAAGAGAACCAAATTAACCAGATTTACGTCCTGGAATCCACAGGAATGTCTGGATTGTTTTTATACATTTAGAATGGTTTACCCCATGCTTCTGTTAATCTAATGCATCACCCACATGAATAAATTGATTTACTGTCCATTGAAGTTAGAAACAAAGCCATACCATTGCCAACATTTACCCATTGTTAATTAAAATGAAAAAAGAAATAAAGACAAAAAGACAAATAAGTCCAAAATCTGCTGAAAAATCAAATGATAAATCAGTTTCTTGCCCATTTTCTTCATCTTCCAGTAAAGCAAAGTGCCAATCAATTCATTATTTTTAACCAATCTTCTAATGAATCCACTTGGCAGAGGAGGAAGTGTAATAAAGATCCAAACACATTCTGGACATTTAATGATGAGATTTCTGTTATGATTTTGTAAGTTTCCCTTTAACTTTCAATCCAATAAACTATCTCAAAAAACAAAACAAAAAAAAAAAAGACAACCAGCATTTTCTTTTGTAGGGGACATAGTGATGGAAGACAAAATGACTTCAGAACAATAAATCAGATACACAGATCCTATATACATTCTTTTCTATAATACCCTCTCTTACTTACAGATGTTCAGATAGTGTAGTGGTTAAGGCACTAATTTTTCATCAATTAAACTTGAGTTTGATCCCAGGTCAGTCCTTTTTTATGTTTGAAATGGTATTTGGACTTGTGGATTTTCTCAAAATATTACAGTAATAAGCAACATAGCTTTAAATAAATAAAGATTCAATACTGAGGAACTAAATACTAATCAAATAGTTCAATCATTTCTTCATAGACAAACTGAATTTGCAATGAAGAAAAAAAACTGATAAATAATCAAAACAACTTTGATCAAATTTTTTAATTTCTCTTTACTAGAAGTAAACCACCACACACAAGACTTTTCCATCATTTTCTTTTATCAAAATAATACATGAGGAAAAAAAAAGTTGTTGAAACTTAAGGAATATGTGAAAGACTCATAGAGCTGAAGGCACTGGAGTTGTGTCTCCAATGAAAGAGGGTTTGACAAGCTGCAGATCTGCTGGGTAACATAATGTTTTGATAGATGGTCTATCAATATAAATAAATATTATCTTCATAACATCTTAATGAAACAATCTTGAATAAATTAACTGTCACTTGATTTTCATTAAATACAAAATAGCTTATTAATACTCATATAAATTTGTAAGTAATGGTTGCAATTTAATAAATTTTGTATGATATATACTACTCAAAGTTTGCTAAGCACCATCCGCTATTTTCCCGTAGCGTTTCATGCTTAGGCAAGCTACATTAAATTTTACAATAAAACAAATCTTGCTTTTATGTAGAAGTATTGTTTATGTACCAAACTTACTACCAGTTACAAAAAATTAGCCTTTCGGATCCTCAATACTGGGAATTAATCATAATTAGAAAGTGCGAAATTTTGAGAAAACACCTTAAAATTTAAAGTCAGCTAAATTCAGAACTTTGATCTTCAAATATTCCTGTTTTCTAAATGGAATACTTTTAAGGATATTTGTGACGATGTTGGCCTGTTCATGGTCATTTTTTTCTGTACTGATCACAAGATTTAACTTCAATTTATAAAATGCCATTTCTTGCAAAAAACACACTTTTGTGAATTTGCCAACTAATGACAGGAATTGGCTAAATCATTGTAACTCATTTTTGAGCCTCTTTTCTATCATTTTGACAAAAACTATGCGTAAAAATGATGGTCAGCTAACGCTTTCCTTTCAGGTACATAGCATTACATTAAGCATGTGTTTTCATGTGACTCTATGGGAAAATAGCTGGTGGTGCTTAGCAAACTTTGAGTAGTATACCTTTTAATCTCATCATTTCAATTTATGTACTTACTTGTCAATTGGTCGAAACGGAAATAGCTGACTTAGCATTTGCTGCGGTGCAATTGAATTGGCATTTGTGCACCCATTAAGAACATGTCACAAATAAATAAGTCAGGAGTTGGGTGTTTAGAAATCATATTAAATTCATTTCATTGTTTGATTCAAACTATTAATCAATTACAAGGCAGATCACTTAATGAGTGACCAGTAAATTTGCAAAGACGTCTTTGAGTAACCTGGATAAGAAGATGCGGCTACTTTCAACCCTTAAGGAGTCATAACCTATTGTTCAATTAACATGATGCCAAAACGCCCCGAAATGAATATGCATATCGGTTTAACCAGTGAAAAGCTTACAAACCTCCGACAAACAAATGCACGTGAATCTTGCTTTCAATAGTTACCTTAAGTCAACAACCTCCGACAAACAATTGGGGCGGGGATATACCTGTTTTGGCATCAGGTTAATTGTTGTGAATAAGAACCTATGTTTAATGGTAGGTTAATCAAGCGGAAAATTAACAATGCATCTTATCAATTAATTGTGCCCTTCAGCCTTGAGACAATTGGTCGCTGAATGTGTGTTTGTTTTAATTTGCCTGCAGTTAAGATTAGCAACTGCTGGTTGCATAAAAAAAAGTTGTTTAATAGATCAAAGAAATAAATACTTTTGGGGTATCTTGAATGGTCCTTTAAGATGTCGTGTGGTGTTTATATGAATGCTTGAAAGGAAGATGCTGTTAGTCTGGCGAATAAACCACGATGTTCACATATTCATACAGCATAAAGTACACATGAAAAGCTTCATATATGGCCCTAGGCTAAGACAATTTCATGGCTGTGTTCAGTATAATGTGGGGCTCTTGACGTCATTCGTACCCGATTAAATGTTAATATTGGGCAACAGATTATACAGCCCAAGTTTGTTAGCACCATATAGCACTGGGACATGATATAACTCACCTGTTCAGATGAATCTCAACCTAGTAATTATAGAAATTGATGCCTTGCCCAATTTTGTAGTTAGTTTTTCATTTGCAAGTACCATGGACTGTAGGTATTATCCATGGCTTGCTCTATTTTGTACTGAAGATCTCACAAATTTGCTAAATGAGAAGAATTCCATGTGAAAATGTAAATCAGATGCACATAGGACTACTAGATTTGACATGTTCTCATTTAATTTGACCTTTTACACGATTACTTTTTATCAGATAAAATTATCTCTGCAGACTGAGATAATTTTACATTTAATTTGGTTCTAAATAACTGTTTCACCGTGTAATCAAAATAGAGAACTTGGAGAGATCATACAAATACTGCATACAAGCTCTTTCGCTTTCATTAATTGATAATGAAATTCTGTACAGCTTCTTCCAGCATAACACTGATAGACTTCTCCATGTATCAAGCATGACAAAACCTGAAATTCAAAATAAACTTTCCATTTTTGCTGATTAGATTTAAACAGTTAATAGGTACAAGATTCACTGAAATTGCGCTTGAGTTTAAAATTTGAAACATCAAAATTTCATTACAGTGATCTGCACTATTGAGATCTTGCCAAGTTCATTAATTTCTTCTGACAGTATGGCCCACAGCTCTTTTTAGGGCATTTTCAAGATTTACTTTCAATGTAACCATTATCTTATCTGATTTCAAATAGAATTTAGATTGTATAATTACTGCAATTCTATCATTTTTGTAAAATAAATTATGCATTCTAATCTTTAAATGATGATTCATCATAGAAACAATACACCTTTACAAACCATTACATATAATTATGTCTGTCTAAAATACTGTCATTAGACCTAACTTTGAAATTTGACATAGGATAAGTAGAATGTTCAGACTGATAAAATCTTTCAGCTAGCCCAAAATTACTTTTCATATGTCTTATTTAGTGCTTTATATTTTCATTTAGAATTGTTTATAATATAAGAATTCTTGAAATAAGTGTCTATCTGTGTTGAAAATCAAAGATATATACATTTAATGAGTCTATCATTCATGACATCAGGTATGTAAATCACTGTTGTCTTACATTAATTATCACATATATCCATGTGGGGGGGTTAAATGTGCAGACATGGCCTGTGTCTTATCAGTCCCGAGATGTTTTGCTGAGACTGAGAAATAGCTGTTTGCACAAACCTATTCACTTGGAAAAAAAGAGAAAATTAATGACTAACCTTCCAAACAGAGCACAGCAAACTGCAGAAGAAGAAGAGGAAAGAGCAAAACAACTATGTGTTTAAAGCCATAGTGCATTTTAGCTTAGAATTTGCAGAGAAAAATTATGTTTTTACAAATTTTGAAACAGCAAAACCTCATATGTTGCTTGATTAATGTCTTAATGTTTAACAAAGCCCTCAAAATGAAATATTCAATGAAAGAATACGGGAAATCCCCCAAAATCCTCAGTTGTTCTGACAGGACAAAATAGTGAGAAAAATTAGCAGATCTTGTTCTGAATCACACCGTTCAGTAAAATCACGGATATCTCGGAATACATGGGGTGTTTCAGAAGCTCATGGACTTTTGCAATAGATTGAATGAATCTTAATACACGGTAGTAGAGGAGATACGAAGAAAATACACAAACTTCTGGAAAAAACCCTTGTATGTTAGTATTATGCTGATGTTGTTGTGGACTAAATATAGAACAAGACAGCCACAACTTGTATTTTTTTCTAATAGAATCTTTCCTGTAAATTAGGCATTTCTCAAGGTCTTTCGGTAATGAAATTCACGCAGAGGCATATACGTTTTAGGTGCATTCGGATTTAGCTCAAACAATTATAAGATACTGGGACTTCAACAGTAATTTCATACTTCTGTTGGTTATTTTGACATACTTATTACTAAATGAGTCCACAGGTCTGAGACTCTTCTGGACCTTTCAGATTTTGAGGCTATAGGTAGTCTTTCAGAATCGAACTGGAGAACTGCTGTCAAAAAGGAACTGATGTAACTTGAAAATCATTCTTGTTTGACTATGGACCACCCAAATTCTCAGCAGTAATGAGTAACCCAGACTCCTGGCTTTCAAAAAAATTGTCAAACATTTTAAATTAAAGTAACAAAAGGCATGTAAAATGTACATGCAGAACATTAATGTTAATAGGAAACTTTAACCAAATGATTTTTTTTCATAGACTTCCATTCTTTTCTTTGTTTGTTTTGTTTATCTAGGAGTTTGATTGTATAGGTAATTTAATCAGTTCTAAAACTTAAATCCAGAACTTTGAAATACTGAGCATCTACTATTCTATTTTAACACAAATGTGCCCATTATCACATTCAGTTTGGAGAAATAGATCTGGTAGTAAACCAATTATTTACATTAGATTAGCCTTATAACTCATTTTGGTGTACCAGAGTTTAACCAAACACAACCTTACAACCTTGGAACTGTCGCTATTCCTCTGTTTAAACCTTTAAATACCTTTCCCACCATGTCATTAATCTCCCTGTTCAAGATCTCTGCACTTGAAAACATTAATCAAAGAGGGATCCATACCCCCTTCAGTCTGACTCACAATTAAGACTAGAAAGAAACAAAACGCCTGATGAATAAAATTTTGTAAAGCATTTAAGTGGCAAACAAGGATCTTAATATGGAAAACTATGACGCAGAGCCAATCATTAAAACACTGACAATATTTGAAGAAGTGGGGATCTGCACGTAGACCAAGGTTGTGGCTTTGTAGTCCCCTCGTAGCTTCAGGCAAGGTCACCTTAACCTGGTATAGACCGGTCTGTACGTTTGTTTCATCAGATATACAGTCTTCACATCCTCCAATATTGCTCATCATTCAATATAGCCCTTGTGTGCAATGTTCATTAAGTGCAATCTGTAGGCTGGTTTTGATATAAACTTGAAAGACTGTATGATCTGTGTAGTACAAAAGAACGAAAAAAAAAATGATTGAAAGAACTCATTAAATTTCTGACACACAAAACATGATTTTTTTTTTTAAAACTGATTATCCTGACGAGGAAATGCTATTGAACTTGTTTGCATACAGAACTTGTGACAGCTGTTCTCTAGAAATGCACAGATCAAAGAGTAACTCTCATAAAAATCAAATCCTATATGATCAACTGCACGTAGTAAAAAGTATTAAAGGGGCACACCCTTAAATTAGCAAGTTATGCAGTGCACTATAATGAATATTAAGTAGGCTACATGTAAGTATGATAATTTATTATGAAAATTCTTCAAAATATATATAAACCATAGCACTTACCATCATAAAAACACACATATACATCTAGAAGATGGACAAAATTACAACAGTTAATGAGAATAGAAGTATAACTTGCCCAGGAGCAGAAGACTATGTTATAGGACAAAAGACTTTTTGCAATTTTTCAATACTTCAAGGGCTGTAACTCTAGGGTGTTAGAGACTTCCTGACTGGTTTGCAGACTTTGTTGATCAAGATATTATGCAAAAAACATTGTGATCAAGGTCATTAAAGATTGGTTCAAATTTGTGAAAGGTAGAAGGCAGATACTGTTTATTTTGCAATTTTTCATTAATTTATGGGTCAAAACTCTGGAGTGTATGGGATTACTAGCTGGTTATAAAACTTGATCAAGATATTGTACCAATACACAACACAATGTGATTGTTTAGTAGATATCAGTTTTTGTCCGTTAGAGTTTGCGAGCAGACACTGTCAATTTTGCAATTTTTCATTCATTCACTGTAACTCTGGAGCATCTCAAACTTTCTGACTGGTTATCATACATGGTTAAGATACTGTGTCAGTACAAATTGGGACCAAGTTTGGTAAAGCTTCGTTCACATTTTTCAGAGAGAGTGGACAACCTAAGCAGATGCCACCCACCCACAACCTATCTTTTCATTTGATGGGCAAGTAATGATGCTGATACATGTTTTAATGTCCCACAGAAATGAGAAATTACTTCATTGCAAAATCGCTTGATAGCAACAACTGGGCAACAAGAGAAATAACAAACATTGCATGGAATCACAGTTCGGAACTAGCAGTATGGCTTAAATTTGAGAATAATTGTGACAGTGAAGAAATGATCAGGTATAAGCAAACATATTTTTAAGTAGTGTAGAAGGAACACACTCTAATTACATGCATGTACATGTACATGAGATGCAAACTTGGTCAAAGGAGCATAATTTTAGAAAAAGGGGAGATAACCAAACCCGTTACAGCATAGATTTTGCTAATCTACAATGTTTAACGATTAATCCCAGCAAGTTTCATTGAGATACATCCAGTAGTTACAGAGGAGTAGCCGGCAGATCATTATGGTAGACGCTGGCAATGAAAGTACATGAGCTACCAAAAAGTTCAATGGGGCATAATTTTCCAAAAAAGGGAAAGATTGAACCATATGGAAGATTGGTTCTAACTAAATATGTTATCCACACTAAATAAAGTCTTTACTTGCTTGCTTACTTACTTACTATAACCCAACCTGTTATAGATTACGCAAATATACAATGCGTAACAAATAATCCCAGCAAGTTTGATTGAAAAACATCCAGTAGTCACAGAGGAGTAGCCGGCAGATCGTTATGGTAGTAGCTGGCAATGTACATATGTTACCAAACTGTCAATGGGGCATACTTTTCAAACAAGAGGGCCAAGATGGCCCTGTGTCGCTCACCTGAGTAAGATGGCTGTGTTAGGCATAATGACAAAAAATCTGGCATCTAAAGTGTTTTTCTAACATTTGACTAAGTGACCTACATTTTGATCCTACCTGAATATGCACTCAACTGGGAATTCATGCAGTCATCATTCATATCAAGTTTAATGAAGACTGGAAAAAAAGAGTTTAATTTTAATTTCCCTGGTGACCTATTTTTCCCTTCCCTTTTAATTCATCCGAGATTTAAAAAATCTGACCAAGTTACATTAAGGTTCGGCTAAAACTGTGGTCTCTAGTGTTCACAAGGTTTTTCTAAGATATGACCTGGTGACCTAGTTTTTGATCCCACATGACCAAATTTCAAACTCATCCGGGATATCATGCAGACAAACATCCTGACCAAGTTTCGTGAAGATTGGGTAAAAACTGTGACCTCTAGAGTGTTAATAAGGTTTTTCTAAGATTTGACCTGGTGACCTAGTTTTTGACCCCAAGTGACCCAATTACAAACTTATCCAAGATACAATGTAGACAAACATCCTGACCAAGTTTCATGAAGATTGGGCTAAAACTGTGGCCTCTAGAGTGTTAACAAGTTTTTTCAAAGATTTGACCTGGTGAACTAGTTTAAGACCCCAAGTGACCCAATTTCAAACTCATCCAAGATATCATGTAGACAAACATCCTGACCAAGTTTCATGAAGATTGGGCCAAAACTGTGGCCTCTAGAGTGTTAACAAGGTTTTTCTAAGATTTGACCTGGTGACCTAGTTTTTGACCCCATGTGACTCATTTTCGAACTCATCCCATATATCATTTAGACAAACATCCTGACCATATCTATTGAAGATTGGGCTAAAACTGTGACCTCTAGAGAGTTCACAATGTTATTCTAAGATTTGACCTTGTGACCTAGTTTTTGATCCCACATGACCAAATTTCAAACTCATCCAGGATATCATGCAGACAAACATCCTGACCAAGTTTCGTGAAGATTGGGTAAAAACTGTGACCTCTAGAGTGTTACAAGTTTTTCAAAGATTTGACCTGGTGAACTAGTTTAGACCCCAAGTGACCCAATTTTGAACTCATCCAAGATACAATGTAGACAAACATCCTGACCAAGTTTCATGAAGATTGGGCTAAAACTGTGGCCTCTAGAGTGTTAACAAGTTTTTTCAAAGATTTGACCTGGTGAACTATTTTTGACCCCAAGTGACCAATTTTAACTATCCAAGATATGTAGACAAACATCCTGACAAGTTTCATGAAGATTGGGCTAAAACTGTGGCCTCTAGAGTGTTCATAAGGTTTTTCTAAGATTTGACCTGGTGACCTAGTTTTTGACCCCAAGTGACCCAATTTCAAACTTATCCAAGATATGTAGACAAACATCCTGACTAAGTTTCATGAAGATTGGGCTAAAACTGTGGCCTCTAGAGTGTTCACAAGGTTTTTCGAAGATTTGACCTGATGAACTAGTTTTAGACCCCAAGTGACCCAATTTTTAACTCATTCCAGATATCATGAAGATTGGGCCAAAACTCTTTGAAGTTTCATCTTAATTCAGCATGAAGTCTATGGACAAAAATCTTCATGTGTATTTTATAAATGTATGTACATAAATTAAAAGGCCATCACTCTAACAAAATGACCCATGTGTAGGATTCTGGCAATATACAGTACTAGGCTTCACACTGAAGTATATCTTAGAAGTGTCATCATAGTCTGTCAATGGGGTTTTAGGACAAGACCCCAGACAAACCTAAGCAGACAGACAATTGTGATGCCACAACAAATATGACTTTTCCCTCGAAGAGAAACTTACCGTATTTCACATTTACTTCATATAAATGCAAACACAGTATCAGAAGGACAAAAGACACAATCATGCAGTAATTCAGCCTCGTGACACAGCTGATCAGAATTAAAAACATAGCTTCCCCCCAAGTATGATATTAAGATCGTCATTCCATCTCCTCTAGAAAAAAGCCTGTAACTAGAGAAAATAAACATTTTGTAATGATGTGATTCCAGTTTATCCCTTTCTCTTTATGAAGCAGAAGTATAATTACTTGCAATCTCATTAAAATCATATCCTAATTTGCACTCCTCTACTTTCCATGATTAGGATCTGACAACATCTCATTAGGGGGCACGTCAGATTGACCTTTTAATTAATTTATATGCATAAACAAGTGCTTTATTTTAAACAAATTAAATAGCGCTTTTCTAACTGAATTCAGTAAAACATTTGTCACAGGGTGAGAAAAACTTGACCGGAACTCGAACCGGGGACATTTTGCATACAGCGCGAATGCTCTACTGAATGAGCTACTCGGCCGCTAAGAAATCTTTCTATGCTATTATGAGATTGATGTGGTTACTTCCCCCTGATCATACCAAACGATTCTGTAGCCACTGATTTGATTGGCTTATACAAAGGTCAATCTGACGACCCCCTGTACGATGTGGTCAGATCCAGTTAGCATACTGAATCTGATTTTAATGCGACTGAATAGCTTGTTGCATATCACTCTGGAAAAAAACAATAACAAGAGAATCACAGGAAATATAGGTGCTTTAAGAAATATTGCTGCCATATTTCTATCTGGAACATTCACAAGTTTTGTATCATGAGCTTCAAGCATTCATGTTACAAATGCAGGGAGCATATTCCATCATCATAATTATCTAATGATGTCACAAGCAGAAAGCTTCAGACTTTATCTGTATGAAAGACCATTAAGCACAGCCATTCATCACCACCTAGAGGCCCTCCAATTATCACAACACTTTGACTTGTTCATTGCAATTCCACAAGGGCTGTCTGGTTATTTTCTGAGTAATTCTTTACAAGTCTGAGAGCGTTCAATAGAAATGATGTGAATGCAACACTGTCCTTTAGGATATTTCATAGCCTAATGTTATAAAACTAAGTCATATGTATCTTTTAAACAAGAGTGCCAAATGGCACTATTTCATTTACCTGACTACCACTGCTTTTACAGACAATCTAAGCATTTTCACAAAAGATCTAGGATTGCAATTTTGCAACTCTGGAATTTTTTTTGTATATTCCATTTTCAAATTTAACTTAAATTACCTTATGGTCATAAGCACTGCGTCAAAGTTTGAATATTCAACAATTTTGTTTGAACAAGCCTTCTGAAAGTATAGCTTAGGCAACACTAAGTACCCTACTGGCAAATAGAAAACTAAGAACCCCCGCCCCTCTTCACGCTGCAAACAAGTAAATTTTTTAGATATGTACTGGGAGGTCATAAAAAAGCCGCTAATGTTGCTGTAATGGGAGAGTTAGGAATTACCTGATTTATATTGAGGTTTTTTGTTCAACCATAAAGTATTTACAAAAAGCTGACAAAGACAGCTTTCTTAAATATGTGTTTATCGAAAGTAAGAATTTGTATCATAATAAAAAGGTCACGGTCTGCTGATTTAGATACACAATTATTATCTACTGATGGTATTATAAGCAAGGTACATGACAAGCTTGTGCAAAAATATAGATGTCAGTGGACATCTATCTTGTGCCACAAAGAACACCAGGATATTAAGAACATATGCTTTATTTAAACAAAGGCTATGTAAAGAGTCGTATGTAAACTTTATAAAAAATGTCTCTCAGAAGGTGTCTTGCCAATTTTAGAATTAAAAAAAAATTGTTTGGTACCAAAAATGTGTTGGAGAATATGACAAAGCATTCAACCCTTAAAAATATTAGTCATCCATGTAACTAAAAATAATCATGTCCTTGAACACCAGTATCTCTCATGGACAAATTCTTGAATCAGTTTCAAATTTATGCTAAATATCTTGGCTAATTTTATCTTCATACCTTTCATTCAACAAATAACATCAAATGCCAACAAGACTCTGGGCTATCACTAATGGTCAAATCCATGGTCCATTGCCCATAATACCAGTCAAGATCATCTAGTGACTGTGTTTAGTGCTATACCAAGACTAACATAGACAATGTAGAAATAGTGCTGCGGAGAGCAGCTACTCCACTCTCGCAAGTGTTACAGAGGTGCAAAATAATCTTTGCGGGAGGTCGAACATTGCATGATTTCAGCCTCATATTTTTTTTTTTTTTTTTTTTTTTTTTTTTTTTTTAAGATCGTCCATACTTACAGTCCGACGTGCAGTCCTCCCTTTCATAGAAATATTCACCATACTGCATATATGACTTGTCGGTGTCACTTTTAACACTTGCGAGAGGGGTTGGCAATATAAAGAGATAAGATAGAAGCTACAGAAAAAAATACTGTTTACACTTCCTGAAAGTAGCGAGATGAATGTGTCATAAAACTACATTAAAATTCTTTTTTTTTTTTAACTTGCCGCCATGATGACTTCACTTTTCGGAATACCTCGTCGATTTATCTAACCCCATGCAACAATCGGAACTTTGGTACCCGAGAAGTTCCGATTGCACGCAGCCGAGCCTGGATTACCTGCCTCTGTCACTATGTTATAGTACTATTACGTAGGATAGTACGCCGGGAACCAGACTATGATCTCCGTGCACGCCCGTATATCTAATGGGTTTGTCGGTGTTTGCCGACACGATAACGATTAGTCAGATCACTTTGGTATGGATACGACTAGTTCCGAAGATTGTCGAGTAACTGCATGCTGAAGCACAAAAAAGGTTGGCTCTGAAAGTTCAACCGCCGTGTAATGATATTGCTATTTGGACTTTACAAAGAGCAGAATAATGTAGTGGCAGGTGTTGACATGTAAAACTGAAAAACCGAAAATCATTCAAATTGCTAATTTAAAGAATTGTTTCATGCAAATAAAAATCAAAGGACTGGGAATCCTAATGTTGCGTTCGGCATAAATTGGAACAGGCAATGAGATAGTCAAGTGGCTTGTAATTTGATTTTTTTTATTGATTTTTCCACATCAAATGGATCTTGTAGCTATATATAATTTTAGTTTGAGGGCCGAGCATATTTCAGTGAACGACATCATTTTATTTGCCATATACCTATTATAATCAGAGACCCTGGATTAACCAAGGACATAACTGCTTCAATTTATGTATATCGCGCCACAGTTATAAGTCACACAATTTCATTCATAGCATTTTCAATGATAGTTTTTTTTCCGGTTACACATCATTGCAGACTTAACGTTCGTTGTGAGCCTTGTTAATTTCTATAATAACATGATACATAAATTAAATAAAGCATATTATTGTGCATTTTATTCATGTACTATATGTTAACAATAATGTCACACGCCTTAACATGAAAAGCTCGTCATG
>CM037784.1:3221158-3271158 GCA_021229015.1 Solen grandis | reverse complement strand
CAAACATATATATAGTATATTTATCTATTGTTCAACGATGGTGCACGTATAGATTGCCCGTCTAAGGTTTTTGAAATTGGACATCCTGTATCGAGATTTAAATGATCATTCATGTTACGTTGTAAACAACGCAACATAAAAAGGGTATGGCCAGTGACTTGCGTGTAAGCAAAAAGTTACTTCTTACTAAAGACTATCGAACGTCAATGATAATTTTTATGTGACTTAATACATCTCTGATACAGTTGTTTAGCCAGTTCCGACGCATGACAGGTGTTCTGAAACGATTCTAAAATACGGTTTTCCAAACTGAAACTTTTACATTTTTTCCTACGGTACCGCTCCTACTAAAAAGGGCTAAAATTACGATATCCACCGGAACCGGTGAAACTGCTTCAGAACTGGAGAAATGTTGCGAATGTGAACATAAAACAGCAAAACACGATGAAAGAGTTCGTTTAAAACTTTCAATATACATGTATTTACTATAAATAATATGTCTACGAATCAGTTTAAATTCATTTTGTTGTTTTCATTTTCTTGTTCTGCTCTTTTAATATATTTTTTTTAAATCGATATTGTGAAAATTGCGTCGGAACTGGCTAAAAAAAAACTGTGTTTAAAGTCTGATTCTGATTTTTTTCATTAAGTAGGCAGTAGTATTTT
Organism: Solen grandis; assembly: GCA_021229015.1. Taxonomy (NCBI): domain Eukaryota; kingdom Metazoa; phylum Mollusca; class Bivalvia; order Adapedonta; family Solenidae; genus Solen; species Solen grandis. The sequence continues at coordinate 3,270,492 of CM037784.1, read as the reverse complement.
ATATGCGGCCGTTCTGAGGGAACGTCTGACATGCAACTTAAATATTGCGGAGATGTCTGACCGCTCCAACAATGCGGGACATGTAAATTAATTTGCCTATAGTTTTCGCGATAGATGCATGAGACCAGTGTGTGTGTGTGTGTGTGTGTTGCAGATAAAGTTGGATACTTGTAAAGTCTAAAGACCTTGTCCCGTGTTCTCGAAAATGAAAATGGTACTTATAAGTATGACTTTCATACTTATTCTCAAACTATATGCTCAATAATATCAATGGGGATTTAAGTATGATACTTAAATAAGAGCCTGAGATCGTACTTAAGTATTTTCGAGAACACGGGCTTTGTTTGATTGTATAATTATATTCAAAAATATTAAGCAAAATCGATGTTTCCTAGGTGACGCCGATAGCTTCTTCGACAAAACTGTCTAACCTCAATTTGAAAGGCGCCTTGGTTTGACCAGTGTTAACATTCCTAGCTGCGGATCTGAAGGTTTTGGGTTCGAACCCCGAATTTTCATAGCTCTCCCAGGCGCAAAGTACTGGTCTAAACCAAGATCCGCCAAGAGGGATTGGTATAGGTTTTAAGAACTTGTTTCCCAGTCGACGTAAAATTAATAAGTTTAAACTTTTCATTTTGACTTACTTGGGGATGATGACGTAAGACAGTGCCGAATAAGTATTTTAACGATTTTCATTGGTAGATATATTCTCGTATATTCATGGAAAAAGGTTACGCGCCATTGTTTGTTGAAATGACAACTAGCTGAAACAAAATGGTAATAAAGTGTTCGGACTGAATTACAGTTTCTTTGATAAATATTTTATCAAAATAGTTCTTTTTGATGCATTCGGACCATACTGTCTGTGTCACCGTCTCTGTATGTCTGAAAGACGGTGCACTTTATTAAAATTATGTTTACTCCGCCGGAACGTTTTTAGACTGGTAGCCGCCAGTCTTTAGTGCCCGTAAATCAAAAGCAGGCATTGTTGATTTGCATAATTATCACACCCTTTTTAACCGTTTTGTATCTCTTTGCGCCCAGTAGTGTATAAATACAATGCGATTGTTTACATCAGCTTAGTAAGGTTATGACCTCCTTACGTAGGCATTTTATGAATGGAATCCTACTCATGATTGTAATGAATTAGTGCGAGCACTAGGAGACTACCTGCGGGTTTACGTGAAACGAAGAGCGAATTCAGCTGACTTACTACTAGTAACTAGAGTTGAAGGAAAACGTGTAATATGTCGTAACATTACCTTTACCTCTATCGAGATCAATCTGCTTGAGCTAGTTCAGCATGTAAAGCCTGCCGACAGTCTTGCAGCGCATTGTTCGCTTTGATTATCTTTCCTAGGATGAAATGATTAGTACATCATATAACCGGTCTACATTCTCCATTACTTTAATTCCAATCAACGTTGTTTGTCTTAATTTTTTTTTATGTGTCCTGGTATGTTTTAATAATTAATGTTTTGTTGTTGTAAGATATATTTTATTTAATATACCCCCAGATGAAGTCTTTATGCTATGAATTTGTATAATAAGGGGCTGTACTAGATTAATTGGCTGCATTTTCTAGTACATTTTAAGACGAAAAACAACATACATATACATTTTACACAATTTATACATTCATAACAAAACATACATTTTTTTAAATAAATTACTAACCAAATGATAACGCTTTATATAGGAAATGTGTATTTTGCGACAATGGATTTTAACGGTTTGCTTGGAAAATACAATGTTAATTCCTTTCCACATAGCTACGTTTGTTGGTATTTTTTCTTGCATACTTTGAATAAAATTTCTTGTGATTTCATTTTTAGTTTGTTAAAGATGAAACTGAACTGGACATCACCCGATCTTCGATCGAGGGTCTCTTAAAACAATAGAGAGACCCTGATCCATCTTACCGATAGATTCTTAGAATAATTACTGACAGGCAATATTGGTGCCCAGAACACTATCGTCTGATGACAATGAAAGGATGACAGCCGTGATTTAAATATGAAAGTACTTGCATAAAATGTTCATAAAACGGGGATTTGTTTTCAGCTGCTTCCAGAATACATCCAATATACAATGACGTCTGTCTGCCACATTTTCAAATCGATGTAATGAGCACATGTCGAGATTGTCTGCAATACTTGGTGTTCACAGAGAACAGTGTAGCAGGTAAGCATATTCAAGCAATCTCTCGATGGCTGCCAAATGAGTAGGGAAATGGACATGGGCTGCAGAAATGACGTACTGTAGAAATCACTAACTACAGATTGAAACTATTAACATGGTGTGAAGCGATTAGAGCGATTCGTTGCCGAGAGATGTACTCGGCAGGCATCATACTGTGAAGATAAATTTGCAGACACTGTAAATGAATTACAATCTAGTAGTGTTGCGTGTTGCGTTTTTATTTTGTTTGTTAATAGGGAGATATTACTTGATTAAGAATTAGATCACTTGTAAATAACTTGCAATAAATCGTGCACCGTGATCCAGTGGTAACATACCCGACCGCGGATCCGAAGGTCGTGGATTGTAGGGGGCAATGAATTTTCATGACATTCCCAGACACAAAGCACTGGTCAAACCCAGAAACCATTGAGAGGGATTAGTTAAGATAAAAAGACATCGTTTTCCAATCGACATAAGTTGAATAGATTTAAACTACGTAAGATGATTGATTTAAACTAAATTTATCGTGAGTTATTTTCGGATGTTTGCTAAGAGAGTGATATACGATTTCAATCAATACTATTAAGTGATTATGAAGCTATCTATATATACAATGTAGCAGACTTTTTATTGTCTGCAAAATCAAATTCCTTTTTACGAAATTGGTTCAAATCATTTGGATCTGTTGAGAACAATCTGTCTGGGGACCGAGCCCGTTTTCCTTATATGAATATAGGAAATATTATAGGTATCTTCTTGCCCAAAAGCACTATTCTCTACAAGATTGTTCAAATTATTTGGATATGTTAGAAGAGACAGGGTTTCATCCTACTACTATTTACTTCAAAGTAACTGGTTATAAGTATATTGGCAATACAATAGTTCTCTGTAAAACGCACCTTCATCTATTCCGTCATTTTAACCAAATTAAGTTGTAACCAAAACTTTGACCAAGCTTCAAAGTTCAAAAGGGTCTGTAAGTTTCAAGTGAATTACTGATTACTGAGATACATTTGCATACAAAACTTGACAAAGTTTAGATGCAAATTAATCCTTTACCTACATTTTTAAGCTCAAAAGGGGCCATAATTACAACAAATTCAGTTAAGAATTAACTTGATGGCCTGATGCCCCTGAACAACTGTATTAAGTGTCAGGTTAATCCAAAAACTGATTGTTGAGATACATGTGTTAGCATGCTAGTATGTTTCATGCAAAACTTACACATTATTAGATCTATACAAAACTTTAACCTAATATTTCTGAGTCCCAAAAATGTTGTAATTTGCATTAAATTTGGTCAAGAGTTATCTAACTTGATGATCTCATGTTCCTGAACAATTTTAAGTTGTTTCAAATAAATCCTGAAACTAATTGCTCAGATGTAAGCATGATAATCTGTTGAATGCAAACTTTAACCAAAAAGTAAAAAAAGGACAAAATTTGCATTCAGTTAGGTCAAGAGTAATCTTATTTGTTTACTGCTTCTTAAGACCTTAATGGATTACAAAATCAGTATGCATAACTTGCTGGAAAGGTTTTTGCAGAATGCAAAGCATGGTGCTTGGGTGAGTAGAATAGATAGTCAGAAGGAAAAGAAAAAGACTCATTACTTATAACATATTTTATTATCATTCATTGGGATATACAATAATCAACTCTAATTTAAAGTATCTTAATTTAATAAATACTTTTGATTTTTAAGAGTTAGAGGTAGAATGATGAAAAAAGTTGATTTTTTGTAAAAGTAAGACTTTTTTGTATCTTTATAAAATTCTCTTTTAAGGGTATACATGTACCATAAAATTATTAAAGTAATTCTGTACAAAAACAAATTTTCCAGATCAAAATATTAAAATCTATCTTAATGTATGCATATTGAAGACAACTCTGGAAAAATCAATTTATCGAAGGATGGGCAAACATTTATTTTTCTCCTTGAAAAGCTCTGGGTTTCTCAGCACTCCACCTCTAATGGTAATTACATATGTTTCTCTGACAAACACTTTTACCAAACAATTACGTTCAAGAACCAACATCCCAGACCTATTCACATTGTCAATAATTCAAGACCTAACCCACGCACTGACTGACTGGTCCTGACATATCTAAATATAGGTTTCTTGAAGAAAGTTCTCATCTCAATAGAGACATGAAGTTCATAGATACCAACTTAACAAAAAGAACAAGTGAAGTGATGAAAAAATCTTCCTTTTATATGTATTTGAGATACTACAAAACTTGAAAAGAGAATGATTGAAATACAATTTAAAACATAAAATACTGGAAAATAACCAGGCCAAAAGTGAAAATTACACTTGAGATTCAGAATAATTATATTGTTTTGACATTCTATTATGCAAAAATAATTTATACATTAACATAAAAATAGAAACAAATGCAAAATTACTTATTTATGAAAAAACTGGTTTGAAGGATAATTGCAAGTACGTGAGAAATAAATCTGATGGTCAACATAAAGCCCAACTTTGACGACTAGATTAAACTGCCTGAAGTGTGAAGCCCTCTGTCAGTCCCTCCCTAGCCCAGGAAACTACTACAGGGCATTATTTTCAGTATATAGGGCATTATTTTCAGTATAAGGGCCTTATTAACAGTATACTATAGGGCAATGTTTTCAGTATAAGGGCCTTATTAACAGTATAATATAGGGCAATGTTTTCAGTATAAGGGCCTTATTAACAGTATACTATAGGGCATTGTTTTCAGTATAAGGGCCTTATTAACAGTATAATATAGGGCAATGTTTTCAGTATAAGGGCCTTATTTACAGTATAATATAGGGCATTGTTTTCAGTATAAGGGTCTTATTAACAGTATAATATAGGGCAATGTTTTCAGTATAAGGGTCTTATTTACAGTATAATATAGGGCATTGTTTTCAGTATAAGGGCCTTATTAACAGTATAATATAGGGCATTGTTTTCAGTATAAGGGTCTTATTAACAGTATAATATAGGGCATTGTTTTCAGTATAAGGGCCTTATTAACAGTATACTATAGGGCATTGTTTTCAGTATAAGGGCCTTATTAACAGTATAATATAGGGCATTGTTTTCAGTATAAGGGTCTTATTAACAGTATAATATAGGGCATTGTTTTCAGTATAAGGGTCTTATTAACAGTATAATATAGGGCATTGTTTTCAGTATAAGGGTCTTATTAACAGTATACTATAGGGCATTGTTTTCAGTATAAGGGTCTTATTAACAGTATAATATAGGGCATTGTTTTCAGTATAAGGGCCTTATTAACAGTATAATATAGGGCATTGTTTTCAGTATAAGGGCCTTATTAACAGTATAATATAGGGCATTGTTTTCAGTATAAGGGCCTTATTAACAGTATAATATAGGGCAATGTTTTCAGTATAAGGGCCTTATTAACAGTATACTATAGGGCATTGTTTTCAGTATAAGGGCCTTATTAACAGTATACTATAGGGCATTGTTTTCAGTATAAGGGCCTTATTAACAGTATACTATAGGGCATTGTTTTCAGTATAAGGGCCTTATTTACAGTATAATATAGGGCATTGTTTTCAGTATAAGGGCCTTATTTACAGTATAATATAGGGCAATGTTTTCAGTATAAGGGCCTTATTAACAGTATACTATAGGGCATTGTTTTCAGTATAAGGGCCTTATTAACAGTATACTATAGGGCATTGTTTTCAGTATAAGGGCCTTATTTACAGTATACTATAGGGCATTGTTTTCAGTATAAGGGCCTTATTAACAGTATACTATAGGGCATTGTTTTCAGTATAAGGGCCTTATTTACAGTATACTATAGGGCATTGTTTTCAGTATAAGGGCCATATTAACAGTATACTATAGGGCATTGTTTTCAGTATAAGGGCCTTATTAACAGTATACTATAGGGCATTGTTTTCAGTATAAGGGCCTTATTTACAGTATACTATAGGGCAATGTTTTCAGTATAAGGGCCTTATTAACAGTATACTATAGGGCATTGTTTTCAGTATAAGGGCCTTATTTACAGTATACTATAGGGCATTGTTTTCAGTATAAGGGCCATTATTTACAGTATAATAAAAGGGCATTGTTTTCAGTATAAGGGCCTATTTACAGTATACTATAGGGCATTGTTTTCAGTATAAGGGCCATATTTACAGTATACTATAGGGCATTGTTTTCAGTATAAGGGCCATATTTACAGTATACTATAGGGCATTGTTTTCAGTATAAGGGCCTTATTTACAGTATACTATAGGGCATTTTTTCAGTATAAGGGCCTTATTTACAGTATACTATAGGGCATTGTTTTCAGTATAAGGGCCTTATTTATAGTATACTATAGGCCCCTATTTACAGTAATCTCATTAATCTGTATCATATCAACATGCTCACGGTCACATTATACTGTATTAAACCATACTTGATTTACCCATGTTCAAATACACAGACATAGGATGGGGAAATCTGTCATGTTAACTTCTGAGATTTTCTAATCCTAACTTGCCTTGTTTAAAACAAATACATGTAGTGTGTTTTCTATAGTCTGTATCACTCAAAGCAGTCTTTGAAATGTACAAGTATGCAATTCTATACCATCAGACACCTGTCCATAAACCTGACTAGAAATTCACCAATTATTTCATTTTGCATGGAAGAATAAACTCTATTACTAGAGATGATTTATACCCCTGCATTCCACCTTGTTTTTATGTTATGAGCACAGAACAGCATGCGACATGTTGTGACAGGCAAGGGCATGACTAGCAGGACTTCGTATACTCTCTTAAGATGTAATAGCATGATAGCATAGAGTCATGAATGACTGTTAGCTGACATTGTGTGTTAACACTCCAAATCACATCTACATATATATTCATGGTATTACACATACTTATTCATGTGGTACAATATCACATTTTATAAGTTTGTCACATGTAACCATATCACATGATCCAGTATTACAGTGTGTCACATGACACCACATCACATGATCCAGCATTACAATGTGTCACATGACACCACATCACATGATCCAGCATTACAATGTGTCACATGACACTACATCACATGATCCTGCATTCTTGTCACATATATGTATGGCACAACATCGTACATATAGAATCTGACATGAATTGTAATTTCATATCAAATTCTACTAAAAGAGTTCACGAGAATGTTATTAAGCGAGCCTCTGACGAGCTTAATAACACTTTCATGAACGAGTTTAGTAAAATTTATAAGAAATTACAATTCATGTTTGATTCTTTTTATCATGTGACCTATACTGACAGTAAATCGCGATTATAACAACAAACAAAAACATGAACGAACGGACTGTGAACGAATTGCTATTTGTAATCTAACACTAATAGTTACAAATAGTAACTGAAAATAACAATTTAATGTGTGTATTTCTCATACATTTTCAACATCATATGAATAATGCATCTTTCTGATCAAAGTTTGTTGCATCAAACACATTTAATCCAGCTATTCGAATTCAACACACTGTGCGTATATATACAGTAGAACCTCGCCAAACCGAACATCGTTAAACCGAATTCCTCGCCATTTCGAAGTTTATTTTCGGTCCCCATTTCTTCCCTTCTTATTTTAACTGAAAATAAAATGTTTAATCCCAATTTCGCTATTTCGATTTTTTCGCTATTTCGAAGTAAAATTCCGGTCCCAAGGTCGCAATTAATGTACATTTTTCAATTTTTATTTCGAAGTCAAATTTCATAAATTTTCGTGAACTAATTCGGGTCAGTAACCCAGTTTATTATGCGGAGGCACCTGGAGTGATGGCTCAGGCAAGTTTTTCACACCTTTTTTCGAGATTGGGTTGGGCAATGTGTGTCCCACCGGAAATGTTGATTATTGCTAATCGATGTCTGACAGGTTGCATAATAGGCATGTGCCAGAAGATAAACCCAGATGTCAGACCTTTAGTACATTCCATATCATAGCGTTCGTCACCGGCATGCGACGCTACCTGAAGCAGCAGATCGACGGTAAAAATATGTATCATTGTTTGACATGGTAGAATGATTATGTTCATCAGAAGCATCTAAGTAGATCATGATATATTTTCATTACTTTTCATAACTTGCAAACAGTATATACGTACACCTAATAGGTGGTTTTCACGGCATAACGATTTCCACAATATGCACCGGTAATGAAAACGCAGACATGCACGCTCACAAACTGAACTTTCCATCGGATTTTTAATCTGAATAATTGTTATTTTGAAGTTTTCAGCTTGGTCCCAAGGACTTCGATTTAACGAGGTTCTACTGTATATATAAAATACAAGTGCTTGATACAGAGAGATGTAATTCGGCCTTAAAGTTATATGTAAGGTGTAAATATAAGAAAATATGTAATGGGTATACGAAACCGGAAACATCTGTATGAGCATGTCATATGATAAAAGCTAGTAACAGATGAAACCATATCTAAAGATAAAGTATCCCTTCACCAAATGTCACATAATTGTTAGACTTATAAACCCAACCAATATACACTTCATATGACTTTTTGAATGTTAATAATGTCTTTTTAAAATCTTTGGAATGAAATGATCATCAATAATAGCCTATTCTTCAATTTCTGGAATGAAGCAACCTATGCACATTATCATAGTATTCCACCAGCAAGTGTACCATGGTTTGGTATTCCACCATCAAGTAATACCCTGTGGTCCAGTATTCTACCAGCCAGTATACCATGGTGTGATATTACAACATACAGTAATACCCTGTGGTCCAGTATTCTACCAGCCAGTATACCATGGTGTGATATTACAACATACAGTAATACCCTGTGGTCCAGTATTCCACCACCAAGTATACCATGGTGTGATATTACAACATACAGTAATACCCTGTGGTCCAGTATTCCACCACCAAGTATACCATGGTGTGATATTACACAATACAGTAGTACTCAGTTCAGTATTCCATTGTTTAGTATCTCAGGGTGGTAACACACAACAGTATCCAAATGTTGTGGTATCACAACAACCCAGGACTCTAACAAGCTTTTAATACGAAGTCCTGGAGTCCATTTTTTTGGGGAAAAGGAGTTCAGCTTTCTAAGCATTTCTTCTATAACTTTATGGGAGGACCTCAACTGCTTGGCAATTCTTTGTCAATGACACCAGTTTTTGGAATCCTTGTGAGAAACCTGGCACGTCCTTTTCCAAGCTTGTTGAATCATACCAGTTTGCGGGTGGAGGGGGAGACCAGACTCCAGTGGGTAAGGATGTGGGAGAGTCCGTACAGCAGCATGATAAAGATGTTCATACACATGACGATCACATAGTGGCTGATACTGGTCCCGATATCCAGCCAGCTGCCCTCGTCTGTCACCAGGAAGAAGAAATGCTGAAAAACACAGAAGTTATCACCATTATCATGAAATAAAATAATAATCGAACTTCAATCATTTCAAAGTATGGTCCACAGTTATAATGTATAAATATGTATATACATGCAGTATGTAATGTTGGCAGCTTAATTATTCATTTTGGGTAAATGATTTGTTAAGATGGTCACAGTCACTGTTATGTATGTCTTTATATAGATGCTGACTCTTTAAATATATAGGAAAAATGATTAGTTTATAGGTGAATTTGAGAACAATAACAAAATTAAATCCCATACACACCAGGGCCATTGTATCGGACATGAGCAAGATAAGAAGGAACAATCCCTGTATGGGGACACGTGACACCACATGCACCGCCTGCAGTACACATGTCACCAGGATGAATGGGATCACAATCTGCAATACAATATCATAGCAGTAATGACAAATTTACATTTCCTAAGTTGGAGGCAAAATATGGACTTCAAAAAAGTCTGATTAGGAATTGTCCGTTTCTTTAACATTGGTACCTTTATACAAAATATACGTATGTAATATTCCTATTGTAAATTAAAATCATTCACAAAATTTTTTTGTTAGTTCCTACTGGTGTTTACACTGGAGGTGACTATAGGTCTGCCCTCCATCTGTCTGCCTGGATATTTGGATCCCGCGATAACTTATAAACCATTTAAGATAATATTATGAAATTTGGTATAAGAATAGATGGCAGTATGGAGATTCTGCACATCACTTAGTTTTTTTCTCAGACCAAAATTCTGGTTGCTATGGTAATAGAAAAATTATGCACCTTACCGGTAGGGGACTCATCTTTTGTGTGCAACACCAGTTACTTGTTAGTTTAGTTAACTAAATTCTATTTCAATGTTTGAACTGATTTCTTATCAAACTTACAAGAATAAGTTTTACATCACTATAGTATAAACATAAAGACACAAAAATAGACAGGCCTGATAAAATAATCTCAGGTATAATTTGCATATAAAACTAAATTATAATTCATTTGATAATCATAGTGTCCTACTCCTTTCATATGGTGTGATAAAAGAAAAAATACTGCCTGAAAAATTAAAATGGATGAATGAAGTATTTTTTTTCTATTTTTTTTTGCAAATTAATCAGTAATAGAACAAAACTACCAATGCTCTTTTGAATTCATTACCAAAATAATAACAGTATCTTACAAAGGAACTTAGAAAATATTGAAAATGACAATACCTACCTTAAAAAGAAGGAGAGCTCCCATGATAAAGGGAGAGAATACTGATACAAAACACAGCACTGAGGCTGGGTCAAAACTGAAACAGAGGACACATATCATGAGTAATATGACTGCAGTATTACAAGTCATATGTCTTTGTTTTATTGAAAATCTTTTCTTTTAACATTAGTAGCAAAACAAAAGATTTTAAGCTGGACTAGTTTGAGTTGGTTTTAACCCTTTCCCTCATATAGACTCATTTTGACGCACTCAATAGGTACCACATAAAGCCTGATCTGCAGAAAACCACAGTTAAACCTCACCAGATTTAATTACACAATCCTCATTTCCAGACCACTGAGGAGCAGCAAACAGCATAAAACCTGATCAGCCTGTGAGTTACTCGCAGGCTGATCTGGTTTTATGCTGTTCGCATAGGTCTTTTCATGGTGTCCTCCATGAGGGAAAGGGTTAAAATCATTAAATGTTCAAACAGTTCAACAAAACCAAAGGAAAGTCAAATTATTACATGTAATCAGAACTGAAAGATGGTTAAATAAGAATTTGTGTAAATACTTGCTACTACAGAACCATAGCTGCAATTCAAGTAGACTGCTGTTTGATATATACATGTAAATTTTTTTACTTTCTTTTGAAAAGCGAAATTGCTAAAACTAAAGAATTAGCAAAGGATATGTAAAATACCTAAAACTACAACTTTGTACTACTGTGAAAAAAAATAAAACAAATTACCTGTTAATGCTGGCAATATTTCCAGTGCCAAAGAATGATATTAAAATGAGGAAAATCTTAAAGAAAGTTAAAGAGAACTCTTCACAGCAATAGAGAAAACAAGAGCTGTCAGAGGACAGCATGCTCGACTCTTCAAAATGCTTGTTAGTAAATCAAATGAAATCTATTTCAATTCTTGCCCTTCAAATATATTGTATATAATAATAGTCAAAAATGATTTTCCTTGATAGTCTGATACCCCTTGATATTTTTATGAAGTCTAAAATCAATCTCATGCCTAGTTACTGAGACATAAGCATACTAAGACTGTGCATGCAAAACTTTAACCAAGTATTCAAGTTAAAAAAGGGTCATAATTTGTATAAAATTCAGTCCAAAAGTTCTCCTCCCTGGTTTCTGATGCCCCTGAATACACTCCTTAACTTTCTAGTCAATTCCATTAAAAATTTCTGAGATATAAGCTGGATAGCAGCTTGAATGCAAAAATTTAACTAGAATTCTAAGTTAAAAGGGGTCATAATTTTTTATATATTAGTATGATACCCCTAAACATATCAAAGATGTTTCAAATCAATCCCATGCATGGACTCTGATATATGCATGAAAGTACCTTGCATGCAAAACATTTACCAATAGTTCTAAGTTAAAAAGAGGCCATAATTGGTAATATATTCCATTAAGAGTTATTTACCATGAAAGTATGATACCCCTAAACATATTAAAGATGTTTCAAATCAATTGCATGCCTGGATACTGAGATATAAGCATGAAAGTACCTTGCATGCAAAACTTTAACCAAAATTTCTTACCGTCCACATGGTCAGTTTAGGCGCATTTACGTATTAGGTGCATTCTAATTTTCAGGGTAACTAATATTTGAAAAAAAAAAAAAAAAATCACTTCTCTTATCGTATATGGCGAAAAATTGTTTTGAAATTTGTGCCATTGTGACATTTTGACAGACTGAAAGCTATCCATACGTCACCATGGCTAATCATATGATGAACCGTTTTTTTTACACATGGCATAAGATTACCGTTAGACCATTACGTTAAGGAGGGGTAGGATGAAGGTGACACATTTCATATCATGACATTACTCAACTGTGTCTCCGCATTCTAAATAAAACTTGGGACCATTGTCACCTGTCAAATTCTTCTCTAACAAACATTACGTAACAATTGCCACTTGTCAAGTTTCTCCTGTACATCATGAGGTCCCGTAAAATAAATTATTGTTTATATTGAAAATGGCTTCCATCAAGTTGTTTCAGTTTCTCACAATCATTTTATCATGAAATATACCAGCAAGATAACTAATAAGAACAAAAGCAATAACCTGGTATTGTTTATTATGGTTTCGTATAGACTTTATAGCATATAATTATCGTATTCATTGGCTTTCTTTTATCCATTTTCTGAGATCGTATACCATAAATTTCACTTCTACATGATGGAAAAAGAAACTTGAAAAGCTGTGTATCATTATTTAAGGCGCACCTCCTCTATAAACCTGAATTATCTGGAAAAACAGTGCGCCTAATCTGCCAGTGGGTTAAAAAGGGGCCGAGATACAAGCTGAAGTAGCTTACATGCAAAACTTTTAACTAAAATTTCTATTGCATGCAAAACTTTAACCAATGTTTCTAAGTTAAAAAGGGGCCATAATTTATATTAAATTCAGTCAAGAGTTATCTACCTTGGTTGTCTGATGCCCCTGAACATATTTATAAACTCTCAAGTCAATACCATAAATGGTTATTGAGATATAAGGTTGACAGTAGCTTGCATGTAAAACTTTAGCCAAAAGCTGCAACGCCAACGCAAGGGCGACTACAATAGCTCTCATATTCCTCGAATAGTCAAGCTAAAGAAGAACATATTTTCTTGGCATTATATATACATATCTAAATAAGAGAAGAGAGCCTAAGTCAACAGTTGGTCATTGACAAGGAATTTTATTTTTAACAAACTGTGTGTATTACGTCTATCAATACCTATATCAATACCTATATTTAGAAATTCTATTTTCAATAAGACCTATACTTGTCAGATTTATTGTAATATCAGGAAAAAAAGAATCCACCAACGAGACAGATTAATTTTCTTTTTAATTTCTACCAATCATCTGTGAATGAGCTGCTTTAAACAACCAATTCTCTATAAAACAACATTAAACATTTACTTTTATCCCTAATCTTGTTACTTGAAAATTACTATACACCTATATTATTTTGTAAGATGTGCTGACTTGCATTAAATCTATGAGATAAAATATAAAAAAGTCAAAAAAAAATTATTTGGTTATATTTTTTTCCTTATCATATATAGATTAATACAAATTTATTTCAGCACAAAGGATACAAAGTAAAATGCCCGCTGAACATCTGTAATTACTAGATAATGTCTTGAGCCTTCCCTTGATGGGGATTTTGATGTATTGAAGTTGTAACTTTCAAGCTGCAAAAAAAAAAAAAATCATTATGTTTAACTGGCAAATAAAATTTATGAAATGAAAATTTTCTTATGAAGAAAATTGTCAGAACTACATGTATATATATGTATGGTTTTGTTGTGATAAATCAAGGATGGATGGGAAACATAAAATCCTCAGGAAACTTGTATATCTATTTTCATCAACAGTAACTGAGGACTATGAATGTATCTTGGATTATGCAGATAATTGCTCCCTGGAATATTGCCATATTACTTTCTTTGATGGCTGTTTGTTGGGTTTATCCTCCTGCCAACAGTATTTCAGGTATTTGGAGACTCTACTTGAGACATACATGTTGAATGCCAAGCCAGGGAACTATACTAGCACTATTTTTAATGACTTTTGGTATGTCATGGCAAGGGATCCCAACTCAATGAACTACCTTTATATGTTGAGCAACAAACAATGGAGATATACTAGTATCATCTTTATTAACTTAGGTATGTTGTGACCAGGGATCCAACCGATGGCCTCCTGATAATAACACAATGTACTTACCAGGTTTTTGTGTGAGTTACTGTGAGATTTGCTGGCCATGCCACACTCCAGAACAAGCCACTGGTACAGCAGGGCACTGAGACTCAACACAAACAGGATCTCATATATGGGACACTGTCAAGGGGAGATAATCCTGTCTCACCATGATAAATGACATGAAAGATTTTTTTTTTATTTCTTGGTCATTTATCATCATTTGTCTAGAGTATTAATTTAAACGTCTTTCATGTGGGCCTATAAAACTACAGGATATTAAGCTATTAATTGTGAGAGATTTTAAAAAATCTCAGTTACAATGTCCTGGCAAATACATGCCATTTTCTACCGTATCAAGAGCATCTTTAACGGGTAGAACACATATCCATGTTAAACGCATGTTTAGGTAAATATGACTGATGTTAAAATAATTCATGCTTAGCCCATTAGTTCATAGACCATGCTCACAAGCTGTGAACAAATTTAAAAATATTCCCCTCTCATGATGAGAAGCAAACAGTTTAAAATCATATCTGCTTGTGATTAACTTGCTGGCAGATCTAACATTTACATTCCTTTTAACCTTTAAATGGTATATGAAATCATGAAAGCAAACTGAAGAGATCCTGATCAGACAGCTGCAATAGAAGCTATATGGTCTGGGTTTGCTCTGTTTGTCAATGCATCAAAATGAGTCTCTATGAAGTTAAAAGGTTAACTATATCTGCAATATCAATGAATGCAATTAGCAAAGAAAGCTACATGTTTAGTCTAAGTCTGGAAGGAGCTACCCAAGAAACATCAATATACATGTACAAGGGAATATCAATAAGTTTTGAGCCTAAGGTATTTTGTCCATTCATGTAGTACAATGCTTCACACCTGATGCATGTGAATATATAAGCTACTGATTGAATGTAGGACCATATTGCTGGCTGTAATTGTTTAGTCACAGCAGGTGGTTAAAGGGACATACCCTCAGTGAGTTGGCAAAATGGACATAACTGAATACAGAGCGGTGATAAAGTTTCTAGTCCTGGAGGGTCAATCTACCAAACGAGTTGCAAAACGATTGACTGCAGTTTATGGGGAGTCTCCCCCTTCTCCTGCAACTCTCAAACACAGGGTGAAGGAATTTCAGCGTGGCAGAGAGATATTAGAAGATGACCCCTGATCAGGACGGCCAGCAACCAGTACCAGCCCTAAAAACATTGATGGAAAACCGTCCTATTATTTTCTATAGATTAGAGGAAGCATCATAATGATCCATAAATAGCATACCAAGGCCAAGGTATGTGCAAGATGGCCTGAGAATGTTTTGGGGTGATATGAAGCTGTCGAGTCACCATCAGTGGAACCTTGCTAAGTGGGTACAATGTAAACCCAGGTGACTTTCACTTTAGTGTTGCAACCTGTAATGATACCTGACTTTATCATTACGATCAAGAGGGTAAACAGGAATTGATGGAATGGAAACACACCACTTCACCAAAAACAAAGAAGTTCAAAGCAGGTCCACCTAGACGGTTATGGTGACCATTTTTGGGACAGTATAGAAGTGGTTCACATGAGTACCTGCTTAAAAGAACCACAATAAATGGGGATATTACACTATCCTTCTGAAGAAGGTGAACTAAACCATCAAGGAAAAACTTTGCAGGAAAATCCATGGTGGGATTCTGTTTCACCAGGACAACATGCCATATCAGCTGAGTTGGGATGCAAACTGTGAGCAAGGGTAGCTACGAACTTCTCCCTTACCCATACTATTCTCTAAACCTAGCCCCCAGTGACTTCCACCCCTTTCTCAGGCTGAAAATGCTGAAGGTTTATGATGATGATGATGAACTGATGCAGCTTTGGAGAGCTGGTTAGGGGATCAAAATGTTGACTTCTATTAATCAGGTATAAATGACTGGCAAACTAGATGGAACAAGTGTGTGGAGTTGGAAGGGGCTGTGTTGAAAATAAAGCAGAATAAACTAAAGTATATGGCTATTTCTGGCTCAAAACTTATAGCTAACCCTGTTATCTAGCACTCTTGAGTCTAAATCTAATGGTTTCTTTTAACATCAGTTGGGAAACAAGTCTTTGCAATTTCTAATTATCCCTCTTATTGGCTTGTGGGTTATACTGGGAAGATCTTTAAACAATCTTGCACCATTGTGGATCAACCTTTCAAAGGTGATTAATACCCCACACCCTTCCTTGTCTGTATGTAATGTGAGCTTGATTCCTAAATAGCCCCCTGAGGCAGGGGTATGATAATCACCACCAAAGGACCTCATGCCATGAATGTATGTACTGTTAAGTAATTTTCAATTCTTTAAATGTTTACAAGTTTCAGAGACCATAATGCTAGACATTCAGAATCATAATTATGTCAAAGTTGTAAAGGATACGACACACTGAGTAGTATACAGGGTGCTACAAATGCAAGAAATATCCTTCGTAATCTCTTAAGCAGTGTTGTCGATCCCAGCACCGACAGCACACTTGACGATCCTGAAAAATTGGAATATTTCAATGTCTTTTATAATCCTGTGAAGCATGAAGGAAATCTTCACCTTAATCAAACAATAAATGACAATATTTGATTATTCATTGATATGGCATCATCATCATTATCATTATTTGGAATAATTCATAATTATATTTACTCAGATACCAAACATGTACATATTTTGTGCAAATATCATCATTAAGTGACTCACCCAACACCAGCCAGCTGATACCATGCTGCCATAGTGAAAGACCAGTCAACACAGCATGGCTTGAGAAATAGGTTGCTATAGTAACCATTGATATCTGTAACATTCATACATCAATACATATTTAAATCAAAACAGAAAGTATCAATTATCTCTTCTTAAGTCCTGCTTGTCATGAAATTCAATTTGAAAATAGTAATGTGGTACTTACAGGTTAGCAGTTTTTGTGAGAGTAACATTGACCTTCACCCCACAACCCAAAAGTAATCCCAATCTTCCTCTCCATGATAGCAACCTATGGGCCAACTTTGGTCACAGTATCTCATTCCTAACAGAAGTTTTTGAGTGGAAAGTATTTTTTTCTTTTTTGCAGTTACAGAAATTTTGACTTATTATTTGCTAAAACATGCATGGAAATATGTATCATCATAATACATGTACATTTGTATATAAGAAAGAATTTTTTGATACATGAAACCAAACCAACCTGAGTTACAGATAAAAACCCTGAGTTTCCAGCAGCTCCTAACATCATACCTGCAAATTAGAATATACCAACATAAAGCAACATAATTTCCTCTAAAACTGGTAAGTATACAAGCACTAATATTACCATTATTTGAGAAGGGATAATCTAAGGGTGAGATTTTTAGAAATTTGAAAAATATTTGCTTAAAATCTAGTTGAACTTTGTACCGGTAATATGAGAGAAAAAACACTTGTGTAGGTGTAAATTAAGTCACAGAACTTGAATTTTTCACTGGGCATGAACTATGCTATCAGACAAATGAATCAAGCAGTTAGATTTAACAACTTCTGTTAAACTTCAGATAATTTTCATTTTTATCCCAGATATAGGTTCTGCATTCAGTGATAAACACATAAAACTCAATCTGAAGGACACTGATTCCTATATAGCCTGCATTTAACATGACCTTATATGTATAACTATGTAAAAAAGTATAAAATACTATTGCAAGCTATTTTTGATTCTTTTTCTATCAGTAAAATAACACTCTGTCTTAAACATAACCCACTTTATCCTAGATCATTCTTAATTAACACGAGCAATGAATGTGGATGCCAGTGCTCATCTGTTAGTTAGTTGTTGTTTTTTTTGTTTTTTTTAAAATGGGGAGATAAATGATGTCAATATGGACCTAGGATTTATGGCCCTTGATGAGAATGTAGCCCTTGTGATACTGAACAAGAATATGAAGTTTAATGACAGGCAAATTCACAGTTTAGAAGTTATGGCTAAGGTTAAAATTTGAACGACATGACGCAATTGACAACCATGACACAAGAGTGATGACAATACCTTGACTTTTTTCTTTGAAAAACAGACAAGTTAAAAATAGAAAGAAAAGATACTTATAGAGATGAAGTCATGATATAAGCAGCTATTTTGGTTTCCTGTCTTGTATTTAAGAAATTAAATTAATTACCGAGACATAATACCATGTGCACTTACTTGATTGTGCTAACTACAGCCCACACTAGGACTACCTCACCATGTGTACTTACTTGATTGTGCTAACTACAGCCCACACTAGGACTGCCCCACCATGTGTACTTACTTGATTGTGCTAAGTACAGCCCACACTAGGACTGCCCAACCATGTGTACTTACTTGATTGTGCTAACTACAGCCCACACTAGGACTACCCCATCATGTGCACTTACTTCATTGTGCTAACTACGGCCCACACTAGGACTGCCCCACCATGTGCACTTACTTGATTGTGCTAACTACGGCCCACACTAGGATTGCCCCACCATGTGCACTTACTTGATTGTGCTAACTACAGCCCACACAAGGACTACCCCATCATGTGTACTTACTTGATTGTGCTTACTACAGCCCACACTAGGACTACCCCATCATGTGTACTTACTTGATTGTGCTAACTACAGCCCACACTAGGACTGCCCCACCATGTGCACTTACTTGATTGTGCTAAGTACAGCCCACACTAGGACTGCCCCACCATGTGCACTTACTTGATTGTGCTAACTACAGCCCACACTAGGACTACCCCATCATGTGTACTTACTTGATTGTGCTAAGTACAGCCCACACTAGGACTGTCCCACCATGTGTACTTACTTGATTGTGCTAAGTACAGCCCACACTAGGACTGCCCCACCATGTGCACTTACTTGATTGTGCTAACTACAGCCCACACTAGGACTACCACACTCCCTGCTATGACAAACTGGGTGTGTCTCTTCCCGGTCACTACTGGCAACATGGGAAACAAGGACAGGAGCATACAGTAGGCTGACCACAACAAGGAATTCTGTGGGAAGATGGAGAGCCAGTCTCAGTTAAACATTTAAATATTTGTAAAATGTTTTAATCATCAACTCTCTTTGTTGGTAAATTCTTATATTTACCTGGTTTTAATGTCTCATCAACAATATTTCAGCCATTTAGGAGCTTTTCAAGCATGGGACAAATATCTAGTGCTGCCCCATTTCCATATGCTACAGACAAGTCACATATCGCAACCACTCACATCATCATGGTAACTAGCAAACTGTCCTGGGCTTGAAAATGCTGAAGTTATCAACTGAAATCCCTATTAAAACTTAATGGGCATAGTTTGAGTCTTGAATTTGAGTATTAATATTATATTTTAAGTACTATCTTCATTTTTGAGAACAAAGGCCATAGTACTAGTTTCACATGCTAAGTACCAAGACAAGTACTATACCTAATCAATTTTATATCAAAGTATTATATCTCTTAAATGTATAACAGATCTCCTAAACCCCTTCATATTGTTCTATAAGATAGGTAAATGAAAGAAAACACTGGAATGCAAAAACAACAACATAAATACCAACAAAAACATACATGTACATCTATAAGTAGGTGGTCTCAGCTTTATCAATAGATGTTAAACAAATGAATGAGCCTGAAGTTTAATTACTTTGTCCTTATTTTCAGAGGAAGGTATCCATGGTAACACAGCCATCAACAGCAGGCCAAGAGTCAGCACCTCTCGCTTGAAAAACCCGACCACCTATAATTATGCAAGAAACTTTCAGTACAGTATGTAACATATACAATGCAGACATTTCTGTGGCCTAAACCTTGATACTGCACTGTATTGAATCACACTGTATTTTTATTTATCTTCACCCATGTTTTATACTTACAGTTTTATTTGTATGTATAGTTTGTACTAGTGATCTTATTTATAAGCATACAAGTATTACGTGCATAATAATAGTACCATGAGTCTTGTTGTTCATTAGTTTGCATAACTGATTAAATATGACATTGTTATTGTTGCTGATGACATAAATCTCATTTCCTGAATGTAAATTTAAGATTATAAAATCTGATTTCTTATTTGATTTACTTTTATTTATGATTCATTGTCTGAAATTTCTGATTGATTTTTCACATTGTATTTTTTTCTTGCAAATAAATGACATTTAATTTTGACATGGCTTTTCTATGGTCTAGGATGGAGGACAATGGTGTTTCCTAGCTTTGGCAGGATGTTATGTAGGCAGAATACTTGAAGTGTGTGGTACCCACCAGTATCTCGAGACCAACAAAACACAGCAGGACAGCTCTCAATAGGGCCCCTCGGTGCTTCATGATGCGGGTATGTTGATATACCTGGATCAGGATCTCATGTCTGCATGTTCAAATAGATTAAAGTTATCCTTAATGGGTTAACGGTCTGTAACAAGGCCAACAGTCTATTGGCTTTGCTGAGATCCGGCCAGTAAGCTGGTGCCTGAGGTACAAATATTCCTGTCCTTACCACCAGCATTGAATTGGTAATTTGTCCTATAAATCTTAGACTTTTTTTTATATCATTATTTTGCTATACCAAATATTTTATTTAAGATTTAAGTAACTATTAGAGTACTCTTTTTATAGTATCATAATAATTTTACTATGAGTTCCTTTGATTGGTTCAGAAATGGAAAATATCACAGCATGTGATAGATCTGGTTTAGGTGATGCTAGATATGTTTGTCTGGCATTTGTAAATTATTATGTTTTCTTGTCAAGTATTCAAAAACATTATTATACCCATACATAACAATACATATGACATCATATGGAAACTTGATTTACATCAGTTGAGAAACAAGTTATTACAACTTCTCAATAAATAATTACAAAGCATATATTATCATATTTATATCTGTACTTCAAAAGACTGGACTAGTTTTATTCAACTACAGTAAGAGTTGATTGTGGCCGAGCGGTTACAGTCGTGGACTACAAATCTCTCAGCCCCTCACCGCTGTGGGTTCGAATCCCGGTAGGGACTTCGGATTTTCCATGTGAGGAAGCCTTCCAGCTGGCTTGCGGTAGGTCGGTGGTTCTACCCGGGTACCTCTGTGTACCTGGGGTCTTCCTCCACCTGTAATTAGCTGGACGTCGCTATATGATTGAAATACTATCGCAGCGACGGTAAACCCCAATACAGCAATACAACAGATTGTTCCTAAACAGTTCATAGTGTAAGTTTAAAAGCATGTGGTGAATGACTGACCTATTTTACTAAAAAGAACATGTGCTTTTTGTTTGTGAGACTGTTTGTGAGCACTTGACCTAGGTATGAATTGAAACTGTCCAAATATCAAAAGGGGGAGGAATTACAAAGTATGGAACCGTTCATATTTAAGTATCTTGCTCCAAGGCTGGTAGCCTAGAACTGGTTCAAATAAAATTGTGGCTTGGTTTTTACACCACAGATATAGGAAGTCAAGTGCTTACCTTTGAGCCACCACCATCCAGAGCACCACCGGGATCAGGCAGTACAGGTAATTTGTCCACGGCAAGGACTGAACTGTTAATACATACAAATTACATAGCTGTACTAGAAACTCAACCTTCTAGCCCTTTACTGCTTGTGTACATGGTGTTTCATTAAATTAGAAAAATAAAACTCAGATTGGTCTGAGAATAGCTGTATTATGTTTAAGTTTTATAATGTTACATATTCATCTTAAAGTTACTAATGTACAGAGAAAAGTGAACAGTAAATGCTTATGCAAGTTATTTGCAGGCAATTACATCCCTAACAGTACAGTGTCCACAGCCACCTCACATATCAGGATACAGGATTCTTTTTGCAAATTAAAAAAACAAAAAAAACAAATACAAGATGTGTTCGAAAATCATTATATGCCTCCGTCTGAGCAGGTCAGATGCCAAATGAATGCCATTCATGAGTGTAGTAAGTATGTCAAATATGTAGACTTTATATAGTAATGAAGTAATGTAAAAAAAAAAAAAAATCCCAATCTCATTATCTATTTATATTTTAAGTTTCAAGTCAATACCTTGAATAGTTTATGTTATGCTCCTGACAAAAATTGAAAAATAAGAATTAACAAGAGCTGTCCATAAGACAGCGCGCTCGACTTTTCTCAGTTGCTAAGACACAGTTTTATGGATTTTAATAGTATGGTACATATCAATGATGATATGTTCTAGTTATAGTAGAAATTATTCTATCACCTCCAATAAACAAATATGACATTTTTAATTGGTGAAATTAGCATGCAGAATCAATTTGAGAATGTGGTGTGCTGCATATAGGATTATGGGCCCTGCCAGTAAAGTTGAGGTAGTGTGGGTAAACAATAAATAAGTATTCCAAGTTATGGTGGAATACCTGTGATAGTATTGAAAATATACAACTTTTTAAAAAAATTAACTATGATTTCGGCTGTTTTCTAAGTATGAAAGGGGCATAATTCAAGAAGTAGTACAGCCAGGGTTATGGGCCTTGCTAGTAAGGCAGAGGTAGTGATGGTGAATAAGTACTTGAAGTTTCAGTCAAATACATGTGATAGTACAACTATGTAAAAAAATTACCATGATTTTGGCTGTTTTCTAAGTATGAAAGTGGCATAACTTAAGAAGTAGTACAGCAAGACTTATGGGCCTTGTTAGTAAGGTAGAGGTAATGATGGTGAATATGTACTTGAAGTTTCAGTTGAATACCTTAGATAGTATTGAAGATATACAACTTTGTAAAAACTTTAACCTTGATTTTGGCTGTTTTGTAAGTATGAAAGGGGCATAACTCCAAAAATAGGGTAGCCAGGGTTGTGGGCCTTAAAAGTAAGGTAGAAGTGATGATGGTGAATAAGTATTTTAAGTTTGGGTGGAATACCTTTGATAGTATTTAAGTTATTGATGTTTGAAAAAAACTTTAACCTTGTGTTGCAACGCCGACGCCCGAGTGACAGTATAAGCTCTCATTTTCTTCGAAAAGTCGAGCTAAAAAGGGAGATAATTCAATTTTTGGCCAGGTAGAGTTATGTTTCTTTGTCACTGCACATCTCCTAGTCGCATTCTTTTCATATATGAAATTTCAAGTCAATACCTTGTATAGTTTTCAAGTTATGGTCAACGTTAAAACAAACAGACGGGGCAAAAAACTTACCAAAGAGTAGTGAGAAAATCACTAAACCAATCACAGTGAAGATAACCGTAATGCCCTGGTCTGTCCTCCAAAATGGCTGCCCTTGCTTTTCCAATTTGACTTTTGACCTGATGAACCCAGAATGCTTTTCAAATATCAAGGTCAGAATATAGGTCATCCATCCAAGAAAGCCACAAACAATACTGGTTCTGAAAAAAAAAAGGTTTAAACCCAATACTGTTAACTATATATTATGTGAGATGTAAAACATTGGACAAGTTTAAGCCAACAAAAAATTCCTATTTGTGCAAATTTAAAGTTTTGATGAAGGCAAGATTACAAGTAATCAACATGATCAAAGAGTGTATAATTTATGCAGCAAAAAACTAGAGATTTGTTTTTGTAGAAAATTCATGTCTCCCCCCCCCCCCACACACACATACACTGAGGCACACAGTGACATATGCAGAAGAGTCCTCTCATCAAGGTCTGCTTTATTGCTGTGAAAAAGTAGTAGATCTACCATGATTTCAATTACCAAAACATTAGCTCATTTTTGTAAACAGTGACTTGAAATAGTAATATCTTGCTATTTTTCACATATTAAAGAAACATATTAAAGAATAATTAGGATGACAAGCAGATGTTTGCAGTAATTGAATACAAAGCTGATTACACTTCATGCCAAAAATCAAATTGTTTATATTCATGTTGTTTTATATTTATGGAATTTTGAATTACTTCATCAGTATTCATGGGGTAAATAGTTAAAGGGCTGCAATTATTGATAAGCTCGACCAGAGTTATGGACCTTGTGTGACACTTCCTCTCATCAATTTCTTTCCATAACTGAAATTTTGTTTCAATAGCATGAGTAGAACAGGGGTTATCTTAAGGACACAAAATTGTGAAAAAGGGGAATAACTCCAACAAGAAACCATTGGAAATGGATTATGCTCCCTGAAATACACTTCTGATATGTTTTGAGTTAATGTTCTTGTGTACTGCACTTCTCCTCCATGAGATCTATCCACTTGTGAAGTTTCAAGTTAGTAGCTTTTATACTTTTTGGAGTTAAGTTCTGGACAAAAAGTGTGACAGACAGACATACAGCTCTGACAAAAACAATATGTAGAGAGACATAATAAGATACATCAACTTTACAGGAAGCATGCGAAAACACCTTTAGCATTCACCTCTGTTAAATTTCTCTTGTTCCCTTGACTGACCGCTTAAGACAGGTTTGACTGTAGTTTCTGACATACAATCACTCAGCACCTAACTATGAAGGCCCAACCTGGTCAGAATTTTTATGTGAGAAAGCCTTTTAATCAGCTTGCAGTAAGCTTGCAATTTACTTGGTTTACTTGGGTGCCCCGTGCACAAGGTGTCTTCCTCCATCTTAATTCCTTAATGTTGTTATATGAATGAAATACTGGTGTGCCAATGTATAACTAAAAAAAGAGTAACTTTCAATGTATTTTCAGAATTGCTTATTTTCACAGAGACAAAATTGGTAAAACAATAATACAAAAAATACTGATTAAGTCCCAATGAGAAAAAAATCCAGGTAAAGTGGCCACTTACCCAAGAAAAAACCTGTCATAAGTCTGATAGTAGTTGAGTCCCCTCAGAGCAACTTGCATCACATCCTCACATTCCTTTACCTGCAAGGTATGCATTGATAGGGTCAAATATTTTAGCACAAGTAATGCTAAAATTCCAAAATGTTAATGCAAAATTTGAAGGATTTTAATGATTAATTACATTTTTTCAAAAACATGACTATGGAAAACAGCCTCCTTCCTCCCACCTATTAAAAGGCTGGGCTTGTCATTGGTACAGGTGTAAAAATAAGTTTTTCTATCCAAGTTACAGGGATAACGCATGATACTTACTGCCTCCTGATACAAGCCATTCTTGATCAAACTCTTGATATGTCTGTGTCTCTCTGCCTGACAATACAACAAGTTCACTGGATTTAACATTTAGAGTTATCACTGCAAGTATTGAATATTAAACACACTACACATATTATTATGTTAAGAAGAAGAGAATTTCAACACAGTATGCACAGCTAAGAAAAAATCGTTGTTTTATATACTGACAGATAACAAGTGTAATTCAAACATACTCTCTACTTTAAAAGGTGATGCTCAATAATACAAAAAAAAAAAAAAAACTCACCAATTTTGAAGGGGTGAGCTCACTGAAATAAAAAGCAAAATGCTATCTAAAATCAAGTTTTATCCAAACAGTGTCAAATACAGTTTTGTGTTTTCTTTGGAAGTTAAACTATCCAACAATTTACACAAAGCCAAAACACTGTTCTTGAACACACCAAAGTATTGCTCAAACTCAAATATTTGAGTTAAAGCTTATGATCTGAAATGTGGGGAAGAAGGGTTAGTACAGTCAACTCCCGTTATACCGGCAGTGTTCGTAAATCTCAATTTTGCCGGTATATCGAATTTGCCGATGTAATGAGCAAACCCAAATTTCCCATTTTACTTATCCCACCCACTCAACCTTATCGTTACTTTCGGTAAAAGGATATTTTATAAACTATAAAAGATAAGGTTTTAATTCGTTTTTTGATGCATATGAATAAATAGTATTCGTATTTTATGTAACATGTTTGAGTATGTTAGTGATTGGTAAATAAACGGGGTTTTTACCTGTAAAACTAAATGCGTATTCTTTGTTTATCCTACTCTGTAAATGTGTAAACGCTACATGTATATACAACTTCCGGTTAGGTATAATAGCTTTACGACTTTTTTTTAATGGAATGAAAATAAGGATACAAGTAAGAATATAAAACCGAACCATAATTATCAGCAATTATAAAAAGCGTTTAATGATTGGATATCTTTATCTATCGCGCTTCAAGAAATTCTCCCTTCATTTTCTGATTGGTCGGTACAGTTAACTTTTGTTGAAAATCATTACAAACTGACATGATCAAGTAGAGTTATATGTCAACTGTTTTAAGAAATATTCAAGACCTAGGCTCTAGGAGACTGTAGTTTCTAACTCACTAAATCTTAAAATAAACTGTAAGTACATGTAATAGAATATCTACCAAATTTTTCATTTCTATGTATTTTAAATGATGGGGCAAGTAAAGGACTGGACACTGCCAGCTTTATACTGGGGTACCAGCATCCTTCTCCACAGTGACCTTCCCTTACAAGTAAGAGATAATCTCTGACATAAGAAAAAGTATCAGAATACAAATGTCATATATGAAACTGTTTTCTGTCTTATAAAAAAAATCATTCACTGAGAAAAAATTGTTAGAATAAAAAAACAGAAAAATATTCAGAATTATGAAAATGAAATAATCAGCTTTACTTTTGACCATATTTTTTAATTGTAAGGGAAGTTTGTACATGTATTTAAAAGTACAGTTTGTCCATTTTTAAAAGGACTTAATGTATGGAATTATATTTTGACCAATGAGATTGCAGTATTTTTTCAAAATTTTCAATCAGTTTAACTTGTTAAACCACTAGGTTTAATGGATAACCAAGTGTAGGTTCTGCACCTGTGATCAACCCTAGTGCGCATGCGTGTTGAGGTAGACTTGGATAGTATCGTCAAACTTTATTCAATACAATAAGTAGGTTAATGTTTGTTATCGAGGACTTAACAAATTTAACTACTCACTTGACTGCGCCAAGCTTGAACTGTTAAATTTGTTAAACCCTAGATAACATACATTAACCTATACGTAACTGCAGTATGGAGTTAATTATATAAGATTTGTAAAAACTACTTACTTGAAAGGTCTGAAGGCAAAGGAGAGGGTTGAGGCTTTTTTCATCTCCATCTTCACCTGTAACATGATCATTTACATCTCAAAACATGCTGCCTGAAGAGTAATTATATTAATTTCCTATATAAATGAACATGCACACTCTCAATTTTTGTTTGTTTGTTTCAGTACATGCACACCCTCAATGTTTGTTTCAGTACATGCACACCCTCAATGTTTGTTTCAGTACATGCACACCCTCAATTTGTTTAGTATGCACACCCTCTTCAGTACATGCACACCCTCAATATTTGTTTCAGTACATGCACACCCTTTTCAGTAAGTATATAAACATGAATATAATCAGGTCAAACACCTTAGGTCAGATGGGATTTAAAGATTATGTTCTCTCTTTCAAAGTTCATGGTAGAACTTATTTAGATACAGAATGACGGGCAAATAAAACCCTCTAAAAATGTTGATATGATCGCTTTATCATGGAAAGATTCCTTGCATCATTCAGTGACATGTCTATAGTTTAAGCAGAGGTATGTTGGTTCATAGTATATTTCACAGGTCAGTATTAGAACTACAGACAACAACTGCTGAAACACATATGGTGGCACCCTCTTCTACAAGGCAACTGTTCTCATACCTGATACTGTTCCAGAATCTGTCTGGTGTTGGTGTACAGAACCTCTGCCATCTCGTAGGCACTAATGTCAAGGAAATCATATGGCAGGACTCCCTGTGGATACAAACAATGTGATGGTAAAATGATGTTAAAACCATAGCCATAGATGAATAATAACATTTTTCTTAGTGTCTCATTAATGCTTGTTTATGCTGTAAACATTATTTGTATCAGATACATTAACTGTTGTAAAAAAAAGACATTTCTCCACAAATAATATCACGTAAAACAGTTGTATCAAACTATTGGTATCAAATTGCTTCAACTTAATGTTGGATTTCAGTTATGTAACAAAAAAGTCTTAAATGTATGTCTACTGAAAACAAGAATATCAACAATGGGCAGGGTAAGGATGCTATTGCAGGTCTTACATTTAATAGTTACTGTGATAGTATTTCAGTCATAAAGTGACATCCAGTTAATTACAGATGAAGGAAGATCCAAATACAAGTACACAGAGGTAAGTAGGAAGAGCAAGTTAGTTAGAGGGCCTCCTAACTGGGACTCTAACCCACGGCTGTAAGGGGCAAATTGTTACTATGTCAGAGACTATAATGATCCCTTAGTTAGCATGTCCTATCAAGAAAGCCCTGACCCTGACCCTTATATTAGTCTTTGTCCATCGATTCAACGAGGACCCTTATTAGTAAAACAGTACATACCACTGAATTCATGGGAAAGTTAATTCCCAACACTGCTGACATGAGTGGTGCTACATCTGCCTGTTGAGGAGAAAAACAACATACATCAATCCAAACTTCAAACATTAGTAACTTCCCTTATAGTACATGTATTTCAAATAATGAAGCATTCAAAATGATGTAGAAAAATATTGATAAATTAACCCTTTTATATTTTTTATATTTTTTTTATCAATAATGAATAATCAATGTTTTTTTCATTAAGCAGTAGATAAAAAGAGTAAAAAACTCAAATATTTGTTATACTTCTGAGAAGTTTTCCTAGGTGGCGGCAGAGATATTCTTTTACTTGTAATGTGAGGTCACTGAGTAGGAGATTGGCACAAACCATGCCACTGTAGACTGTGTCTAGTGTCTATTTTTTTTAATCTAAATATGTTTTACTGTTTATCTTCTCTTCTTAAAAGGAGAAATTATCAGTATAAATCCTACTGTAATCTGCCTGTTAGTTACAATACTCGCAGACTTTCTTGTTTTCATACTGGGTCATTTTTTAACAGTTTTCATGTGGAAAAAAGTTCATACTCAGATTACACTTTACATTTTTTTTAATTCTGTTAATATGGTCACTTATCTGATCAATACATAAGTGAAATTTCCTGAAACAATTTACATCTTTTTTCTTAGATAAAAGTATTTTATCTATGTCTAAAATACAGGACTGGAACCAACCTTAACAATAAAAATTGCTTTTTTAGATCATACTGGTAATGGCATATATACATTTTTTTGTGAAGGCAGAAACCAGATGACTTTAAGAGACTTAATGTGTATGTGTGAACAACGAAATGCAGCCTCCAATTGACCAAAGATTGAACCTAAATGGGCTGGGTAAAAAAACAACATTTTTTTCATTGATATATAACAGAGGCCATAGAGATTAAGTGAATTTATAAACAGAGGCAGCAAAAAAAAAAGAGTCATGTTCTAGAGAGAGAGAGAACTACTCATAACTGAAACATACAGAAGAAAAAGTTGATCAATCTTTGAGACAACAACAGTAACAAAATGTTATCTATATTTACCTGTTCTACATCGTGCCTTCTTAAATGATCCAAGCCCCAATCTAGTGCAAAGACAAGAGGAAAATAACATTAAGCATGTAACACACCTACAAATACTTACTAAACATGAAATCAACAACATCAACAATGCCGTTTAATCATAAAGGAACTGAACTATTAACAACCAAAGCACAAGAAAATATTCTCCTTACCTTTTGAGAAGGAGTCCACATACTGTAAACTAGAGTTTTCCTTTATTGGGCCTCTGATCCCGTTTCCCCAGACAACCAGTGGTGTCAAGGTCTCACTGGGGTGACCTGCACCATGTGACCCTATATGGGATACACAAAATATAACCCTGAAAACCTCTACCACATACCAAGAACTGATCTGTCAAAAATCCACAAAGGGGAGTGAAATGCAAACTCAATTTGTAACTCTTCATAGAACACAAGCATACAAAAAAAATTATCTTTGAGCAAATAGAAAAAAGTCAGGAAAACAGCTGCATTTTAAAAGAACAGAATGATAAAAGGATGAGCATGGATAACATTATTAACCTAGCCACCAAGTCACTGAGGCATAAAAAATACACAGAACAAATGGAATTAGTCCTAAAAGGGTGTGCCACACCTACCCCAGTCTGTCATGCCATGGTCGGATGTCATGATGTATGCCGTCCTGCCGTCATGATCATAGTAATCCTCTATCAGCTGCACTGTCTCCTGTATACCCCGGTCAACCACAGCAATATTCTCCAGGTACTCACTGGATATCAACACAGGGACATGAACAATTGTATGCTAAGTCAGTATTACTTGAAACAATCAATCATCATCATCCATAATATCTATAGTGACAGCATTTCAACTTGATCATTTTGACAGACTCTTCAATATTATACAATAAATATGTTGATGTTCCAGAGGAAAATAATACAGTAAACAATTAAATTCACTCTTTGTCAATATTTCAGCAAAAATTTGCCTTTTTCAAGAAAAAAAAAACACATTATTTCTGAGCAACTTCATAATAATAGACATTTGTACAGTCCCCATATTTTTATTTCTGTAACAAAAATTCATGTTTTTTTTTTTTTAAATAGGCAAATTTTTGTCGAAATATTAACAAAAAGTGAATATAATTGTTTACTCCTTCATACAATTTTATAAATGATGGCTAAATCATACAGTATTGTGTGAAAGGCATATAGAGATCCATTGTAGTTCTTTTTACAATAACTGTAATACTTCTTTCTCTCTCTCTACTTTCTATCCACAAACCCAAAAAGTAATACATTTCTGTCTTTATTTTCTATATGCACCTAAGATTACCACTCTCTCTCCCTCTCTGATAAACATGACACTAACCTTGAGTAAGGTTTCTTGGAGTGCCCATTTGTATCTATACCCAGCAGGTGAAGGAAGAAAATCACTTTGTCTTTCTGGAGTTTTTCTCCCAGCTTCTCATCAAACTTACTTTCAGCAAAGAAAGTCTGTGATAACAATGTGAAACAAAAAACAGTAATGTGATTCAACATATTTTGTAATTATCTGTACTAAATTGTAAAATATCAACTTGAAATAAATCCAAAGCAACACCACAGAATTCTAATTCAGATTTTTTAGGTAGAATATATTTTTCCCATTAAAGCAAATTATTCAAATAGCACAGAAGCAGTAGAAAATATGATTATCACTGCACTAACCTGGATCTGGTCATTACAATTTTAATCTGATCAAACAATGACCTTGTTCAAATAAACAAGAGGGCCATGATGGC
Organism: Solen grandis; assembly: GCA_021229015.1. Lineage (NCBI taxonomy): Eukaryota > Metazoa > Mollusca > Bivalvia > Adapedonta > Solenidae > Solen > Solen grandis. The sequence goes on along the minus strand of CM037784.1, from coordinate 3,238,919 downwards.
CCTGAATTGCTCACCTGATTATCGATGAGCAACATATGTTGATTTTTCATATTGACCTACTTTTTGACACCACATGACCCACTTCCAAACTTGTCCAAGATTTTATGGAAAAAGACATTCCGGCCCAAGATTGGGCCAAAAATGTGGCCTCTAGAGTGTTAACAAGGTTTTTCTAAGATTTGACCTCATGACCTACTTTTTGACCCCACATGACCCAAATTAAAACTTGTCCATGACTTTATTTGAACTTGTCCAAGATTTTAGGGAGAGAAATATTCTGACCACGTTTCATGAAGATTGGGCCAAAAATGTGGCCTCTAGAGTGTTAACAAGGTTTTTCTAAGATTTGACCTCATGACCTACTTTTTGACCAAACATTACCCAATTTTGAACTTGTACAAGATTTTATGGAGACAAACATTCTGAAGAGTTTCATGAAGATTGGCCTAAAAATATGGCCTATAGAGTGTTAACAAGCCAAACTGTTGTCGACGCACGATGCACGTCGCACGATGGATGCCGGACAAAGGGTGATCACAAAAGCTCACCTTGAGCACGTTGTGCTCAGGTGAACTAAAAACTCATGTTTTTGAGCAGATCAAACATTCAATGAACTACTGACCTTGATTTGGGTCAAACAAACAATCAAGACCTTAAGCTGGACAAAAATTAACCTTAAAATGATCAAATTTCTGATCAATCACCCATTAAACTTGACCTGATTGTACACTTGCTAATCTTGATCTAGGTCAAACAGACAAAACACTCAATGTCCTTAACAAAAATTCACTGACCTTGACCTGGTCAAACACCCAGGTGTCCAGTTTGAAGAGGTCCGTCCCACCAAAATCTTCGAATTCAGATGAATAACAGTTAGTGAATACATGGTCACCTGTAGCACCTGCAAAACAATAGTGAAAGAGGACTTACAAAACTTAACATTATTTACCTTAACCATGGAAAGTAAAACAAAGGTACTTTTCAAGGATTGTCTTTGAAATTAATTTTTTTTTTATTTAAAGTATTTTTTTTCTTCCGATTTATTTTTCTCAGGCTTATGAGCACACAAGTATATCATTTTTGCTTGTTTATACTAGTTGCAAAAAATATATGGCTATAATCAATTATCTACCATAATGTTTCAATTACATAAATGGAAAGGTGAGAAATATTTCGAATTACCAAGCAATAAGTTCAGTTCTGTACAGTACTCACCCTTGGCAAACATTGGCAGGATATCTGGACTTCCCCAAGACCAGGTATACCGACTCTGATTAAACACTGAGTCAAACTCAACTGGATTCTCTTTCCACCCTACAGAACACATACACCTCAATATATGGTAATAATTTATCAAGTAATATCATGCTCAAATTGTATGAATTTTTCCACTTATACATACAAAAGGTAAGCTACAATTTATAGATTAATATAAACAAGAGTGTTCTTTGGAACACATGTCACCTGCTGAAGCATAACAGAAAAAGTGTGACGGACAGACAGACAGACAACCGAAAAGTAATCCCTTTGTGTCACCCCTGCTCATCAAAAGCAAATTCATTATTGCTCTTAAATATTGCCATAAATATTTAAACTTTGACTAAACCAGTTTTTGGATATCACTGAAATTTTGAAGAGCAAAATGAATCTGCATAACATTTCCTTGGGTGGGAGCATCAAATTATCAAAATTTATTTTGGTTCTATGGTAGTACCCATTAAAGATTATCAATTTTTGCAATATAATTCATGTTCATGCTGCAAGCAGAATATTAAGTACTGTATAATAATCATATAAGAAGGGATAATTCAAGAATTAGCTGAGCTAGGGTTATGGAACTTGTATACTGCACTTCTACACCTCTTTAGGTATTGATATTCCAAGTTTGGAATGAATACATGCAACAATGTTGAAGTTATTCTCAGGTCAAGAAAAAGTGATGACGAAGTCCATGGCACTGATGGAGAAAGTGATTCCTATGTGTCTGCCATGTTATGTAGGTGACCTCAAAATGGTGGAAGCTATCCTGAGACATGCAATGATTGAACACAAACCTTTTGCAACAGCACTGACATCCTCATAGATGCCAGCGATCATAGCCACATGCCCTGGTCTGGACTCGGTGGGCAGATGGGTGTGGGACACACCCCAAGCTCCCTCTGTCTCCAGCACCTTCCTAACAACAAAGAAAACCATTACCACTCAGACATCCCTTTTCAAATCCCTTTACAATATATTAAATCAAAATGAAAATTGAAGAAAAAAAAATCTAAAGTTTTTATTAAGAATGTTCCCACATCCACTTTTCCAAAATTTTGTAACATAGAGTTTCATGAGCCTGATTCAGTTTACCAGTGACGGTTCAATCAACACCAATACACATTATATTTTTTTAAATTATCTTCTATGCAATTTATAGAGAAAACTTTCAAAAGCAGAATTCTGTACTGGTATATATTTGTTTTGATCTAACCAATATTTCAGCTTGAATTTACAAACATAGATCTATCAAAAATTTCAGCTGTATATATTTTAATTGCATAATCATATCAATTAGGCAATCCTTAAAAAAGTTTGTTGCACATGCCCTATCTACCCATCAAAAATGCTTGCATTCATTTTTTTCCAAGTCTTAAAATAATATACACATGTATATTTCAGGGTATGTGTGCATGTTTGAAAATATTGATAATTTCTAAAACCTTCATAGGTATAACATAATTTATTCAAAAACATAGGAAGCAGTTAAACTGTAATCAACCTTTGCTCCTTCCTTTGTATTAAGTCAATTTTGATTTGGTCATGCTGCTCTTATTTTTCTAAGAATTCCTCGGCAATAATCACTCTTTATCTTAATCCTTACCATGCTAACTTTCTTAACCCTTTCCCTCATAGAGGATACCATGAAAAGACCTATGCGAACAGCATAAAAACATATCAGCCTGCAAGTAACTCGCAGGCTGATCAGGTTTTATGCTGTTCACTGCTCCTCAGTGGTCTGGAAATGAGGATTTTGTAATTAAATTTGATAAGGTTTGAGTTTGGCTTTCTGCAGATCAGGCTTTATGTGGTACCCATTGAGTGTGTCAAAATGAGTCTATATGAGGGAAAGGGTTAACTGGGTTTTTCTTTCTTCATGTTTGACTGTACCATCTATAATTGTTTATGGAGGTACTTGCGGAAAGTTTATTCACTGAATAATGAATAGTGCTGACCATGACAAGAATGCACTTGTTGCAAAGGCAGTCACAAGCGCCAATATTATTAAAAGGGTTTAACCCTTTCCCTCATACAGACTCATTTTGACGCACTCAATAGGTACCACATAAAGCCTGATCTGCAGAAAGCCTGATCTGCAGAAAACCACAGTTAAACCTTACCAAATTTAATGATAAAGTCCTCATTTCCAGACCACTGAGGAGCAGCAAACAGCATAAAACCTGATCAGCCTGCGTGTTACTCGCAGGCTGATCTGGTTTTATGTTGTTCGCATAGGTCTTTTCATGGTTTCCTCTATGAGGGAAAAGGTTAATAACAGAGACCTACCCTACCTACCTACAGAAGAGAGTGTGGGGCTGGTAACTGCAAAACAACCATTTTTAAAGGATGGTCATAAACCTATACACTCAAATGGCATATATTTCATCTGTATAAATTTCAGTTGTACAATTTAAATAATCTAACCTTAGGTATGGTGTTTTTGTTCTTCCTCTTTTATCCAACATTTTGTCAGCTCTGAGTCCATCTGCTGAGAACAATACCAACCTCTTCGCAGAAGCAGGTACTGGTGACACATGAGGAGACATGCCATGAACTATCGGTGATGTGAAGTAGATGTCAAATATGGAGTAGAAAAATACTGTGTGTATAAGTACACCAATGACTAATAGCATCCATGTCTTCATCCTAATAGAAAATAAAAAAAAAAAATAGTAGAGAATTGCATCTCTGACTTGAGAAAACATGTCTAAATACATCATGTATAACAATGTCAGAATTGCTGAAATGTGTCTGTTAAGCATTATTATAGGTATAACTCAGATTATGCTAGTAGCTTCATACATGGGAGTTACTCGCAGGCTGACCTGGTTTTATGCTGTTCGCATAGGTCTTTTCATGGTGTCCTCTATGAGGGAAAGGGATACTGAGTCTGTGACTAGAACTCAGCCTTGATATATGGGTGCCTAGATAGTGTAGTGGTAATGCCCTTCGCTTCTCACCACTGCATCCCAGGTTCAATTCCTGGTCACATACATGAGAGTGTAGAGTGGTCACCCGTCCAGACATGTGAGTTTTCTGCGGGCTCTCTGGTTTACTCCCACAATAAATTGAATAATGACTACATACACCGCCTGCCAAGCCATCAAAAGTGATTTATAAAAGTTGTAAGAACTTGTTTCATAATCAATGTAAAATAAATAAAGTTTAAACTAGCCTTGATATGTGGCTTTAGATAGAAAGTGTGTGGTCATGGTGAAGCAACCAATACACTTGCAAAGAAATGTGGAAATGTAGTTCAGCAGTAATGAGAAAATATATATATTTATTGTGTAAACAAATGTTTTTTTAAAACAAATTTGGTGCCATCCAATTTGTTTTTACATTTATTATCAGTGCAAATCTTGCTTTCAAGTCTGGGTGATGCAGTGATTATCAGTTGCACAGTACTTCCAAATTTTTTAAAACGATGGAAGTAATAAAAGAGATATGAAGTTATTTCATTTTGAAGAATGATTATGATATCAAACTTTGTAAATAAAAATACAAAATTTCAAATCATTTTGTCTTTTCTATTAAAGAAGTCTGAAAAACATCAACAACTATTAAATTATGAATCCCGGTAGGGACTTGGGATTTTTCATGTGAGGAGGCCTTCCAGCTGGCTTGCGGTAGGTCGGTGGTTCTGCCCGGGTACATGTACCTCTGTATACTCGGGGTCTTCCTCCACCTGTAATTAGCTGGACGTCGCTATATGATTGAAATACTACCGCAGCGACGGTAAACTCCAATACAACAACAACTATCAAATTATGAGGACGAAGTAACCCGTGACGAAGCAGCGTCCATGGGAACCATGGTAAAGTTATCTATACCGGTAATTATATGGGTATAATATGTGATATTTCTTAGATATATTTGACTTCGAATGCGATGAATTAATCTTTTGTCTGCATACATTGTTGCATCAGCAAATTACCTTTCAAATTAGACCGGTAGTTTGACACATGTCAAATTGAGAGTAAACCCTAAGAAAGCCGAATTCTGAAATATATTGAACCTCCTTTTTTGATTAGACAGTCTATAATCTTATCAACGAATCAGAAGCAGCGTAACAAACAACCGGTGTAGATGTAAACAATCGCCAAGCCTAGTAGTCACCAGGAAATGATCAATTCTCTTTAATATTTGGTATAAATGATAAATTCTTGATTGAAGATGAGCAAAATACAGTGGGCAATGTGGGCAAATGAACAAGCTATTGCAAGCGGACTTGGTCAGTATTTCCTTAACAAAAAGAAGAAACTCCGCATATATTGTCATAGACAGATGCGGTTCAAATTCAGATCTTCTGTTTATTTATCACTACCAGGACTATGATTATATTGTAGTACTCCCGGAAATTTATTTTTGTATCTCCTTAAATCACCACCGTCAAGTCAAATTAAGTCATCTTAGTCCGGTCAATTCAAGTGGTTCAAACTTTATTAAAAAAGATAATGTATATTGACTATAACCACAGATCTATCTGGCAAATTTATCAGTCGCTCTGAATCTGAATTTGATACGTTGTAGATCCCAATACACAACCATTCCTAGAAAATCCAAAAATGTCCTGAAATTTTATAAGGACACAGTGCTCCAGCCAGGATTCGAAAAGGGCAGGGTGCTAGTGGCCCAAAGGGGCATCAGATTCGCAATATGAAGCTATGTCAACCCCGATAAGCAAACTCTGGGACACATTCAACAAGGAGTGCACAGTACGGTAACAATAAACAAGTATGTCCCATCAAGATGACTTCAACCTTGATGCACCTTAAAGAAAGATACACACGTATAAAAGAGACCGGAAATCAAACACTGGGGAAGATTGGGCTAATTTCAAGAACCTGCATAGAGCAACTAAGACCAAGTGTCCACAATAAGTATGTCCATGATGCAATTACCGAGGACAACTCAAAAAGCTGTATACCTTCGTCAAGAGCAAGAAATGCAATGGATCAGGTGTAACACCTCTAAAAAGAGATGGAGTCATCCATATAGATGCTCCCACAAAAGCAGAGATACTGAATGACCAGTTTGTTTCAGTGTCTATGAAGGAGGACACCAAGTCGCCGCTCCCAGACCTCAGAGAATCACCATACCCTGATGCCTCCTGATCCATGTCACTGAAAAAGGAGTACGTAAACTCACTGGCCTCAACCCCAACAAAGCTACTGGACCAAACACCTGGCATCTCACCTAGATTTCTGAAAGAGCCCCAGTGCTAACTCTTATATTTCAGGCATCCTTAGAAAAGGGGAATATACCTGAAGACTGGAAGACAGAAAATGAAACACCTATTTATAAGAAAGTCAGAGAGTCAGCCATTCAATTACAGGCCCATTTCTCTCACCTCTGCCACTTGTCAATTGCTCGAACACATTATCCACAGCAGCCTGATGAATTTTTGCGAAGAACATTGGAGAAAGTTTTTGATGTCCAGCGTATCTCGGACAGGTGCATTCAGATTAGACTCGTCTTAGGCAAGGTTGTCTTCACCTTTCTTTCGTTGTATGCCCCTCAGGTTGGGCTGTCTGATGCTGAGAAGGAACGTTTCTACGACCAACTCCAAAGTACAGTCTCCAGGATCCCTGCATCGGAGGTACTTTTTACTCTTGGTGACTGGAATGGGCATGTAGGGGCTGAAAGCTGTGGTTTCGAGGAGGCACATGGTGGCAGTGGTTTTGGGTCACGCAACCCCGAAGGTGAGCGAGTGTTGGAGTTCGCCGTGGCCAACGATCTTGTTGTTGGCAATACCCGCTTCATCAAGAGATCTTCCCATCTTATAACTTACTGTTCCGGCATCCACAAGACCCAGATTGACTATATACTTTATCGTAGGAGCTTCAGTAGAGCAGTCAATGACGTGAAGGTCATCCCTATTGAAGAATGCGCTCAGCAGCATCACCTTGTTGTGTGTGACTTTAAAGTCAGCTTGCTTAAAGTAAAGAAGCGCAAGTTCTCTCCGCGTATCCGCACCTGGAAGCTTAGGGATGCTGCCATTGTGGATTCATTTAATGCCACCTTCAAGGAAAAGATATCTACTGAATCTACAAGTGAATCTGGCAACAATGTGGAAGATATGTGGTCCCACCTGAAAACTACACTGCTGGATACAGCCACTGAGGTATGTGGGACTTCTACAAACCACCAATGGAGACGGGAGACCTGGTGGTGGGACAACAAGATCCATGATGTCATCAAATTGAAACGTGCTCGCTTCAAGGCATACAAGAGCCTCGTCAGGCAAGGCAAAGTGAGTGAAGCCAAGGTTGCAAAGGAAGCCTACAACGAGGCTAAGCGACAGGCAAAGAGAGATGTCTGGAAAGCTGAGTCCGAAGCTGAGAAGGAGAAGTTCGCCAACATATCATACTATGACGGTTCAATATTTAAGATTGCCAAACAGATGGACAGGGCTTGCCAGGACGTCATAGGTGAGAAATGTGTCAGGAACGATGCTGGCGAGTTATCCCTCAGTGATGATGAGAAAATGAAGGCCTGGGTGGAACACTATGCTAGACTGCTAAATGTTGAGTTTGAGTGGCCAAATGATCTGCTTCCTGAGGTTGCTCCGGTGGAAGGGCCCCCACCGCCTGTAACGCTGGACCTTATCCGCAAAGCACTCAGCAAGATGAAATGCGGCAAAGCTGCTGGTCCATCTGGTATCATTGCTGAGATGATGAAAGCAGCAGGCGAGGAGGGCATAGAATCATTAAGGCATTTAGCAGAGAAAGTTTTCAGCGATGGTGTGATACCCAGAGACTGGGAAGAGAGTTACATCCTGAATCTCTACAAAGGTAAAGGTGATGCCCTTGACCGTGGCAGTTACCGTGGGCTCAAGCTTACAGATCAAACCATGAAGCTGATGGAGCATGTTCTAGACACCTATATCCGCCGGATGGTGAGCATAGATGATATGCAGTTTGGCTTTGTCCCTGGTCGAGGCACAACTGATGCTATCTTCATCTTGAGACAATTGCAAGAGAAGCACTTTGCCGCAAACAAGCCACTGTATATTGCCTTTGTGGACCTGGAGAAAGCCTTTGACCGTGTTCCTCGGAAAGTACTCTGGTGGGCCTTGAGAAATCTTGGCGTGGAGGAGTGGGTCGTCCGAATCATTCAAGCCATGTATTTGAATGCCAGAAGCCGCGTACATATTGATGGACAGTACAGTGAGGAATTTGGTGTGGAAGTTGGTGTACACCAGGGCTCTGTCCTCAGTCCTCTGCTCTTCATCATAGTACTGGAGGCTCTGTCAAGAGAGTTTCGGACTGGTGTCCCTTGGGAACTGCTTTACGCTGATGACCTTGCCTTAGCATCTGACTCCTTGGACGATTGTATCTCAAAGCTGAAGGCATGGAAGACTGGCATGGAAAAGAAAGGGCTAAGAGTCAACATGAAGAAAACCAAGATTATGGTGACTGGACCTGGACTTGACCTTCTTCGTGACTCCAGCACTTACCCCTGCGCAGTCTGTAGGGGTGGGGTTGGTAGCAATTCCATTCAGTGCTCAGAATGCAGACTTTGGGTACACAAGAAGTGTAGCAATATCAGTGGTAAACTTGTTGCCAATCCTGACTACACCTGTCCAAGATGTTGCGGCATGGCAAGACCTATTGATGGCAGACCAATCACTGAAGTCGAGGTGGAGGGTGCGGTGCTAGATGTTGAGGACAGTTTCTGCTATCTTGGAGATATGTTGAGTGCTGGTGGGGATGCTCACTTGCCATTGCAACCAGATGTTGTACTGCCTGGGGCAAGTTCAAGAAACTCTTGCCAATCCTGACCTCCAAGCATGTCTCCCTGGCAACAAGGGGAAAAATCCTCAACACGTGCATACGCTCCACTTTATTGCATGGTAGTGAAACCTGGGCCCCAAATGCTGCAGATCTACAGAGGCTCCGCAGAAATGACAGAGCGATGATTCGTTGGATTTGTGCTACCAAACCACATGATGAGACTCCCACTGAATTGCTTTGTGGCAAGTTAGGGTTACAGATGGTGAGTGAGGCCCTTCGATCCAGACGTCTTCGATGGTATGGCCATGTAATGCGCTCCTCAGCTTGCATCAACACCGTTACCAGCTTAAGGATCCCTGGCCAAGGAAAGCGTGGGAGACCAAGGAAGACGTGGTCCCAGTGCGTACAGGATGATCTGAAAACCCTCAACCTCGTAGATGCCAATCCTGCGAACCGAATGGCATGGAGAAATTGTGTCAGAAGGTCTAGCCGCCTGCTGCCTACCTCAGTATCTGGGATGCCCGCAGCAGAGGAAAAATAAACTCAGGATGATGAACATAACATCCTCAGCCAGTACTTATATGGCTTCCGTAAGCATCATTCCAGCTTATTACCGCTGTCATTGATCTTGTCACTGGCTTAAATGAATCTCAACAAATTGATACTATTCTACTAGATTTCTCAAGGCCTTTGACAAAGTTCCCCACCAATGCCTACTCCTCAAACATCAGCACTATTGTGTATGAAATAACACCCGCCAGTGGATCCAGAGCCTCCTTAGCCATTGAAGCCAGCAAGCCTGTGCCTGTGACATCCATAGTCCCACAGGGCTCCGTCCTAGGCCACCTCCTGTTCCTGGTTTACATTAACGACCTTCCAGTGTGTGTAAGATCGCTGTGCCACCTCTTTGCCGATTACTCTCTTCCATATTGAGTGATTAAGACACCAGCTGATGCTGATCTCCTACAAGAAGATCTTGACAAGTTACAGGAATGGGAGAGGGTCTGGACGATGGAATTCAACGCCAGCAAATGTAAGGTTCTCCGCATCCCCAACAAGCATAATCCATATGATGCTACATACACCATCCATGGCCAGACACTCCAGATGACACAGAAGGTGTAATACCTTGGGGTTGTACTTACACCAAACATGACATGGCATACCCATATAGACCAGACCACCCAGAAAGCAAACAACACCCTGACCTTTTTAAGACGTAATATGGGATCTTGCCCTCATGTTACCAAAGATGCATGTTACAAAACCTTGGTCAGGCCACAAATGGAATACGCCACCACTGTCTGGGACCAACCCACCAAGGCCCTCACCCATCAGGTTGAGATGGTGCAATGCAGAGCTGCCAGATTTATTTCTGGGGACTACGGAAAAAGAAGCAGAGTTGGAGCCATGATCAACTCACTAGGATGGGACAGCATACAGCAATGCCATATACAGGCCAAAGCTGTCATGATGTACAGGATTGTGCATAGACTTGTTGCCATTGCTGTACCTTCAACCCTCCATCCCCAGGGTGTGTCAACAAGAGGTCACAGCCTACATTACGTCCCACAATACTGTAAGACCCAGATGATGAAGACGTCTTTCTTCTCCACCACAGCTGCTATCTGGAACCGACTGCCAGACAACCTTGTAACGGCCCCCATCTTAGATGCCGTCAAGTCCGGGATTGCAGCAGCCTGCGACCTAAAAATTAATTCCTGGTTTTCAACCCGCTTTTAAATTATTGGACCCTCCCTCACATGTGTACATATTCACAACTGTGCGAGAATGCTATAATTTTTGCAGCTATGCACATAAATGGAGGAAGGAGAAGAAGAAATGATAAAGTTCATAGTCTAATATCCTGGGGCTTCATCAGTTATCTTTTTTGACATATTTTTTAATACACTCCTTCAAAACTTATGTGCAATCACATGTTGCTAGAATTATGAAAATAAACTTTTTATGCATGCATTGATATACATATTTATCAAGTAAATTTTATCACAAAGTTGATTATACACTGTTTTCATTTCAGATTTGTGAAAACCATTTGTAAAATGTATCATTTTGTGATTTTTTTTGTGCAATAATTAAGTGTTTTTTATTGGGCCTTATTATTACTGAGTCTATTTTGGTTTATTATTTCCTTATTTATAAAAGGAACCTAAATGTTAGACTGCTAAATTTCTTAAAGTCATTATTTGAAATAAGATATATTTTGTGTAAATATATCATTTATGAGTGGATAGTGATGTATTAGTTGTGTAGTTCTGTTATTCATATGTATTTTGGTTATTCTAGAAACTTTGCTGGAACTGGTTAAAACACTAACTGCATAAGAGTATCTGATGTAAAATAGTAATTTAGTATTTGATCAAATTGAAAAGTCTGTGTATGATAATCAATGATAATTTCCAAAACTGGCCTGTAGAACTAAGGAAATGTGCCAAAATATAATTTTGGGAATTTACTGAGACATGTATTAAGCATGTGTTCATAGCCTTTGGAATTTATCTAGAGCAAGGAAGTAATATACTGTACTATCCACAGGGTTTTCAAAATCATCATTTAAAAAAAAAAAAATGGTTATCTTGACAATATTTGAAGTTTTGAATGTCCAAAAGCCCCGTGACCCATGGCCAATTGACTGTTTTTGTTATATTTATTAATGAAAACCCTGCATCCAGTGCTATGTGGTTGCAAATGTTGTAGTGCAATGAATTAAGTCTTTTTTATGGTTGCCAGAAATCAGTATTTGTTGAAAATATGTTGTGTCAGGATATATATGTTGGTCTCTAACATCAGAAAACAGATTTGAAATGCCATAAACTTATATTGTTTTTGTGAGACTGAAGTATGTTTTCAGTGTTATCATTTGATCCTTTCTTATCAGAATTAGCCCATATACTACAGGTACTTTATGATTTCTGGTGCTAAATCAGCTATATCCTTATCTAGATTTTGTTTTATGTTTTAGTTCTGTTCACTGGCAGCATTATCGGTATTGCAGGAATGTTTAGCAACTGGAGATTCGGAATATACGGGATGTATCCTTCTATAATGAGATGTATGTCTGTTAGATTGTTGGCTTGTATAAGCCTAGCTGAAGAGATTTAGCTTCATACCAACAGTATAAGTTATATAAGTATATTAGGCTAATAAAAATCTAGATCAGACTGAACTTTCATCAAGTTTTAATACACATTGTACTACTTTTCATCTAAAAGTAATAATATGTAGAAAACAGCGTTTAACTAAATAAGCCTTTGAGTTGAAATGCTACATTTATCAGTCGTTTGTGCTAAACTCAGAGTAAGAATTTAATGTTTTGGCAACTTGCACTTTTTTGCCACTGGACAAGACTTAAACTTGCAAAATCTAAAATTCATGAGCAATTTTTAATTGAATGATATATAACAAGTATGTTGTATTTTGAGTTCATGTATATTGCTGTATCACAGTGCATAAATAGAGACATCAACAATATTACATTTCATAATCAGAATTGTGTTTATTGGCCATGTTGCATTGGTTCATAGAGGTTGAACATTTGGCCTTTTAGCTCTTTGTCCACTAATCCACCACCTGTTGACAACCTGCCTTGGATGAAACTGACAAAGACCTTTGTCACTGAAATTATATTGTATTACTTGGTCTAATTTGTTAATATTTGGAGAACACCTACAATTCACCCTTTATTTTCCTCATAGCAAAGAAAGCAATTAATATGCATGTATATAATTGAAAAAAAAAAAAAAAGAAAAGGAATTTAGATAACTTAGAAAATTCATCCTAATTCATTGATAAATGAAGATATTGGATACCATAATAATTATGATACCATAGGTGTGTATTGTTAGTTTACTCTTGTAAATTTGTGATTAAGAGGGAATCACTGCTAAAATTTTGTATTTCTTGTTGAACACATGTTCTTATAAATTTAAATTAGAAACTTTCAGTCTAGAACTTGTAATGACAACTGTATTCTGTTTCATTGGTTCTTTCTTTAATTTGCTACTTTCTTAACTATGCAAGTATTATAAGCTTGCTGATCCTGGTGATAGAATGGCCACGAGGAAAGAGGATGAAGGGGAACACAATAGAAAGAAGGTAGGTTTTTTAAAAATAAATTTTGTTCTCCAGTTGAATGTAAGCCAGTGTCAGATTAATTTTGTTGAAGTACATATATACTTTATAATATATAACATGCAAATCAAGTGATCAAAGAATATCAAAACATTGCATATTAGCCCAAGTAGTGTATGAGCCACTTTGAAATTCAAATACTCCCTAGCCTTAATTTGAACTGAACTGCTATAGAATATGTAAAGAAAAACTGTTTGATTTAAACAACAATTGTTACAACCAATGATTTAATGTGTTTCAAACTCAAAGATCACCACATAAACAACCTATATAATATATGAAAATATCAGCCTTTTGTGATACATTGTATCAAATACCCCCAGTGAATTACCCAAAATATTTCTTAAGCAATGATGCAGTTATGAAATCTATATAAACCTTGACCTGTTTGAATCTGTTCCACAAGCACTTGCTTCAGACCAAAATAAGCTCCTCACCAACAGCATGTAACATAAAAACATATACAATATTATATCAAATAGTACCCTTGCTTCAGACACAGTGTTTGAAGCAACTGACTTGGAACTCTGATCAGGTTCAACAACTTTATCATGCTTGAATTGATTTTCCTGAGGCAATATATAACACCCTGACCTGTAGCAAACCCTGGTTCAGTAATAAGTTAACCTTTCTTCATGCTTCAGACTGGCATGGTGAAAAATTCAGAGACTAGGTCTAATGGTAGTCTAATTAAGGTTTTATTGTATTGCATAAAATTGTCCACTCTATCTGTATAATGCTGTGATTAATAAACTAGCTTTTCACCAATTCATTCCATGTTTGATCCAGGTAACATGGGAAAGGGTACTTGATTGCTTGTCCGGTTTCCTCCATCTTGATGATTTTTGATAACCATATAAATGCCACCACCAGTGTTGCTGAGAAGATTTTTGATAAACAATATTGTTCTCTGTCACAAACATTTCTATCTTTTTAGGGCCTACAGCTGTTTATCGTAGACTAAATCCGTTAATGCTTGATTTTTTTTTTCAGATTCCAGAGACCATTCACTATCATAGTGAATAAATTGGGTGTTGTTGGGAGGAACTATTTTATCAGATTTGTTGCATACCTGTTGTAAGTATGAACCAGTCTCTTTCTATTTCAAACTTTTTATAGTATTTTTTACAGCTTGTCTTCAGTATTTTTAGTCTATGACCAATCATTAATAATCCAGTATATTAAAAAGAAAATATGAAATGTAAAATATGTAAAAATATAATTAGCTTTGTATTTGAGGAACAAAACAAGATAGCAAGGTAAATTCTCATGCAGAAGAGCATCTCAAAGGCACCGTAGACTAGAACATATTTACACACACACACAAAAAAATGTATTGATCTGTTCAGTTCTGTTTCGACATGAAACTTTTGTCAGGATGTATGTAAATTCACAAAGAAAAAACATTAATTAAAAATGAATATGGTTTTTGTGTCACCTGCTGCAAGCAGAGTTGACAGATAGGGATCACTTCCCAATGGCCTGTCTGTCTGTCACACTTTTTCCGTCACACTTCTTTCAGCAGGTGACACATGTGTTCCAAGGTACCATTTTTAATGCTTATTGATTGAATTGGTATATAAATAAATTAACATTTCTCTTTTAGCATATGAGCTAGCATACATCAGAAAAATATAACTGACTTTGTTGATATTGTCTTATCACAAGACTTTTAACCCTTTCCCTCATATATACTCCTTTTGATGCCCTCAATAGGTATCACATAAAGCCTGATCTGCAGAAAACCACAGTTAAACCTTACCAAATTTAATTACAAAATCCTCATTTCCAGATCACTGAGGAGCAGCGAACAGCATAAAACCTGATCAGCCTGCGAGTTACTCGCAGGCTGATCTGGTTTTATGCTGTTCGCATAGGTCTTTTCATGGTGTCCTCTATGAGGGAAAGGGTTAAATCACGTACAGTGTTAAGGATAGGCCCATTGGGCTGGATGATTATTCTTAATACATTGACATGAAATGTTCCTAGTACTCCAGTAATGGAATATATTGATAACCTGATAAACAACTGAGAACTCGGATTCTAAACCTCCCTCTGATATTCTTTATTTATATCTGGCCTTTATACAGATGATGCAGAAGAAGGGGACTTAATGCTTTGTTTTATTATTGATCTTGGGAATAGAAAAAATCCTGGGTAAAACATCCCCATGTAAAGAAGAAATAGAAATTCCTGAATATGGATAGACATGTACATGTGTGCATACTGTACAGTGCACATTATAGATAGTCCCACAAAGCTGTTGAATTTCTAATAATATCTTGAGGAATGATTCACAGTTTAATATAAATCATTTGTTATTCTAGGACATGTCTGGTGCACAGCTGTTAAATAGCTGTTATGATTTATGTGTCTTTGAATGAGACATTGTGTATATACAACATGTTACCTGTATTTGATTAACTGCTCTTGTAACTCAATAATGATCTTCTAGCAAGTGCTTATCAGTCAAGCATACTGTATCATGCTGCACTTGATTGAAAATTTCTTGTCTTTTAGCTCACCAGTGCCCAACATACAAAGGTGAGCCCTTGTGACTGGTGAATGTCTGACAACAGTCAGCTGTCAACAACAATTAACTTAACATCTCCTCAAAAACTGTTTGGCCAATTTTAGTAACTTTACAGGGATGTTCTTTTCGTGGTCACCTTTTAAAGTTGTTTAGAGAATTAAATTCCATGGCAACCAAAAGGGAAAACATATGAGAACTTCAAAAATATTTTTGTCCAAAACTACTGGCTGGAATTTAAACTTCTTTGACAAAGATGTTACTTGGCTCACTCCCTACCAATATTGTTCATATTATTTGGATTCATTTAAAAAAACAAAACAAAAAAACAACAACATTGTTTCCAGGGGGCAGAACTCATTTCCATATATGTTTATAGTAAATAAGTTAAATCTTGTCTAAAACTACTGGTTGGATTTCTAAGTATTTTGGCACAGATATTTCTGGGCTTATTCTCTGCCAAGATTTAAAAAAAAAATTGGAACCACAAAAAAAAAAAAAAACATGGCATATTACAAAGGTTTACCCAAAGCTTTCACTAATATGGGTTACTGGTACTTAAAGGCTGTTAGCATACAGTTAATTATGAGTATGGTTGAATTCCACTGAGAATCTCTCACATTACAGATTAGCTATCCCAAGCTGCTTCATACTGGCAACTGTTCTGGGTGCCGTCTCCCTGCTGTTGACCGGCTTTATCTATTTCCTGGTAAGTTGTCCCTTTTGACGTCTAATGGAATTCCCAGTGTTTACAGATGTGCTCAATTGACTTACATTGTCTGTCCATAGTTACAGATGGATAATTGGTAGGCAGTGATGGATATGGTTTTGTTTGAGATATTGTTTGTGAGCAGTTGACCTTGTCATGAATGGGAGAGGGGGGGGGGGTTTTTTTTATAGCTAAAAGCAAGAAGGTTGCATTGTACAAACAAATCTTGAAGAATTGATTTATTTGAATGGTTTACTGTTCTATGATATCAAATTGGCTTGACTGGAGTCAATTCTAATTTACTGGAAGTATATCAAGAAAATAACTCTGGCAAACAGTGCAAGATCAGACACTGGTGTGAGCCTGCATGTGATTTATGACTAATCTGGTCTTGTACGTTTATTGCTGAGAGATGTCTATGAGATGAGAGAATAACACTGCCATAAATACATCATGATGCATGTTCATGAATGCCAAGGAATGTACAGTCCAGTCAGATCATATCACTATATTTTGTAGAAACTGCATCATACTGGACCATATAACTGTGGGAAAATGTATCATAGTTGATTAATCAATTCACAATATTTAAGATTTGTGGTCCAATAGAATCAGTTATATTAGCTTTCCTCTATCATTGAGTGTGATATAATGGATCAGTAAGGAAAATAAAGTCTTCTGAAAGCAAGGAGTGTCTTATTTATAGTAGTTTTGAAATAACAGCATTTGAATCTTTATCCAGTGTCATTTGAAGGAATAGTCATTTAGAAAAAGGGAATGTTATACATGTTTTTCAACTGTAACCAGTTAATCAATTCCTGTTTGAAATGTTGAAATACTATAGAATTTCTCAAAATTAGTTACATCTGCTCCCTTTTACATGTTCCATTATAATTCTGAATTTCTGGATGATTATGGGATGTTGTCAAAATGATAAAAACATAATTTTTGTCACATGTATACAAAACTTCAATAACATTGCATCCTTATTCTGAAGGCTGCCATAAAGGGTGAGGAATGGAAACCATCCAATCTAGAGGGTGAGGATATTCAAAACAAGCGGCACAGTCTTCATCCTCCAAAGAAACCTCCACCCAGGCCTGCCAACCCCCAGGGAGGTTCTGAGTTGAATGTTGCGGCTATCTCTGTCGAGATACCCGTTAGTCACCCACCACAAGTCAGAGCGGACAAACAACCACCAACGCGACCCCCTCCTCTTCCTAGAGGAGCCAGTAGAGATGTGGATTAAAATACAGTTTAAGAGATTAAAACAAAAGAGCTCATACATGTGTTTACCTGTAAATGTGCTTGTATTGTCTACCGGTATTCACTCTTGACAAATGTCTCAAAGATAAGTAAAGTGCCTTTAAA
>CM037784.1:3194090-3221058 GCA_021229015.1 Solen grandis | reverse complement strand
GACCTTGGTTCGAATCTTGAATTCGCTATAGAACATGGACTTTTCGAATTTTGAAAAACGGATCCCGCGATGCAGAACTAGAACTTAATATACACATTCTGTGAAAATTTGATGAAAATCGGCCCATTAAATAATGGCTCGGGGACCGTGTACAAACTTTTGTAGTCAATTTCAAATGTGACGTCATATGACGTCATAGGCTTCTGAAAATCATTGAAATCGAAATTTCAGTATCTGAAGCATGCGGGGTTAAAATTTTTCTTTGCTCTTCGAAAATTTCAACATATAGAAATAATCTTGTTAGAATTAGAAATTCATTAACATATAATGCGTCACGTGACGTCATATGACATTTATTTTCACAAAATGTTTAAGACTCTCAGAGACCTATATACTGACCAAATATCATCTTTCTATCTCAAATAGGACCGATTTTATAAGAATTTGAAAATTTACGACCTTGGTTCGAATCTTGGAATCGCTATAGAACCTTTGACTTTTCGAATTTTGAAAAACGGACAACGGGATGCACAACTAGAACATAATATACACATTCTGTGAAAGTTTGATAAAAATCGTTTTTTAATTTCGCTCTGGACCGCGTACAAACTTTTGTAGCAATTCCCAAGTGTGACGTCATAATGACGTCATAGGCATTTGAAAATTATAGAATCTTTTAATTACGCATATGAAAAAATATGCCATCGAAATTTCATTCTCCTAGGACGATTGCAACATATGAAAATCCATGGGGAAGAAAAGAATAATAATAATAATAATAACTAGATGTCATTCGTGAAAACGAATGATAGGACTTTCTGCAAGCTGTGTTAATGCAAAAAGCAGGAGATAGAAGTTTTCAGAAAATAAATCACCTCTGGTGGGTATTTCTGTTAATGTTTGAACAATTGAAATTATTTTTCCAAAATTAGTGCAAATGAGAAGAACTAAGTATTAGTCGGGGGACGACTGACGTCATATGACGTCATAACTCAAAAATATGTAGAAATTCTGCAAAAACCTGCAAACTTTTTTAATTTTTCAACTTTCTATCTCATCCTAAAAGCTCTCTAACCCTAAAATAAAATTTTTTCGATCCAATGTTCGAATCTTTTTCACCCACAGAATTCGGTTTTCGGAATTTGGTTAGCTGACAGGATTTTGCACACTTAACTTTAAGGGATTTTCCCATCTGTAAAAATTTTGAAAAAAATTTTTTTTTTTTTTTCCGCCCTTTAAATGGCGGCTGTAGAGCGTAAAAACACCATTTTTAACTATTTTAGCTTGAGTCACTTGACGTCTAGTGTGCTAAAGATGTTTTTTTCAAAAGGCATCTTTACTTTTCATAACTCTGAAATTTTCGTTATTCTGAAAAAACGGGCATCATGTCAAAAATCATTGCCCAAAAATAAAAATTTAAAAGAAGTATGCTTATGACGTCCCCAAAAGTCTTTGGGAAGTCAAAACTCAAAAATTATATGTAGAAATTCTCCCAGAACTGAAAAAACTGTGTAAGGTTAAACCCTTCTATCTCATCCTCAAGCTCTTTAACCCTTTTAAAATGAAATTTTCGGTCCTATGTTCGAACCTTTTTTCAGCCACAAAAAATTTTCAGTTTTTTGGAATTTTGGTTAGCTGCCCCGGGATATGCACACCTGAATTTCAAAAGGTACCATCTGTGAAAATTTGAAAAAAACTGACCTTTAAATGACGGCTGTAGAGCGCAAAAAACCATTTTTCACTATTTTTTGTTTGTGACGTCATGTGACGTCATGGGGTTTGCTGAAGATGTTTTTTGTTCAAAAGCAAATACTTTGCCTTCATAACTCGGGAAAATTTTCTTATTCTAAAACAACGGGCATCATGTCGAAATCATTGCCCTAAAATAAAATTTAAAGAAGTAGCTTATGACGTAAACATGATTTCATAGGGAACGTACGACTCAAAATATTTGTAAAAATTTTGGGCAGAAACTGCAAACTGTGTAAGTTTAACTTTCTATTTTCATCCTGAAGCTCTTTAACCCAAAAAATGAAATTTTGGGTTTCCTTGTTCGAATCTTATTTCAGCCAAAAACCAAGAACTTCGGTCTTTGGGAATTTCGGTTAGCTAAACAGGATATGCCCCACCTTTGATTCAACATGTACCATCTGTAAAAATTTGAAGAAAACCCGGGACCATAAATGAGGCTGTAGAGCGCGAACACCATTTTTCATATTTTTAGCTGTGACTCATGTGACGTCATAGGGTGCTAAAGGGATGCTTTTGTTAAAAAGCGAATACTTTGTTTTATAACTCTGAAATTTTCATTTTTCGAACAACTGGCTTTATGTCGAAATCATTGCCCTAAAATGAAAATTAAAAAGTATGTTTAAATGACGTCACTTGACTTTCATATGCGCATGACTCAAAATATTTTTTAGAAATTTTTGCAGAACTGCAAACTGTGAAAGTTTCAACTTTCTATCTAAATCCGGGAAGCTTTTTTTATCCTAAAATGAAATTTTGGGTTTTCCTAGGTTCGAATTTTTATTTCAGCCACAGAACTTCGGTCTTTCGGAATTACGGTTAGTGACAGGATATGCACACCTTTGATTCAAGATGTCCCATCTGTGAAAATTTGAAGAAAACCCGGGACCAAAAAATGACGGCTGTAGAGCGCGAACACCATTTTTCACTTTTTTTTAGCTGTGACGTCTTTGTGAGGGCATAGGGGGCTGAAAATCATTGAAATAAAATTTCCTCACGTGACTAATAAGCCATAAAAATTTCATCGTCCTAGGACTATTGTAACATATAAAAAAAAAGCTTTTTATTTAGGAAAAAGGGAAAAGAATAAAATAACAAATTGTCTTTTCGTGAAAACGAATGATAGGACTTTCTGCAAGCTGTTTTAAATTTGAAAAAAAGGCGGAGATAGAAGTTTCATGTAATGACTAAACCTCTGGTAGTATTTCATTTTCATGCTAAAACAATTGACATTATTTTCCCGGGAAACCCAGTGCAAATGAAATATCTAAGTATTAGTCTGTGACTTTAACATGTGTCATATGACGAAAGGGACTTTGACTGCAAACTTGATTTTTTTTAGTTTAAAGGTCCTTTTTTTGAATTTACTTCAGCCAAAATTTCTTGGGTTTTTGGGAAATTTAAAGGGTTAGTTTGGAAAAAATTTTTCACACCTTAGTTGCAAAATGTACCATCGTAAAAATTTGAAAAATCTTATCATAAATGGCGGCTGTAGAGGCGAATCCCATTTTCACTTTTTTTCGCTCTGACGTCAGGTGACGCCCTGGGGTTTGCTGAAATATGTTGCTCAAAAGCGCATATTTTAAACTGCAATAACTCTGAAATTTTCATTTTTCTGAACAACTGGCTCATGTCAAAATTTCTTTGGGCCCCAAAAATTAAAAATTTAAGGGGGTAAAGCTTAGGGACGTCCTTGACGTCACGATTCAAAATATTTGTAGAAATGCTG
The DNA here is from genome assembly GCA_021229015.1 of Solen grandis. Classification (NCBI taxonomy): domain Eukaryota; kingdom Metazoa; phylum Mollusca; class Bivalvia; order Adapedonta; family Solenidae; genus Solen; species Solen grandis. The sequence continues at coordinate 3,217,580 of CM037784.1, read as the reverse complement.
CAGAACTGAAAAACTGTGTAAGTTTAAACCCTTTCTATCCACCCTGAAGTTTTTTAAACCCAAAAAAAGGAAATTTTCGGTCCTATGTTCGAGTTTCTTTTTTAGCCACAGAACTTTGGTCTTTCGGAATTTGGTTAGCTGCAGGATATACACCCCTTTTTTATTCAGATGTACCATGTAAAATTTGAAGAAAATGACCAAAATGACGGGTGTAGGCGCGAACACCATTTTTCACTATTTTAGCTGGACGTCAATGGGGTCAGGGTACGGGAAAATGCTTTTGTTAAAAAAACGAATACTTTACTCCGGACTCTGAAATTTCAATATTCTGAACAACTGGCATCCCTTGTCGAAATCAAACCCTAAAATGAAAATTAAGGAGTATGCCTATGACGTCACAGGGGTCATATGACGTCACGACCAAATATTTGTTTGAAATTCGCCCAAAAATGCAATGTGTAAGTTTTAACTTTCTATTTTCATCTTAAATCTTTAAACTAAAAGAAATTTTCGGTCCTATGTTCGAATCTTTTTTAAGCACAGAACATCGGCCTTTCGGAATTTCGTAGCTGACAAACTATTCACACTTAGTTTCAAGATGTATACCATCTGTGAAAATTTTGAAGAAAATCGACTAAAAATTGACGGCTGTAGAGCGCAAATCACCCATTTATCATATTTTAGCTGTATCGTCATGTGGACGTCATGGCTGTGGACAATCATTGAGAAAAAATTTCCTTCACATCATAATACCAATAAAAAATTTCATGGTCCTGGGATATTGCAACTATTATAATAAGCGTTTAGTTTAGAAGAAGAAAAGAATAATACATGTTAAAAACTGGACGTCACGTGTCGTCATATGGAGTTATTTTCTCATAATTGTTAGACCCCCAGCCAGGACCTACTAAACTGACAAATTTCACTTTCTATCTCAATAGGACAGATTTTATAAGCATTTAAAAATTGACGTCTTGGTTCGAATTTAGATCCGCAATGATGCTTGGAAGTTTTGATTTTGAAAACGGACACAGGTATACACAATAAGGAACGTAATATACACATTCTGTGACATTTGATAAAAATCGGCCATTAATAATGGCTCTGGACCGTGTGTACAACTTTCGTAGTCAATTTCAAATGTGACTGTCATATGACGTCATTAGGCTTCTGAAAATCATTGAAATCGAATTTTCAGCATTCCTGAATCATTTGTCATTAATTTTAATTGCACTCGACAATTTCAACATAATTGAAATTACTCTCTATTAATATTAGAAATACTTTCTCATATAATGACGGTCAAGTGGAGTCATGTGAGTTTCTTTTCACAAAATGTTTAAGATCACAGAGGCTATACACTGACCAATATCACTTTCTATCTCATTAAATCCGATTTTATAAGCATTTAAAAATTTACGTCCTTGGTTCGAATCTTGAATTCGCTTATAGAACCATTGACCTTTTCGATTTTGAAAAACGGAACGAGGATGCACAAACTAGATCTTAATATACTCTATCTGTGAATTTGATTGATAAATCGGTTTAAACAGGGCTGTAGACCGCGTACAAACTTTTGTTGATATTTCAAGTGTGACGTCATATGACGTATAGGCTATTAAGATATGAAATCAAAAAAATTCAGCTTTGAAGCCATGTGTCATTAAATTTTCATTGCCTTTCGGACAATTTCAACATGAATAGAAAATATTCTTGTTAATATTAAGAAATTACATTATCATATAATGACGTCACGTGTCGGTCATATGACATTTTAATTTTCTAAATATGTTATACTTTAGCGACCTATATACTGATAATATCAACTTTTCTATCTTAAATAGGACAGATTTTATAAGCCTTTAAAAATTTAGACCTTGGTTCGAACTTGGATGCGCTATAGAACCATGGACTTTTCGAATGTTTGAAAACGGACACAGGGATGCACAACTAGAACTAACATTACCATTCTGTGAAATTTTGATGTAAATCGTGTCCAGGAATAATGGCTGTAGTCCGAGTACAATCTTTTTCACCTGACGTCACATCTGACGTAATATGACGTCGTAGGAATATAAAATTCATTGCATTCTGGAAAGCTCATGGTTTGAAAATTAAGCCCTAAAATTTTCTTGTTCTGAGTCAGTGGCAACACCTGAACTTATCCAATATTTAAGAGGAGAAAAAAAGAATACGAAGACGAAGAATAATAAAAAAAACAGTACAAACCAATATGACTTTATGCTGTAGGCAGGAAAGTCTAATAATAAAACAGTACAAACCAATAGGACTTTCTGCTTTAGGCAGAAGTCCTAATAATAACTAACAACAATAGGATTTCTGCTTTAGCAGAAAGAAAGTCCTAATAATAACTAGTCTTCTTTTGTTTGACAAAAGATAGGGGCTTTCTGCACTGCAAACCATGACAAACCTGGTTGTTTTCTGAATTTGGGCAAAACTATATATCCTTGCCACAATGGAAGTCGTAATATATAACTTCTGTGGAAAATTCCATGCCCAATCCGTCCATAAATGTCGGCCTGTGCAGGAGGATGAACTTTGGTAGCTTTTGTAAGTTTTTGATGTCATGTGGACGTCATATGAAAAATTTTACTCATTAATCTTAATTGTTCATGATTATCCTAAATGGACATTAAATTTTCATTTGTCTTGAACCTTTGGCAACATGAGTAAATGGACATTCAGGAATTCGGAAATTCTCTTTAATTTGATGGAACGTATATGAAGTTATCTTACAAAATGCAAAGGATATACAGAGACGTAAAAGCTCGACTAATATTCAAATTTCTATCTCATCTAGTATCGATTTTATAGTATTTAAAGTTTGACGTCCTTGTTCGAATCTTGGGATTCGTCAAAGAAACATTAGTTCTTTCGAATCTGGCAAACCTATAGAATCTGCACAAATTGAGTCGTATATATAACTTTGTGAATGATTCCATGCCAATTCTTTCAATAAATGACGGCTGTACGAGCGGACAAACTTTGGTATTATTTATAGTTATGACGTCTGTGACGCATATGAAAATTTTCAACATTGAATCTAATTGTTTGAGTATGTACAAAGGACATTTAATTTGCCATTGTCTATGAAGCTTTGCAACATGAGGAAAATTGACATCAAAGAAAGAAATCGGAATATATACTATACAACTTGTATGGTACGTCTATGACGGTCATCTTTACAATATGCAAAGGAAACACAGTGATATATAATCTCGCCAATATCAACTTTCTATTCTATCTAGAAACGATTTTTATACTTATTTGAAATTTGGCCGTCCGTGGTTCGAATGTGGGATTCGCCATAGAACCTTTGCTTTTTCGATCATGGCAACCTATATAATCTGCACAATGAGATGTATATTTAATTCTGTGAAATTCCTGCCAATCGTCAATAATGACGGCTTTTGTTTAGCGCGTACTCAAGACTTTGTTGCTATTTTAGTTCTGACGAGGTCATGTGACGTCCATATGAAAATTGTAACATTGGATCAAAATGAACATGATCACACCTACCAAAGGACTTCAATTTCAATTGTTTATGACCTTGGCAACATGAGTAAATTGACCTCAAGAAAATCGGAAATTCTATACTACTTGATGACGTCAAATGAAGTCATATGGACGTTCCATCTTACATAATGCAAAGGAAACACAGAGAGTTTTATCTGCCAAATATCACTTTCTATCTCATCTAGAAACGTTTTTTTATATGGATTTGAAATTTGGCGTCCTTGGTTTGAATCTTGGATTGCCATATAAACCTGTTCTTTTGACTTTGGCAACTATATAATCCTGGCACATTGAGGTCTGTTATATATTACTTCTGTGACAAAATAAAATTTCAATGCCAAATCCGTTCCATAAATGACGGCTGTACAGCGCAGTACGAAATTTGGTAGCTTTTGTGGTCTGACGTCATTTGGAGTCATATGAAAATTTTAAACTTGAATCTAAATGTTCATGATTACTACATAGAATTAAAATTTTCATTGTATTGAGCCTTTGCAACAGGAGTAAATTGACATCAAGAAATCGGAAATTCTATACAACTTGATGAGTCATATGACGTTATAGACGTTTCATCTTTTACAAGATGCAAAGGAAAAAAACCAGAACATATAATCTAGCAAATATCAACTTTCTATTCATCTAGATCGATTTTATATGGATTTGAATTTGACGTCCTTGGTCGATCTGTTGGGAATTCGACATAGAAACCTTAGTTCTTTGAATCCTTGGCAAACCTATATAATCCTGCACAATTGAGGTCTTAATATATAACTTCTGTTGAAAATTCCATGCCAATCCGTCCATTAAATGACGGCTGTACAAGCGCGTAACAAACTTTGGTACCTATTTTTAGTTTGGCGTCATGTGACGTATGTGCAGATAAAAATAATAAATTTCAAAATGCCATTGCTTCAGTGTCTGTTGATAGAATTTCTTTGTCCTAGACCTTCAGCAACTTTTATGAAATTAACAACATGAAAAGGTTGGAAAAAAATGAATAATAACTAGTGTCATTGTTTAAACGATGATAGGACTTTCTGCAACATCTGCGTTATATAATTATATATGAAGTGACATAATAGATAATCTGTCCAATTGCAATTTCTATCTCCTCTATTTCTATTAAAATAGCACAAAATAGAACACTGTTTGTGAATTTTATAAAAGTCCGCCATATCTTGCACATGTAGTTACATACAATTTATACTATGTCATATGGGACATGAAGAACATGAATACAGTGTTCAAATGTAAGTTTTTCTAACTTTCATCAACAATAGAATTTTATCCTCCAAGCTAGTTGTACTTGTTTTATTTTAGCTAGTAGGAAGAAGTATTGAATATTTGTTATGTGCTATATCTTCGACACTGTAACCTTAGTTTAAAACGTATTTAGCGATTTTGAAGTTTTGGGCTTCCGTAGTTATGCCATAATTCCTGGAATTTCGTACTATGGTGATATTTTGAAAAGGTATCATCCCTCGTTAGCATCAGAACAATGCGTTTTTAGATGGTCTAAAATGTGTGGCTGGTCGTTCGGGGAATTTTAGGCTTGCAAACTGCTCGCTAGCTACATAGTGTTGCAAATACGGATTTTTGTCTTGTGCCGTTGTACTGTATTAACTTCAATGCGTTATTTTGGAAACAGTCAACATTCGACAAAAAAAACAACAACAACAAATCAAGATATAGCCATCATTGCAATTTGATATTTTTTTATTTTTTTTTTTTTATGTTTTTATTTTTTTTTTTTTTTTTTTAAGTCGTTTGCGCAAGTATTTAAGCTTTGTGACCCCCTGCGCGTGACCTTTTCCATATTTTTGATGATGCATTATTATGAAATATATTATTTTCCATGTAACTTCTTATATGAAGTCCATATTCAATAACACTTGGTACCGTTAGATAAGCTTTTTAAAAACATGATACATTTTATACGGCATATGTATAAAACCTATCTTCAGTCGTTTCAGAGATATTGACTGTTAAACCTCAAGAAAAACCAGCATATTATCACGCAAAATAAGCCTTCATTTTATTTAGTGTTTTTTTTTTTTTTTGCTTAGAACTTGTATTTGCGTAAAACAATTTTAATAAACTAAAATATTTTTGGAAACGTCAATTATTCAGCTATAATTCTTATCATTTCAGCTATTTACAAAAACGATATTTCTTGAGATTGGAAAGAAGAAGAGAATAATTATAATAAAACAATGGACGTCACGTGACGGCATATAACGTTTATTTTACATAAATTGTAAAGACACCCAGAGACTACTAACTGACAAAATTTCCACCTTTCTATTCAAATAGGACAGTTTTTATAAGCATTTAAAAATGGACGTCTTGTTTAGAATCTTGGAGCCCCAATAGATGCTTGGACTTTTCGAATTTTGAAAAACGGACACCGGTATACACAATAAGTACGTATATACACATTCTGTGATAATTGATAAAAATCGGCCCATTAATAATGGCTCTGGACCGTGTAAAACTTTTGTGTCAATTCACATGGACGTCATATGAGTCATAGGCTTTGAAAATCATTGAAATCGAAATTTTCAGCGTTCTGAATCATTTGTCATTAAATTTTATTGCCCTTCGACCAATTTCAACATTTTTAGAAATACTCTTGTTAATATTAGAAATACATTTTCATATAATGACGTCACGTCGTATATGGTACGTTTCTTTTCACAAATGGTTTAAGACTTCCAGCTACCTATATTCTGACCAATATTCAACTTTTCTATCTGAAATGGGACCGATTTTTTAAGCATTTAAAAAAAAATTTACGACCTTGTTCGAATCTTGGGAATTCGCTATAGTCCTTGGATTTTCGAATTTTGGAAAAAGGACCAAACAACTGACATCTGGAGATGCTACAACTAGACTTAATATAAACAATCTGTGAAAATTGATGAAAATTGGTCAAAACATGGCTGTTAGACCGCGTACAATCTTTTGTTGCTTATTTCAAATGTGTCGTCATTTGACCGTCAAAGGTATATGAAATCATAGAAAATCAAAATTTTAGCATTTGAAAATGTGTCATTTAAAATGTTCATTGCCTTCGCAATTTCACATATAGAAATTTTTTTTAATATTAGAAATACATAATAATATAATGACGCTCAGTGAACGTCATAAGACATTTATTTTCACAAAATTTTTTAAAAACATTTAGAGCCTATATACTGACTAAATATTAATTTCTATCTTTAAACAGGACAGATGTTATAAGCATTACAAATTACGACCTTGGTTGAATCTTGGATTCGCTATAGAACATGGAATTTTCGAATTTTGAAAAAAATAGCCGGACACCGGGATGCACAACTAGAGCCTAACATACACATTCTGTGAAAATTTGATGAAAATCGGTCAAGAAATAATGGTGTAGACCGCGTACATCTTTGTCACTGACGTCCATATCTGACGTTATATGACGTCATATGAATATGTTATACCTTGCATCCAAAGCAATGGTTGTTTGAAATATATGCCATAAATTTTCATTGTCTGAGTCAATGGCAACACCTCAGAAATTAACACAAATATAAGTGGGAAGAAAACAGAATATAAGAAGACACTAGATTCTTTATGTTTTTGTGAACAAATGTAGGGCTTTCTGCACTGCAAACCATGAAATAACTGGTGTTTTTTCGAAATTTTGGCAAAAAACCTATTTATCAGCACGATGAAGGTTTAAATATATAATTCTTGAAAATTCCATGCCAATCGTCCATAAATGTCGGCTGTGCAGCGCGGCATGAACTTTGGGTAGAGTTTTTAAGTTTTGATGTCATGTGGCGTCATATGAAATTTTTAACTCATTAATCTTAATGTCTATGATTACCTACATAGGAATTAAATTTTATTGTCTATGAACCTTTGCAACATGGTAATGAATTCAGGAATCGGAAATTCTCTACAATTTGAGACGCATATGACGTTTCAATCTTGACAAATTGCCAAAGGAAACACAGTGACGTTTAAGCTCGCTAAATCAAATTGTCTTTCTCATCTAGAACCGATTTTATTATCGTATTTAAAATTTGGAGTCCTTGGTTCGAATCTTGGATTTCCATCAAAAGAACTTAGTTCTTCGAACTTGGCAATCTATGAATCCTGCACAATGAGTCGTAATATATTAATCTTCTGGAAGATTTCATGCCAATCTTTCAATAAATGACGGCTGTTCAGAGCGGACAAACTGTGGTAGTTATTTATAGTTTGACGTCATGTGAGTCATATGAAATTGAATACATGGTGAATCTAAATGATCATAATTATGCTACAAGGACATTTAATTTGCATTGTTATGAAGATTTGCAAATGAGTAAATTGACATCAAGTTAATAGGAAATTCTATACAACTTGATGACGTTCATATGACGTATATGACGTTCATCTTTACAATTGCAAAAAGGAAACACAGAGATATATAATCTCGCAAATATCAACTTTCTATCTCATCTAGAAACGATGTTATAACGTATTTGAAATTGACGTCCTTGTATTCGAAATTCCCTTTTGGGATTCGCATAGAACCTTTGGTTTTTCGAAATCTTGGCATACTATATAATCCTGCACAATGGATTGTAATATATAACTTCTGTGTAAATTCCATGCCAATCCGTCCATAAAGTGGACGGCTGTACGCGGTCAAAACTTTGGTAGCTTTTTTTGTTCTGACGTCATGTGGAGTCATATGAAAATTTTAAAACATTGGATCAAATGAACTGTCACTTACGAAGGACTTTCAATTTCCATTGTTATGAAACCCTGCAAAACATGAGTAAATTGACATCAAGAATCGGAAAATTTCTATATCAACTTTGATGACGTCAAATGACGTCAAATGACGTTCATCTTTACATAATGCAAAAGGAAACACGGGACGCATAATTCGCCTAATATCAACTTTTATCTCATCAAGAAAGTTTTTTATATGGATTTGAAATTTGACGTCTTGGTTCGAATCTTGGATTCGCCATGAACCTTAGTTCCTAGAATCTTGGCAAACCTATATAATCCTGCACATGAGGTTCGTAAATATAAACTTCTGTGAAGCTTCCATGCCAATCCGTCCATAAAGGACGGCTGTGCAGGGTAAAATTTGGTAGATTATTTTTAGTTCTGACGTCATGTGACGTCATATGAAAATTTAACTTTGAATCTAAAATGCATCATGATTACCTACATTAGGGACATTAAATTTTCATTTTGTCTATGAGCCTTTGCTAATGAGTAAATGGACATCAAGAAATCGAAATTATACAACTTGATGAGTCTCTGACGTATATGACGTTCATCTTTACCAAATGCAAAGTGAAAACACAGAGGAATATAATCTCGCCAAATATCAACGTTCTATCTCATCTAGAATCGATTTTATATGGATTGATAATTTGACGTCCTTGGTTCGAATCTTGGATTCGCCCATAGAACCTTAGTTCTTTCGGAATCTTGGCAAACCTACATAAATCCTGCACAATGGGTCTTATTATTACTTCTGTTAAAATTCCATGACAATCCGTACAAAAAATGTCGGCTGTTCAGCGCGTACTAAACTTGGTAGCTATTTTTAGTTCTGACGTCATGTGACGTCAAGTGAAGATAAAAATAATATATTCCAAAATGCCATTGTTCAGGTGTCTTTGATAGAATTTCTTTGTCCTTAGACCTTCAGCAACTTAATGAAAATAACAACATGAAAAGGTTGGAAAAAAAGAATAATAATAATAAATGACAGAACAAACCAATAGGTCTTTCGGCGAAAAAGCAGAAAAGCTCTTAATAAGAATAATAAAAATCGTACAAACCCTTAGGACTTTTTGCCATGTAGGCAGAAAGGTCCTATATAAATAAATCGTACAAAAACCAATGTGACTTCTGCCTGTAGGCAGAAAGTCCTAATAATAAAAAATACAGAACCAAACACAAATAGGATTTTCTGCTTGAGGCAGAAAGCCTAATAATAAAAGACCGAAAACAACCAATAGGTCTTACTGCGAAAAGGGAGAAAAGCCTAGTAATAATAATAATAGACAGAACAAACCCAATAGGACTTTCTGCTTTGGCAGAAAGTCTAATAGATGTTCTTTGTTTGACAATAGATAGGACTTCTGCGACACTGGTCAAAACTTGTGGACTGAGTCACTTGTTTACTTTTACACATGCTATCTAAATATAGTATCCTAGCTCATTGGATAAGATGATATACTTGAATAGATTTTGACGTTGTCTTCTTCCAAGATTATTAGTCATTTTTTTTGGTTTTGGAAGTGAAGACTGGGATGCAAACTACATTGTAATATACACGTCTTGAAATTTTCATCATAAACCCGTCCTGAAATAATGCTGTATGAGCGCTTCAACCGTGTTAATTATAAGATAATTTTTTTCATGTAGTTACGTAATGTGTCGTTCATATGACGTTCATTTTTACAAAAATGTTTAAAATGGTATCCTGAGACTAATATTGACAAAATAATCTACTTTATAGATAATATAGAACGATAATATAAGCATTTAAAATTTGACGTCCTTGGTTCAAATCTTGGATATGCCATAGAAATTGGGAATTTCAAATTTTGAAAAAAACGGACACCGGAACGTGCATCCATACTAGAACTATAATGCAGGATTCTTGTGAAATTGATGAAAATCAAGTCTTTAATATTGGCGTGGACGGTGAACAATACTCTTGTAGGTTCAATTTCTTAGTGAGGGTCATGGACCTATAATAATCGAAAATATCAGCGTCTAAGCAGAGATGTTCTAAATTTTCATTGCCCATTGGACAATTGTAGCATATACGAATTTTCTTGTTTAACATTTAGAATAAGTTTTATGAATGACGTAATATGACGTTCTTTTTCACATAATATCAGTACCGGAGACCTACATACTGACAAAATTTCTATTCAATAGGACGATTTAAAATGCATTCTAACATTGACGTCTTGGTTCGAATCTTTGATTTGCCATAGATCCTTGGACTTTTCAAATTTTTAAAAACGGCACCGGGATACACAAGAACCTAATATACATATTCTGTGAAAATTGGAGAAATCGGCCCATTAATAATGGTCTGGACGGTGTGAACAAAACTTTCAGAGTCATTTCAATTGTGACGTCACATGACGTCATAAGCCTGTGTTAATCATGAATCGAAAAAATTTCTGCATTGAAGATCTGTCAGTTAAATTTTCATTGCCATTCAATAATTTCAAATAAAGAAATATTCTTGTTAATATTAGAGAAAAAATTTTCATATAAAGACGTCATGTGACGTTATATGACGTTCATTTTAACCAAATTCGTTAAGACTACAGGAGGACCTATATATGACCAAATATCAACCAAATATTCTCAAAAAGGACGATTTTAAGCATTTTGAAAAAACCTATGACCTTGGTTCGAAACTTGGAATCGCCATAGATCCTTGGACTTTCGAAAGTTGAAAAAACGACACCGGGATGCACAACTAGAACCTAATATAACTTCTGTGAAAATTTGATGAAAATCGGCCATTAATAATGGCTCTGGACAGTGTACAAACTTTTGTGCCAATTTCAATAGTGACGTCATAGGCATATGAATATCATTTTGAAATCGAAATTTCAGCATCGGAAGCTGTGTCATTAAATTTTCATAGCCTTCTAAAATTTCAACAAAAAGAAAATAAGCCAGGAAATATTAGAAATACATTATCATATAATGTCGTCACGTGACGTTCAGTTGACGTTAATTTATTAAAATCGTTTTTAAGACTCCAGAGACTTATATGACCAAATATTCAAACTTTCTATTTCAAAAAGGACGATTTTTAAGAATTTGAAACTTTAGATCTTGGTTCGAATCTTGACTCGCTATTAGAACCTTGACTTTTCGAATTTTTTGAAAAACGTGGCAACCGGGATGCACAACTAGATCTTAAATATACACATTCTGTGAATAATTTGATTGAAAATCGGATTCATCAATATGGCTGGTAGACTGCGTACAAAACTTTTGTAGCATATGTCAATTGTGACGTCATATGACGTCATAGACATATGGAATTTCAATAGAAATCAAAATTTCCTCACGGACTACTAAGCCATAAAAATTTCATTCGTCCTAGGATTATTGCAACATAGAAACTAATCATTGTTTAGTAGGAAAAAAGAAAAGAATAATACTACTAAATATATGTAAAAATGACGTAACGTGACGTCATATGACGGTTATTTTGCATAATTGTTAGACACCAGGAGACCTACTAAATGACAAAATTTCAAACTTTCTATCTCAAATAATAGGCAGTTTTTATGCATTGAAAAATTGAGTCCTTGGTTCGAATTTTGGATCCGCCATAGATGCTTGACTTTCGAATTTTGAAAAACGGAACCGGTATACACAATAAGAAGTAATATTACACATTCTGTGGAAAATTGATAAAAAATCGGCCCATTAATAATGGCTTGGACGTGTAACAAACGTTCATAGTCTATTTTAAATGTGACGTATATGACGTCATTAGGCTTTGAAATCATTGAAATCGAAATTTCAGTGTCTGAGTTCATTTGTCATTAAATTTTTCATAGGCCTTCGACAATTTTAACATATTATAGAAATACTCTTATTAATATTAGATAACATTTTCATTATAATGTCGGCAAGTGACGTCATGTGACGTTTATTTTCAAAAAATGTTTTATGACCCCAGAGACCTATATACTGACCAAATATCACTTTTCTATCTCAATTTAAGTCGATTTTATAAGCATTTAAAAAATTTACGACCTTGGTTCGATCTTGAATTCGCTATTAGACACCATGGACTTTTCGAATTTTTGAAAAACGGACACCGAGTTGCACAACTAGAACTTAATATACACAATCTGTGAAAATTTGATGAAATCGGATCATAAACAATGGGGGGCTGTAGACCGCGTTACAATTTTGTGCATATTTCAAGTGTGACGTCAGATTGACGTCATAGGATATGAAAAATCATAGAAATCAAAATTTCAGCCTTTGAAGCATGTGTTCTTTTAATTTCGGTCATTGCCCTTCGACAGATTTTTAACATATAGAAATATCTTGTTAATATTAGAAATAATTAATCATATAATGACGTCAACGTGACGTCATTAGGACTTATTTTTCACAAAATTGTTTAAAACTTTAGCGACCATATATGACTAAATATAACTTTCTATTGAAAATAGGCAGGTTTTATAAGCATTTAAACATTTGACCTTGGTTCGAATCTTGGTTCGTATAGAACCATGGACTTTTCGAATTTTGAATCCGTCACCGAAAAGGCACAAACTAAGCCTAACATACACATTCTGTGAAAATTTTGATGACAATCGGTCCAGAAATAATGGTGTAGACGCGTACAAACTTTTTCACCTGACGTCAAATTGACGTTATTTGACGTCGTATGAAGTATAAAAATTCATTCATTCGAAATCTGGTTGAAAAAATGCATAAAAATTTTCATGTTCTGAGTTCAATGGCAACCCTCGAAATTAACACAAATATAGAGGAAGTAATAACAAAGATAATAAGAAGAAGGAACTAGATTTCATTCGTTGATACGAATGATAGGACGTTCTGCACCAAAATATTTTTGAAATGTAAAGATTATTACGTTGAAAGAATATATATATTATATTCCTACCTTTAACATTTTTTTTTAGTATGGACTTATCATGCATGGAAACTTTGTGAAGTAAGCCATATGTCAAAAATAAATTAATCTTTAGTTTGATATCGCTTTTCTTATACTTGACCAATTTTGTTGTTTGTTGTTGTTTGTATTGGGGGTGTACCGTCGCTGTGATTGTATTTCAGTCATTAGAGACGTCCAGCTAAATTACAGGTGGAGGAAGCCCGAGTACACAAAAGATACGCGGATATAAAACACCGACCTACCGCAAGCCAGCTGGAAGGCTTCCTCACATGAAAAAATTCGAAGTCCCTTCGGACTTCGAACCCACAGCGGTGAGGGGCTGAGAGATTCCAAACTTTAGTATTACTAGGTACAAAATAACTGTCCTGAAAATCCTACAATTCAAAATTGTAGACTATTGGGTTAGTTTTATAGGTTTCAAAATCTAAGCATTAAACTTAACCTTTAATTCTTGCATATCAAAATTCTATTTTTTTTAATTTCGTGTACGTCGGCGGGATAAAACCGTAAATGCTACATACATAGTTCGTCTCGACGCGTTTGAGCCTCGTGAGTTAAATTTCAATAATGCTTGTACATACGATGGAGGACGACTGTATTACGGTATAGTTAGTGTTTATAAGAGAGAATTTAACAGTTAAAGAAGCCAGAATGAGCGTAGCGAGTTGACGGGTTTTAATGTTTCATTCGTCTTAGTGTTTGAAAAATAAATTTGTCCAATGAAATCTTTCCATTTTTTTCAAATTTTGTCCCATTTCATTCATTTAATCCGCAATCACTTGTCACTAAACACTAGTCCGCTAAATCAACTGATAACATTTAAAACCAGCTTCAAGCCGCGGTGCACTATATTCATTCGCATGTTATTTGCTTAAATAGGCCAAAAAGTAGTCGGTGATCCATTGTTTAAAAGGTACAGAAATTATTTCTCTTGATTAGATCTATATATGAGGGTAAGTTTGGAGCCAATGTCCCTTACAGCAGCATGTGTAACGTGTTACAGGGAATTTTTGATGTGAAACGCATGAACATCGACAAAATATAATACACAGCAACCATAGAAGAGAAACATGCATGAGCATGAGCGCCAAGCAAGGGAGCTATAACAGTTCCAATTTTTACAACTTTGGTTGTCGGGGTCGGGGGGATCGAACCAACGACTTTCCGCTCCCGAGGCGGACACTCTAACACTCGGCCACCGGAAAGGTACGCTTGTTTAGTAGTAATCTCAATATGTTATAAGTAAAACTTTTTTTGCACTTTATATGACTAATACATAGCTGTATACTTACATTTTTCGAAAATGACATCAATTAACGTGAAAGCGAAAGTAGGATATTGAACAATTCTTACATTGGGTTTATAATCGTATTTTTGATTGTTACTCACTTATCTTTAAATCATTTTAAAACTCTAGGTACCAAAATTATTCGTTCTTTAAAAATTTCTACATCTCACTTGCTAGGTGTGGACTTTTTTCTTATGAGGTTTTGGGATATTAGCCGTCAAAAGATTGACGCAAACGGCAGAAATCGCTGAAATTCTACATGTTTAAATTCCGTATTTTTGATGTAACTTCCTTATACTTCAATTTCAAAACTTAAGGTACCACAATAAGTCGTCTCTAATAATTCTCTACATTTCCACACGCTTTATGTTTTGGAATATTACTAATACTTTTGAGATAACAAGCTCTTTAAACACCGAAAAAATGAAAAATTCCCAACAAAGTAATACACGAATTTCGTTTTATTCCATTTACTCCATCAATCTTTGGCCAATCATTAAATTTAGGCATAAAAGACCTGCCAAGCATTGCTCTACAAATATATATTCATCATCATATTTTGAAAATTCAAAGGTTTTCGAGTTTAAAACTGTTAAAACAATGGGGGTTACCAAAATTTTCATTTTTCCGCCTTAACTCATCCAATTCATCCCGTCATCAAAAACTGAATCTAATGTGAAAAGGTCTTTCTAGCACTACAAAATTATACGGATAGTGTCTCGATAGAATATTTCCGTTTTTAGAGATTTTAAGGCGCCGAAGAAAAAAGCGATAATTGATATAAGACCTTGACCTTTGGGATTTGCCGGAAACCGAACGTGTCAGGCTCTATAGATTATAATACTGCTTATTCAGCAAAATTTCAAGCAAATATAGTAAAAATAAAGCCTACAGGGTTTAAAAATCCGTTAAATTGTAAAACGAAAGTTTATTTGCATTATGACGTCTTGTGACGTCAATGGCGTTCATCTTTATTCAGTCCAATATCAGCTGTCTAGCTCTTCAGGAAGCGATTTGTTCGCATTTGAAATGTGACGACGTCATTAGTTCGAATATTCGTATTCGCATAAAACCTTTGCTTTTCGAACTTTGGAAACCAAGGATACCGAGGACAATAGAGCCTAACATACACTTTCTGTGAAAATTTCACGAAATCGGTCCAGAAATAATGGGCTGTAGACGGTACAAACTTTTTCAACTGACGTCGAATCTTAGTTATATGACGTCATATGTATATGAAATTCATTGGCATCCGAAAAAGCTCATGGTTTGAAATATATGCCATAAAAATTTTCATTGTTCTGGTCAATGGCAACATCTCAAAATTAATTAACACAAATATAAGAGGAAAAAAAAAAAAAGTAATAATAGAATAACTTGATTTCATTTCGTGATTCGAATGATAGGATTTCTGCAATATTTTGAAATGTAAAGTAAATACCGTTAGAAAGAATATATATTATATTTCCTCCTTTTACTCTTTTTTCTTTCGTATGACTTTCATGATTGGAACTTTGTGAAGTAAGGCATACGTCAAAAATAAATAAATCTTATTTTGATATCGCTTTCTTATAACTTGACCCAATTTTAGTGGTGTTATTGATGTATTGGGGTTTACCGTCGCTGTGATAGTATTTTTTTCAATCATATTAGAGACGTCCAAGGCAAATTAAGGTGAAGGAAAGACCCTCGAGTCACAGAGGGGGGTAGGCCGGATCGACCACCGAAACCTACCGCAAGCAGCGTGATGGCTTCTCACTGAAAAAATCCGAGTCCCTTTACCGGGATTCGAAACACAGCGGTGAGGGTAGGTACCATAATTGGTGTCTAGTTTTCATCAGGTTTCTCAAAATATAAGCAATTAACTTAAGCTGTTAATTCTGCTATAAAATTCCTTTTTTTTAATTTCGTGTTAGCCGCGGGGGAATAAAACCGTAAATGCTCCCATACAATAGATTCGTCGACGCGTGTAGCCTCGTGAGTTTAAATTTCAATACATGCCATTGTACATACCGATGGAGACGATGTAGTACGTTATAGTTAGTGTTTATTAAGAGAGAATTTAACAGTTAATAAGCCGGATGTGCGTAGCGAGCGGCGGCTTCTTACTGTTAAATTCTCTCTTAGTGGTTGAAATTATTTTTTGTCATGATAATCATACATTTGTCAAATTTTGTCTCTCCATTTAATCATTTAATCGGCATACATCCTTGGAACTAAACACTATCGCTTAAATCAGTGATCAATTTAAAACCAGCTTAAAGCACCTTACTGTGCATGTGCGTCGAGTTGTGTCGAGAAGCGAAGCTTTATGTGTTTACCCAATATGGACTAAGACACAATTACATGCCTTGGTTACCCTGTTCCGGGTGTGGCTTACCACAGAAAAAAGTGACCTATTTAATGCTTAATCAGGTGAGTTTTTTGACTGAAGACGGCCATCAAGATTAAATTTGTGAACACAGATACAATAGTCTTAAACATGCCCAAATGGGCGGCCTTCTTGCACAACAAATCTTTATAGTTTTTGAGAAAATTGGTGTGTAATGGTCGATCGGTGCCTAAATTCATACACATGTTATTTGGCCTTAATAGGTCAAAAAGTTAGTCTTTGACCCCTATGTTTAAAATGTACATATTTATTTCTCTTTGAATAGATCTATCTAATGAGGGTAAGTTGGGATGCCAATTTCCTTACAGAAATTGTCATGTGTTATACTGCTAATTATAGTACATATAGTAAATTTAAATTGTTGTCTTAGTCCATATCACGACTGTGTAACGTGTTACAGGGATTTTTGATGTGAACGCATGACATCGACAAAAAAATAATACACAGCACCATAGAGAACGCAAACATTTACTCACAGCATTTGATTAATCCAAAATACAAAAGAACTTACCCTTCCGGTAGTTTAGTTTAAAAATGTATTATTACCTAAAATGATCATACAACAAGTAAAGATTTTAAAAATATAAGTAAGAGGTGACCTCAAGTTCTATACAACATTAGTAATCGGTATCGCTTTAAAGACAGACTGTGAATTTCATTGTCTACACATATTAAACACAAAATGGGCAATAATATAACTAATTACTAACAGCTATTAAGTAAATATCCGATTCAATAAATGCAAAATTGAAAAATGTATATAAAATAATAAGGGAAAAGACGAAAAAAAAAAAAACACATACAAACTGGGTACTTATTAAAAGAATAAAAATAATGTCCAAACACAACATTTAGGTTGCAGATTTAATGAAACTTTCTAAAAGTATCTTTTATTCAAATTTCAATCCCACTTTTTTTTCGAAGAGATCAAAGTCGGTTCAGGTTCATTGCATCATTTGGGCGTAGTTATACACAGCTATACACAGTAGAGCGACGCAGTGTCCTTTGACATAACATGTTACATGCCACGTGATGTAATTCACGCCGGGAACAGGTTGATAGGGCGGTGTCAAAAAGCAATACTATATTGGAATGTGCGACTGCGTTTAAATTTCAAAAATAGTCAACACTAAGTAGGTTTGTGTTATTTTAGTCCATTAATCGGTCGGAGCGGTTTGCCGCGCGCGAGGACCGATTTAATATCATTTATGCTTACTAAAAAACACTATCCTATACTTAATAAACACTGAAAACTTAGGAGTTTGCCCGCTCTATTACTGCGTTTTGATTTTTTTTTGGCTGCTTATTAGGAGAATGGCGCATATAGTGTTTGTCAGCGTGTGTTAAAGTAATCACACACGTGCACGTTGCTTTCCAAATATGGATGTAACACATAAATTTCGCGCATTTTTTGATCGTCCGCTATTCTTTTTCGGATTTCAATCAAATTTGTGATGGCTGTTTTTTTTAAATTTATTTATCTTGGTTTTAATTAGTTAAGACTAGAAAATATCAACTGATGACATTAAGGAAAGAACGAATATGTGAATAATAATTAATCGTTTTAAAAATGTCTGTGTCAGCAGGAAGATATCAGGCCAGGAATACCCGGGAAATACCAAATCAAACGGTTAATACATGATCTGAAAGTTGTTTAAAAACGTTATATCAATTATTTCAATTCTTTTGTATTTACCGAATCGTAAACATAGGTTACTGGTTAGCTCACTTGCTTGGCGCTCAGCTTAATAAGGTTATTCTGGGACTGATGGCCCGGTGTCGGATAATGTGACTGGTTGTGGTTATGCCAACTGTCTACGACGTGATACTGTGCAGTGTGAAAACACTACATTTGTCTCAGTAGACATTGTTCCAAAGACTTAAATTCTGTCGGTGGGACGTTAAAACTAATCAACTGTACTTGTATTTTTTAGTATTTAATTTAGGCATCTTTTTCTTTCCTTGGGTCCCTTTTACAAAAAATCTTTCCGTAACTCATCATTCTTCGTAAAATGTTATCTATAAACATGAGTATTAAGCAACTTTAGTAAAGTTTACAAAAGACGTAACATGCGCCATTGTGGGCAACTGCTCATGTGTAGGGTCAGTGTAGTATAAACATGCGATATATGGGATATCACGTGAGTCTAATTTGAAATAATGGCATGCGTGTATTTCGCCGTAAAACTCTTTACAGTTAAATAACAATTAAGTAGACAAGTCTCGCAAAATCTCGAACTTTTTAAAATTAAATCGTCCAGGAATTTGAAATTTGGGCTCACTGATTAGATAGAAATAGCGGGCAAACTCTAAACAAAAGTACTCATTTGGCCCTTTTAGCTAACGGACAAGATTAGATTGCAGCGTTTGAACGGATGACAATGTGTTGATATTTTGTTTCAAAAACGTCACACATTGCTAAGCCACGGATCTCTCAAGCTGGCAATTAAATTCATTGTACTATATCATATATTTTCACATTGCTTATCATTTTTCATAAATTTGGATTGAATGCAACAATGAAGATCGGGATATAGCAATATTTCAACAACGGTCTAAATGACAGGTGTCAAAACGCTCAAAGGATTATGGGTAAACACAATGCTGCAATGTATTTGTATAAAGTAACGTAAATAAAATGGATTGAACACCATTTTTCACTATTTTTAGCTGTGACGTCACATGACGTCATATGGTGCTGAAGATGTTTTTGTTCAAAAGCGCATACCTTACTTTCATAACTCTGAAATTTTAATTATTCTGAACAACTGGCATCATGTCGAAATCATTGCCCTAAAATAAAATTTAAGAAGTATGCTTATGACGTCACATGACGTCATATGACGTTACGACTCAAAATATATTGAGAAATTCTGCAGAACTGCAAACTGTGTAAGTTTCAACTTTCTATCTCATCCTGAAGCTCTTTTATCCTAAAATGAAATTTTTGGTCCTATGTTCGAATCTTATTTCAGCCACAGAACTTCGGTCTTTCGGAATTTCGGTTAGCTGAAAGGATATGCACACCTTTGATTCAAGATGTATCATCTGTGAAAATTTGAAGAAAATCCGACCATAAATGACGGCTGTAGAGCGCGAACACCATTTTTCACTATTTTTAGCTGTGACGTCATGTGACGTCATAGGGTGCTAAAAATCATTGAAATCAAAATTTCCTCACGTGACTAATAAGCCATAAAAATTTCATCGTCCTAGGACTATTGCAACATATAAAAATAAGCGTTTAGTTAGGAAGAAGAAAAGAATAATAATAATAAACATAACAAACCCAAGAGGACTTTCTGCTTTAGGCAGAAAGTCCTAACTAGACTTCTTTTGTTTTGAACAAAAGATAGGGCTTTCTGCACTGCAAACCATGACAAACCTGGTGTTTTTCGAATTTTGGCAAACCTATATAATCCTGCACAATGAAGTCGTAATATATAACTTCTGTATAAATGACGGCTGTGCATCGCGGATGAACTTTGGTAGCTTTTTTAAGTTTTGATGTCATGTGACGTCATATGAAAATTTTACTCATTAAATCTTAATGTTCATGATTACCTACATAGGACATTGAATTTTCATTGTCTATGAACCTTTGCAACATGAGTAAATTGACATTCAGGAATCGGAAATTCTCTACAATTTGATGACGTCATATGACGTTCATCTTTACAAAATGCAAAGGAAACACAGAGACGTATAAGCTTGCTAAATATCAAATTTCTATCTCATCTAGAAACGATTTTATACGTATTTAAAATTTGACGTCATTGGTTCGAATCTTGGATTCGTCAAAGAACCTTAGTTCTTTCGAATCTAGGCAAACCTATAGAATCCTGCACAATGAGGTCGTAATATATAACTTCTGTGAAGATTCCATGCCAATCTATCAATAAATGACGGCTGTACAGAGCGGACAAACTTTGGTAGTTATTTATAGTTCTGACGTCATGTGACGTCATATGAAAATTTTAAACATTGAATCTAAATGTTCCTGATTATGTACAAAGGACATTTAATTTGCATTGTCTATGAAGCTTTGCAACATGAGGAAAATTGACATCAAGAAATCGGAAATTCTATACAACTTGATGACGTCATATGACGTTCATCTTTACAAAATGCAAAGGAAACACAGAGATATATAATCTCGCCAAATATCAACTTTCTATCTCATCTAGAAACGATTTTATACGTATTTAAAATTTGACGTCCCTGGTTCGAATCTTGGATTCGCCATAGAACTTTTGCTCTTCGAATCTTGGCAAACCTATATAATCCTACACAATGAGATCGTAATATATAACTTCTGTGAAAATTCCATGCCAATCCGTCCATAAATGACGGCTGTACAGCGCGTACAAACTTTGGTAGCTATTTTTAGTTCTGACGTCATGTACGTCATATGAAAATTTTAAACATTGGATCAAAATGAACATGATCACCTACAAAGGTCTTTTAATTTCCATTGTTTATGAACCCTTGCAACATGAGTAAATTGACATCAAGAAATCGGAAATTCTATACAACTTGATGACGTCAAATAACGTCATATGACGTTCATCTTTACATAATGCAAAGCAAACACAGATGCGTATAATCTCGCCAAATATCAACTTTCTATCTCATCTAGAAACGTTTTTTATATGGATTTGAAATTTGACGTCCTTGGTTCGAATCTTGGATTCGCCATAGAACCTTAGTTTTTTTCGAATCTTGGCAAACCTATATAATCCTGCACAATGAGGTCGTAATATATAACTTCTGTGAAAATTCCATGCCAATCCGTCCAGAAATGACGGCTGTACAGCGCGTACAAACTATGGTAGCTATTTTTAGTTCTGACGTCATGTGACGTCATATGAAAATTTTAAACATTGAATCTAAATGTTCATGATTACCTACATAGGACATTAAATTTTCATTGTCTATGAGCCTTTGCAACATGAGTAAATTGACATCAAGAAATCGGAAATTCTATACAACTTGATGACGTCATATGACGTCATATGACGTTCATCTTTACAAATTGCAAAGGAAACACAGAGACATATAACCTCGCCAAATATCAACTTTCTATCTCATCTAGAATCGATTTTATATGGATTTGAAATTTGACGTCCTTGGTTCGAATCTTGGATTCGCCATAGAACATTAGTTCTTTCGAATCTTGGCAAACCTATATAATCCTGCACAATGAGGTCTTAATATATAACTTCTGTGAAAATTGCATGACAATCCGTCCATAAATGACGGCTGTACAGCGCGTACAAACTTTGGTAGCTATTTTTAGTTCTGACGTCATGTGACGTCATGTGAAGACAAAAATAATATATTCCAAAATGCTATTGCTTCAGGTGTCTGTTGATAGAATTTCTTTGTCCTAGACCTTCAGCAACTTAATGAAATAACAACATGAAAAGGTTGGAAAAAAAGAATAATAATAATAATAAAAGACAGAACAAACCCAATAGGTCTTTCTGCGAAAAGCAGAAAGCCCTAATAATAAGAAGAAAAAACATAACAAACCCAAAAGGTCTTTCTGCTTGAGGCAGAAAGCCCTAATAATAATAATAAACAGAACAAACCCAATAGGACTTTCTGCTTTAGGCAGAAAGTCCTAATAATAAACAGAACAAACCCAATAGGACTTTCTGCTTTAGGCAGAAAGTCCTAATAATAAAAAACAGTACAAACCCAATAGGACTTTCTGCTTTAGGCAGAAAGTCCTAATAAACAGTACAAACCCAATAGGACTTTCTGCTTTAGGCAGAAAGTCCTAATAATTTGCTTTCTTGTGTAGAGGTTGCTAGACGACCAAGTTTCGCCATTGTAACGTATTTATTCTTAAAATGGTGTAAATAAAATAAAAAAATAGTGAATCCTCCTTCTTCATATGACAATTAAAAAAACGATTGTCTGAGATCAAACAGGCTAAAGACGATCTTTATTTGGTTTTGATACGCAATTAAGGATAAAATAAAATTTCATCTTCAAAATGAGAAAATGATAGTTAAATTATGTGCTTCTTTTTCCAGAGACTTTATCAACAGATTCGTTGTTTGTTTAATAGAGGAGCAGAGAAGAACTGAAGCAACAGTAGGATTGATTAATGAATACTAATTAGCAATAACACATTCGTTGGGATGAAGCTCCCTATAAATCATGTTTGTTTAAGTTTGTGTAATGGGTTTAACGTTGCCGACAGTTTTTCAGCCAATTGGAGATTTTGTCTGCTTGAGGCAGTGCTGCCACACTGCAGTCCAACTCCCCGCACCGGTTACGTCACGCTATGCTACTTTAACCGCTGCTACCGCACAAGTCACGTGATGATATTTAAGATTTAATGCAATAAAGCAATCATGTTTGTATTAACATTGCGTTGTTGCTCTATCGCGTAGGACTATTTTGATGAGGAACACTAGGCGACAGAGTTTCGTATTCGTTGGAATAGAGTTTCGTATTGCGTGATTTATGCACGTGAGTTATGAAAAATGCACGGCGTTAAGTTCAGATGCGCAGAAATCTAATTACAAAGGCCGTAAGCCCGAGTTATGAATTACAAAGGATCTT
>CM037784.1:3143990-3193990 GCA_021229015.1 Solen grandis | reverse complement strand
CGACTGAGTTACTGGCTTACTTCCGCTTTCACCAGTCTCTGGTCATATAGTGTTATTTATACGCTTCATACGCTTATAGGCGAATCATAAGTTTACAGAAAAATGTTTGGGGATTGAAAGGTTTCATAATGGTTTACAGTTGTAAAGATTTAATATCGTAAAAGAATATCTGAATATATGAATATATGAAGAATTTTATTGAAGTGAACAGCGAGTTCGCCCATTTTCTCTCTTATGATAATCGCTAACTATTACCACAATGTAACAGTCCGAACATTTCCGAAATGTTCTTTCATTTCTAGGATCAAAACAAACACCTGGATATTTTGTAAATTTTCAAAATACACTGAATTACCCTTGAGCATGAACGTCAACATCTGTTATGACTACATGGCGACAACATCTTCTTTTCTTCATTCATTTAAAGAGTGTGTCGCAAATATAATTTATTTTCATCAATCTATACATTACGAGAAATATCACTTAACTTGTATAGACTTTTTAATACAGTAAACTGTTGTACATGGCAATTTCGTTGATCAACATGATGTATGTCGCTCTTCAAACCTCGTTTCAGAATATGAAAAACCTCAATACCAATAATGGTTTTGCGCTACTCTCATTTAAAAAAGATATAATTCATATTGACACGGACTTGTAAATTTCAGTTATTAATCAAAATTGGTTGTGTGTGTTCCTTTGTTGAAATGGATATTTTAAAGATGTCAATAAAAAATAATCTCTAATCATGATAATCATGTTTCTCATGTCACTTGCATATAAATCAGATTATAAACATATTCATGGTGTGGATAACAGAAGTTGTACTGATAATAATCATTTCATGAACTGTGTGATATAGGGTCGGACCAATTATTCTCATATATTACATACGGTCGCGGGCTCCGCTGCAATATGAAAAAAAACAGTCCCCTTTCTATACCGACCGTTGCTTACATAAAACTGAAACTTGTATTAACGCAATCTCGCCGCAACATCGCGCCACAGACATGGACCAACTATTCTAAAATACGCCTAGTCAACAAGCGGATTAAACCTACGATAGCGGAAAATGCTCCCATGAATCGGTTCTGGTATTTTGTTATCTAATGAATTAGTAAATATTGCACGCGATGTGTTCACTGTCGCAAAGAAAAGGGGCACGAAAATCGTGTGTTAATGCTAAGGTTCTTTTACAGTGATCTCCCTTGCTTGTACAAGCCAGGAGGCCACACACGCGGAAATAACTGATACATGTATACAATCAAGGGAAGCGAATTTGATTGGAAAGTGACACATAATAAATCTTAATTAATAAATAATGTCAATTACTCACATGCAGAAACGAAATTTTATGTCTGCAAATGCTCATATACCTTTAGAGCCACGTAGCCAATTCATTTTCAATAAATATTGTGTCAAAAAGTGGATGAAAACAATGTTCGTGCCAACACTTGCATTCCTTTTTCGAAAAGTTTAGAGATATGTCTATTTCAAAACAACAGGCACCTAAACATGGAACTATTTGCAAAATATTCATTTTTAACGTCCTGCAAGAAAATGAAACATCGGAACTTAGTGCAGTAAATATTATACATACACGCATGTAAATGACTCATTTTTAGACTTCGAAGCCAGCACCATAAGTGTTATTTATATATAGGGCGTTACACACTCAATCGGCGAGGAACAGTAATGACTGTTATTTCTATTTTATGCCACCGCATCGATAGATTGGGAGACATATTGTTTTCGGTCGGTCTGTCTATTTGTTTGTCACAAAACTTTAACGTTGACCACAACTCGAAAGTCCTTCTATCTACAGCCTCCAAACTTCACAGGTGCATGCACCTTGATGAAATCTCCCCACCAGACCTACTTAGAGGTCTCGGGGTCGAAGGTGAAGGTCACGTGACCCAAAGTAGCAAATAATAACCTTGACCACATTATGAACATGCTTCCATCCATAACCTCCAAACTCCACAGGTGCATGCGCCTTGATAAGCTCTACCCACAAGACACGCTAAGAGGTCACTGGGTCAAAAGTCAAGGTCAACATGACCCAGACTAGCAAATATTAACCTTGGCTACATTAGTTTAAACTTATTTATTTTACGTCGATTGGGAAACAAGTCCTTACAACTTATACTAATCCCTCTCGACGGTTCCTGGGTTGGACCAGTACTTTGCGCCTGGGAAGGTCGTGAAGAATTCTTGCCTCCAACTGGGTTCGAACCCACAACCTTCGGATCCGTTACCACTGGACCACGGCGCCCTTGGCTATATTATGAACGTTCTTCCATCTATAACCTCCAACCTGTACAGGCGCATGCACCTTGATGAGCTCTACCCACCAAGGTCTAAGCCCCGCTCCCCGCGGGATTAATATTCTTATAATATCGTTTGAATAATTATAGTGTCAATCTAAGACTGCATGTGTTTTTGGCATTCCAGATGGCACTTAGAATAACATAGAAGTAAAAAAAGTAATAGTCAAGGATAGATATAAACTATTGAAAAATTAAAATTGAATGTTATTGTTCTTAAAGTCCCTTTTTTGTTTCAATATGCAAATGGTGTTATTCAGTTCAATATGGTTTTGTAGTTGCCATGATTTGTAATATGAATTTAGTCTGTTCTCTTCAGAAGAAACCGTAACAATACCAAAATATATGCCGTAGGCAATGGAGATAATCAATACCAAAATATATGCCGTACGCAATGGAGATAATCAATACCAAAATATATGCCGTACGCAATGGAGATAATCAATACCAAAATATATGCCGTAGGCAATGGAGATAATCAATATCAAAATATATGCCGTAGGCAATGGAGATAATCAATATCAAAATATATGCCGTAGGCAATGGAGATAATCAATATCAAAATATATGCCGTAGGCAATGGAGATAATCAATATCAAAATGACCCTAAATTTAACTTACAGAAAAGTTTGTTTATGTGATGGTTAAAAAGTAAAACACATTAGTACATTTATCTTTAGTAAACAGGACGATTTTTAAAATATATTTTGTTTTACTGCAATGGAATCACACTATTAATTTGGTTCGACTGTTTTTGACGTTATCCATGCTAGCTATTCAACTGAATTCGTCGTTACACATAATTTCGATCACATTCGAACTTAAACATTTTATATCTCAGCAAGAAATGCGTATGTAAAGCCGCGGATCGGATCAATAAGAGACAGTATGTTGAAATTAAAGATGTTTAGCTTTGACCAGAAAATGTAAGTTTTTGTGAAAGATTAGCAAAATTTCAAGGTACGCATCATTTACTTTAACATTATTTCTCTAATTCAGCCTAACCACGGCTTCCAAAACGCTTTTCTTGAAGAGATATAAGATGTTAAAGTTGCTATCACTTAAATTTGTTGTTTTTTCTCGCGCAGTCTACCAGCACTTTCACCATTTTATTTATTTATTTTTTTTTTTTGTATTTTAAGCAACGGATTTGAAATCTGCTATTGATTCACTTCATCACGAGAAGCGCCAATTAATCAGTTCATGTTAAACCAGGAAGTATAAGCAAGCACTTGTTTCCGTGTTGGTTTTCAATTTTAAAGATACATGTATTTGAACGGTAAGGTTTAAGAACACTCGTATAGCTTATTTACT
The DNA here is from genome assembly GCA_021229015.1 of Solen grandis. NCBI lineage: Eukaryota > Metazoa > Mollusca > Bivalvia > Adapedonta > Solenidae > Solen > Solen grandis. Next base: position 3,190,349 of record CM037784.1, on the reverse strand, counting down.
TACGTCGAAATATGTCTCTGACTTCTGTTATTCAAAATGTGTGATAATGTTTTTAAAGTTGTCGTTAAAGAAAATGGCGATATTTAGTTAAAAGTGGCTTTGTAGTAATAAGGATTTGTTTTTGGTGACATCAAACGGACTATTATTGTCTGTCAGATAAATAACTTCCGGTATACCCAACATGTTTTTTTAAAGGGAAAGATCATTGCTGTCCATGTACATATCTTTATATATTGTTATCCTCTTATATATATATGTGTGTGTGTGCGTGTGTGTGTTTTATCATCTACATATATTTAACCCTTTCCCTCATATAGACTCATTTTGACGCACTCAGTAGGTACCAAATAAAGCCTGATCTGCAGAAAACCACAGTTAAACCTTACCAAATTTAATTACAAAATCCTCATTTCCAGACCACTGAGGAGCAGCGAACAGCATAAAACCTGATCAGCCTGCGAGTTACTCGCAGGCTGATCTGGTTTTATGCTGTTCGCATAGGTCTTTTCATGGTGTCCTCTATGAGGGAAAAGGTTAATATCAGTGTGCCCACTGAATTTTGAAACTGGGGGTACAGTTGCTGTTTTCCTTTAACTTTGTACCCCTTCATATAGAGAGTCCCTACAATTTTGGGGGTACATGGCAAAATTTGGGGGTAAAAAACCCTCTACAGGGGGTGAATGGGCATGCTGAATATATATATATATAATTATGATCTTCATACCAGTATAATGTAACCTTCATGTTCATTATCTATATGTATGTGACCTTTTACATATATTTGATGTCTTACTTATATGTAATCTTCTTCATAGGATATATGTGTTTTGGAATATATTCGATGGCGTCTTGTTTATTGTTCTTGTATATTTATGTATGTAATGTGTAAATGCGATAATGTATTATGTATATATGCATGTGAATGTTCATGTATGTATATGCATGCTTATCATACGACCATGATGATCACATACAAAATAAAGTAAAAAACAAAATAATTGGTTGGAGTCTTAAGTAAAAGATTTTGGAAGTTAAATACGATAAAGTCAGCTTGAAAGATGAATAAGAGTATTGAAGGAGAGATTAGCTGTAATACAAGACTTTTCAATGTAGTGGAGAAAAGTTGTAGCAGAAGTATCTTTAAAGAAGTGAAGATATGTTAAACCGGCTATTGGTATTTTGCGGGAACGGAACGAACGATGGGGCATCTTAAGGGGTTTCGAGAAAAAATTGAAGAACATGTGTGTATGCATTCTGGAAGATATCTTAAGATGATTTTCAATTTTTAACATCATATACATTGTCAATTTATTTCAAAAACAGTTAAACTAAAATGTTAATATCATAATTAGTGTAATCTACATTCTCGTTCCGTTCCGTAAAATACCAATCGCTCTGAGGAATTGGTATTTCACGGAACGTAACGGAACAGCAATTATTCAATGGTCATTATCCATTTTTTTATGAACATTTCAAGCATACAAGATCGTGTCATATGTGTTCTATGTAATCAAGTGTTGAAAACAAGTCAATGTATTCTGAAAGAGCAGACTTATATACATTTCTTGTTAAATTTGTCCTCAGAGAGTAAGCTTTAGTTTGATAAAAAAAGTGCAAGCAAAGGATTTAATACAAATAAACTAAAAAGTGAATAAATTCATTTTTAGCACTTTTGTTCTGTCCCTTTTGTTCTGTTTTTACAAGGAGATCTCCAAAATTGTATCTCGTCAAACTATGATACAATAATCGATCTCTATTTCTAAATTATAATTTTAAATCATACTTCTTTCTTAAAAAAAAACAAGCAAGTAACTAGTTAAATTAAAATTTGTTGACACTGAAAACATTTAAGTATAAGTACACATGTACAACAACATTTCTACCTGCACGTGGTTATCAATCACCTCGATGTCAGCGATTTCAGTTTATCACATTTTCGGGCGCGTATTATGCCAACTTATTTGTGTTGTTGTGTGTTTTTGGTGCTACAACTGATTTGATGATAACTTCCAGTAACGCTGCAATGAATTCATTTGCCTGTTTGTGCAGCACATCAGGCAGTGACTGCGATTTTGAATACTGAAAATAATTAGTAATTTCTGATTGCTTCGCCATATTTGCGCATTTAAGAGTGACTTCCCTTGAATGATACATTCAATCGTAACTACGGTACTCGGCATTGTCCGCGCTATATCGGTACATACCTATGGTTTCCATTAATAAAAGCCGATAAATCTCGATTTTTATGCACTCTAGACGTAACAGCTACAGAATATCGGTACTGACAGAACTGAAATTTGTTGCGTACACGGATTTTTCCCACGTATTTGGTACGATGGATTTTGAAAATTCTAGCGTACTGCATATTTTTGCCGCGTATTTTACATGGATACGCGGCCTATCTGGAGCACTGAAGTATCTTTAGAGTAGAGAAGATTAGTGGTGTCACGAGTATCTTTAGTGAAGATTAGTGGTAACACGAGTGTCTTTAGTGAAGATTTGTGATAACACGAGTATCTTTAGTGAAGATTTGTGGTAATACGAGTATCTTTAGTGAAGATTTGTGGTAATACGAGTATCTTTAGTGATGATTTGTGGTAACACGAGTATCTTTAAAGTAGTGAAGATTAGTGGTGCCACGAGTATCTTTAGTGAAGATTAGTGGTAACACGAGTGTCTTTAATGAAGATTTGTGATAACACGAGTATCTTCAGTGAAGATTTGTGGTAATACGAGTATCTTCAGTGAGATTAGCGGTAAGATCTTAAGTGATTTCGAGTATCTTTTTGAAGGATTAGTGGTAACACGAGTAACACCGGGTTAACTATTATCGGGTTAGCCACTTTCTGACACCGGGTTAACCATTTCTTGAATCACCCTTAAACTACATGTTGAGAGCCAATCAGGAGGCTATACCAATATTGTTTAAACGACTGTCGGGGATCGAACGTGCTACATCTAATGTAGACTAGCAAATGCTAATAGTGCTAAAACGGCACAGTAATGTAGATTTTCATTACAATAACTCTTCGAGGTTTAGTTTTCTTGAGTTACACAGAGGAAGTGATGTGTACTTATACCGGATCCAGTCTTAATACAGGACGTTTAATTGTTGGTATCACTAGTGGTAATATATAGCTAGAAATAAAATGCGTTTAAGTTGCTTCCTTGACAAATTTGAACTTGATCCGGAAAGAAATGCAGTCTTAATTTGTGTTTTCCTTATTGTGTTTAGTCGGCTGTATGTGTGCACCTCGTTAGCTTCGGTATTGGATATATGAGCAGAAAACAACAACATACAACTTTGCTGGAAGTGTAGGTAATCATTATTATATGTTTGATTTGATTAGTCGGATTAGATATTAATCCAGCTGACATTAACAAATCTCGAGCAATTAGATTCAAGTTTAATTAATGTATAACATAAGACCGATGTTTATAATCATCTGATCACAGTATTTTTTTATAAGAAAGGAAGCCATCTTGTTCACATCCTTAAAAAACCTTACTTTCAAGTCTATGTAAAGTTACACGATTAGTGTAGTGTATTTATTGTTGCTATCTATATCAATTAAAATGATTAACTATTGTCATAAGGGTAGGTTGGGCCCCGAATTGGGCTCCTATCGTATGCCATCCGTATTACTCTTTGGGTATACATTTTTTTAACTTATGCGAGGAGCCTCCGTGGTCGAGAGGGTAAAGTCGCTGACTTAAACATTCACTCAGCCCCTCACCGCGTGGGTTCGAATCCCGGCAGGGTCATTCGGATTTTCATGTGAGGAAGCCTTCCAGCTGGCTTGCGGTAGGTCGGTGGTTCTACCCGGATGTCTCCTTGCATTCGGGGTCTTCCTACACCTGATATTAGCTGGACATCACTATATGACTGAAATACTGTCGAAGCGACGGTAAACTCAAATAGTCAAATAGTTAGCTTAAATGAGATATTTCTTAACGATTCCTGGGTTGGAACAGTACTTCGTGTTCCAATCAGCGTTTGAACCCACAACCTTTTGTGCGTTCGCTATTATGGGGCAAAGCCTTGATACCATAATCATATCATATAGGTGTAAATTATTCGGTGTCTGTGTGGCCGAATGGTTACAGTAAGCTTATTAGTAGCTGAAAATCAGCCCCTCACCGCTGTTGGTTCGAGTCCCAATAGGGTCACTCGGGTTTTTCATGTGAGGAGATTATTTGATTGGTAGTTCAACAGCGTACCCGGGTGTCTCTGTGATCTCGTGCATGCTTCATCTCTTAACCTGAGCTGGACGTCACTATATGAGAAATTCATACTATCGCAGCGACGTACGTACGTTAAACTCCAGAAACTAAGGAATTAGCTGATTTCATTTGTTTAATATACATTTGCCAGGGAATACCCACCTTATCTGCCTAATCTAGAATAAAGTAACCGGTGCATATACACAGCTTTGTCAGTAACCAACGTTTTCTTCGAACCATTCATAACACTTTTTTTTTAATTTCTGCCCCTTTGTCTGATAAATTGACAGACAAGCACACAAAATAAAAAATGAAATTACCAATGGTATACCCTTACAAAAGGAAACACTTATTTTTTTTTATTTGTAGGGTTTAACGTCCCACCCATTTGCTGATTATGCTTTGACACACCCTAGTATCACGCCGTAGACGTGTGATATAATACCACACCTAGTCCCATTAAAGAAAATAAAGAAAATACTGTAGATAGATGCGATAAACTCTATGAAAAGCATGATAGAAATAGAACATGTGCTGACCTTTCTTAAAAGGTCGCAGTTTCACCATTTGAGGTCTCAGTGAACATTGTTTTCTATCTCCGCGCATGAAAAGATAACATCGCACAGAATAGCAATAAAACCTCACAAAACCTCTACAATATTTACCACCTTCATATGCGTATTGTATTACAGTACTACAAATCTTGTAACATGATCACGTTACTTCTGTGATATCGGCGGATGAAAACAAAATAATGAGCGCACGTGGAAGATAATTATATTAAATCACACCCACTGATAATCATTTCTAAATCTTCCCCCATACAAGCTGCTGCCTGAAAAATAAGCAGAAATCCCACGTCGGAAATAATCACTGACTGGGTTTGTTGACATTGTTTGAAAACTTGATCCTCGTTAATTAACAAAAGAAATGCGGCATATCCCTGTTCTCTCAGTGCTTTATTACTGTAAAGCACGTTGACAGGAGACACTATATAGATATTGCATTAGGTAATTGATTCACATTGCGCCCAAGATCAGAGGAATTTGTGAATGCATACACGTGTAACAAAAACGTCATTACTCAGAATCGTACCCGATCCGCCAATGCTCTAACCACTGAGCCAAAGAGTCAATTCACTTACGCTCATGTCAGAGATTGTATATACACTTGTGACGACGCATCGTCACACACACGTATTGTTCACGGTGTGTCCAGATACATGCTGTGTCGATTATGCAGTAATGACACATATCACTTGTCAAGAACAAAGAAATTGTGTAATGATATAGTGTAGCGGATACTGTTGACCTTGGTTACTTAAACCTCAACAGTTGTGTACTTCATAGAATAGAGATAAGTCACGTGAAATAGTTACACCAATCTTTTTCAGGTTTTCCATCATTCCTAATTTTCCTAGATATTTTTGTTTAAAACTCTCCTTTTTAAATGAAAAACCTTTTCTTTACATCAGGAAAACTGTAAGAGATGTTTAAGCTTTCATGCAGAATTAATTAAGATGTTTACATTACAGATTCTGGTCTGTTATCAATTGAGCACAGTTCAGCCGTCTCAACTTAGGACTGGAAAGATCGGCCTGTGCTTCAGTAATACCTACAACTGTCTGTGTGGGAGCAAATAAATACTTTGCCATGTCTTTGGGTAAAAAAAGGCTGTGTGGAAAGGACAAACAGTTCCTTAAATAATACTTACCTTTTCCCTAGAGTTTTCTATTATTTACGTTCCTAGTTCCCCACTTGTTGTTTTGTACGAATGGAGAAACTCATTCTCTTGCACATCGGCTTACATTACATTCACCTCTGTGGTGGGCTCAGAAAGTAGTTTCAAATATATGACGTCATCCAGACCGTTGTTCAAATATTTAATTTGAAAGAGACTAGATAGGCTCCTTAAACTGTGAAATATATATAAATAGCACCACTGATCCTGATCGAAATGGTCATTAAAATTACAAATTATGACAATAAAAAACTGGCTTTAAATTACGATATCCGGCTGAATCTGTAAATATTTACATTTGCAGACGAGCGTTTGCTGATTGTTCCCATCGGCGAAATAAGGCAGAAAATAGTTCCGATAATAACAACTGAAATTAATATTTTACATACGTTTTATGATGATTTATAAAAGTATTTATTCAATGTCTCTATACTTTTGTTCCGTAAAATACACTTAAATCCGCGAAAAATGTTTTGACAAGATTCTTGTCATTGAGCCCATTGCAGAGATGTTATGTGAGGAACGAACGACAACTCTGCTTTGAGATTGGGAGAAACTGTGTTCATGACAATTCATGAAAACTAGAGCTATTATCGAGGGTAATGAACACCCAACAGTATGCAAAAAAAAAAGTACTGAACTTTTTTTTTTCCAACGGGAAAACCGCGCGTTTAGTCACCACTTTACGCTGCGAACCGGACACATATGTATCTACTCATACTTTTTTGTCCATGTTTTAATGCTGTTTTGAAATCGGCATGTCAATGATAAATAGACGGACACAACCAGTTTAATGGTAGCAGCTATATGGGTGATAATGTTCGAAAATCTGAAGATGATGAAGAAAAGAAAGAGTCGGTCTGAAAGGACAGTGAATCATCTAGTAAGGACGGTAGAATTGTATGGCGAAGACTTCAAGTGATGAAGTCTGAGAAAATACACATGCGGTCCAGTTGTGTCATTTGTAGGAATAAACCTTTCCGCCATATTTACTGGCATTGAAAACAGAGATGTGATAAGGTATTGTAATTTTTCATGCTCTCCTGTGATTGTTTGGTCATTAAGTCTCAAATGAAAGCAGTGTCCTTTATCGAATTTACCGGGGATTGCCGGTCGAGGTCATTTGTCCCCACACCATCAATTGGCCGGCAGGTGAAAGTTTCTGGGCCAAAGTTTAAAGTTACGGGGGGTGGGGGGGGGGGGGGGGGGGCGAGGACTCGCTTAGCCGCTCAGTGACTCCAGTGCCTGATAACCCGCTACCCCCTCCACCCCCAGTTATTAATTCCTGGATGCACCACTGGTGCCTGCCATTTCAATGCGTCTTAATCAATATACACTCAAGTTAGCCAAGTGGTGTGTGAATGTATTTCAAGTAGACTTGGTGTGTGTAGCAGATCAGGGAGTTTGTGGTTATTCTACACGGTTAAAAATGCACTTCTGATTTTTTCCACTTTATTATCCGTGTACTTTTCCGTTAAAACGCACTTCTGATTTTTTCCACTTTATTATCCGTGTACTTTTCTGTTAAAACGCACTTCTGATTTTTTCCACTTTATTATCCGTGTACTTTTCTTTTTCAAAAAAAAAACAAAAAAAAAAAAAAAAAAAAAACAAGACGGCCAGGTTGGCCCTGTGTCGCTCACCTGTGTAAGATTGCTGTGTTAGGCATGTTACAAAAATGTGACATCTAAAGTGTTTGTAATATTTTTCTAACATTTGACTAAGTGACCTCGATATTGATCCTACCTAAATTTTCGTTCATCTAGGATTCCATGCAGTCAGCATTCTTATCAAGTTTAATGAAGAACTGGATAAAAAATGTAGCCTCTAGAGTGTTCACAAGGTTATTCTAAGATTTGACCTAGTGACCTCGTTTTTGACTCCACATGACCCAATTTCAAACTCATATAACATATCATAAAGACAAACATTCTGACCAAGTTTCATGAAGATTGGAAAGATTCTATGGTGTCGGTCACAAAAGCTCAACCTGAGCACAAGTGCTCAGGTGAGCTAAAAAATTTTAAAAAAAAATGAAGTGGTCAAAACCAGGCCGATACCTCCTTCCGTGCTCACACCGACACCTTTACACGTGTACTCTTCATTGACGTTTCACTGTGGCGTCCTCTACTGTTCTCTATAGTGGAGACTGTTGTAAGCAGAGGTGACGCATAAGGATTACTTTTCCGTCTGCCTGTCCGTCCGTCCGCCTGCCTGTCTGTGCGTCCGTCTGTCTGTCTGTCTGTTTGTCCGTCACACTTTTTCCGTCACGTGTCAGCTGGTAACACGTGTGTTTCAAAGAACACTCTTGTTTATTTATTACTCTCTAAATAAATATAAATAAATAAATGATAAACACGTATATGAAAAAGACAGAAAGAAAGACATGAATAAATAAATCAATAAACAATTAAGCAATCAAACAATACAATCCTTACTGTACTGACAGCAAACAAAGTATTTTAAGGATGGCTCTGATGTTTCCATGGTAGCGGTTGCTGCGCTTTAGGACGTCAGTAAAATTCCTGGAAGCATTTATGTATCATCCGTCAATGATGAATGATTATTATAGTTTATTCCCGATAATATCTCCTTAATAAAGGTTAAATAGTTTATTAAAAATTAGACTTATTCTGATAACACTTTGGCTGTTCAAAGGGAGGATATGCCAAATCTAATGCTGTTTGTCCCAATCCGATTTTAACATGACCAGGCCCCGAAGTTATATAACATTTTCCAGCTCAACTCAGTTTGAGACTCAGACTGAAACTTGGTTTGCTTATTTTATATATATCAAAACAAATCGAGTAACTTTGATAGTGAATTCATGTTAATTGTAGTAAGGGCTAACTGTGGAACAGAGAAAGTATAGCAAATTTGAAAAACTTAACTGACTAGAACGATTTAACTTTGAGAATAAACCCGAGTTGAGCACGAAGAATGTTTATAACCTTAGGGCCTGAAGGGAGTTGGGTCATGACCCCTTTTGATTATGGGGCCACTAGATCAAAGGTTCAGGTTGCAGTGACCTTGAATGCGAAAATCGTTTCCGATCGATGACTTGTAAATGCTTGAGCCCACAACCTTAAAATTCATGGGTCATGACGAGTAGTTGATCCTTATTGATTTTGGAGTCACTAGTTCAAAAGTCAAGGTCACAGTGACACTGAAGGTGAAAATCGTTTTCGATTGAAAAACGTAAAAAAGAAAAATGATAATAAAATAAAAATTGAGCCCACATTCATCAAACTTTATAGGGTTTTGGTTCATGTAGATGACTCCTATTGAGTTTGGGGTCTTGTGGTCTAATGGTAGCATTATTTTTTGATGGAATCATTTTCAACTATATCGTTTTAACCTTCACATTCCTTAAACGTGATGATAAGTAGATGACACCTGACAGGTTCACGTGGTCAAAGGTCAATTAAAACCAGCCCAAAACAGTTGTACCAATATGATTTGGGCACCTATGTTAGTGAACATTGATCTGCAGTAATGTTTACTGTTTTCCTTATTGCCATTGCTCCTGGTGGCATAGGAAGTGGTGGGGCAAATATATCGTAGTTTTGATTTATTATTCCAGATGCTGCCAATTTTACGTCTGTAAATAAATATGGCCAAGTGAACTTAATCTGAATACAACACATCGCCATTATCACTCTTTTTTAATTAATTAATTAATGAATTACAAAAGTTAATTAATAAATTAATTAATTATGGTAGTAATGATAATAATATTTAGTTGTTTTTTTTCTCTTTGATGTCGATTTTTGGTACAGAAAAAGTTTATTTCCGTCAGTATGAATTTTGGATAGCTCTAAAAAAAGACCCATACTATTCGATATATCTCGGTCCCTTTACGTAAATTTATGCAAAGTTGTAGCGATTGTTTTGTCCACGTTAAACAGTATGCCTCAGCAGCCCCATAACAGGACGTAGGAAGTAGACAAATGCATTCCAAACAACATTTATTGAGCGATCATCTCCGTCCCATTTCCATCTTTACGCAAGATCCGCCCCCTAATTTCTCTATATTTCATATTTAGGATACACGAGCTATTATAAAAGTAAGTAAATCGTGAAATTAAAGCAACATACAAAGATGAGTAAATAAATAAAATGGTAATTGATCCGTAATGGGGATTTAACGATACCTTTCATTGCACCGAGTAGTAAAACGTCCTAGGTTTTATAAACTTAAAAAAAAAAAAAAAAATTCCGTTGCTCATTGCATTCGTGTAAGTCGAGTGTCTGAGTCGCGACAACCGGAACTTGGTGATATGTTTGTCTTTGTATTCATAACCTCTTAGATTAACACGATCAATAATGTGCGTTTACTTACCATTTTCATGAGGAAACGAATGACTTTGGCATGTGCACAAAAAACACAACTTGAACTTTTTTCCTTTATTTTCTTCATCCTTCTTCAAATAGGATTCGTCTTGGTTAACAGATACTTTTGCGGACACTTCGTCATATCGCATCCCTATCACTACGGCCCTTAGTTTTCTAAAGGGACACGTACAAATTTGACAGACGGGAAGAAAGGAAAACTAAAACAGGAATACCCCGTCTTATCATGCCGCTCTGGTGTAAGTGTGTCATGATCACGAACGTGGCCAAGCTGTTCGTGTACGTTATCAAAATCAGCCATGTGACGGTCTGGTTCAAGGAGGTGCATACGTGTTTAATCGGTGATGCCTAGACGCTTGGTTTATTAACAGGGATTTCCCAGGGTAGAAATATGTGATTTTAGACATTTTAAAAGCTTTTCTCTGGATTTTTAAATCTCTACACGTAAGTATGAACTACAGTGTGTAAATTATGCTTAATATAGTGATTCGGGTCAATTCTATGGAATATTTATTTTCTGAAAAAATAAGTTGACAGTTTGTAATGGAATTACTTTTTACAATGTCATCATGTTATAAATGTTTCCTCCTTACTCTTCATCTCAGTTTTCTGGCCTTGAGTGTGCCCAGCTGTATAGTCATATGCTGTGTATGTAAAATATGAGCTGAAAATGGTTACAAATTTATTTTTATTATCCTTTATTTGGAGTTATTAGAAGATTAACGTTTATAAATTACCACAATCAACCACGCGCGAGAGAAGAAAAGTTTTTTACCCCAGGGACTTTCTTTACGCCAACTCAAGAAAACGGTGCTCCATACTATATATATATATATATATAACAGTGTATGGTAGTAACTAGTATGGCCCCTTCAAAAAAACAACAAAAAACAAAACAAAGAAAAAACAAACAAAAACATGAAGAAAATAAAATGGCGTTTTTGGTTTTTTGTTTGTTGTTTTAGGGCTTGAAGGACCCTATCCTTTAAAAAGGGATATATATTTTTTCCGGTTTTGTACGCACAGTTCCAAGAATTTCGTATTAGTCATTTAAGTTTAAGGCCGAATTCCACCAACAATTCTTAGCGCTAAGTAAAACTTAAATACTTAAGGGCGAATTTTATTAGTATTATTTCTCTAATTAAAATACACAAAAGTTTCATTTCTTTTCAATAATTGTTAGTTATTAAGGTAATAATTCATTCCAACTTAGTCGTGTTTTTGAATATATTTTATAAAACAGTAACGGTGGGAATGTGTATCTACCTAGTTTAAGAATTTAAGTATTTACGTTTCTTAGCGCTAATTATTTTGGGTGGATTTCGAGTCATATGCGTGTATTGCTTTTAGTTAATATGTAATTCATGTGTTTTCATCTTAAATGCAGCATCACACATGACTTTATGTATATATCGGAGTACTACTTAATTCATGGTTGTATATTTGGTGTAAATCTAAACTATTTCTAAAATCAACCACACTTCTTACAAGTTTATGACTTTATATATTTCACTGCATATTGAAACGAGGGTTTAGGTGATAAGAATTCAGCGGATATAAAGTAATTGTTGAATTGAATATAAACAGTAAAATGATATGCAATAATCCCTGCACACGTGCATATCGTGCATTTTTTCTGGCCACATCGGATGTTCTGTTGGTTGAAGGGATATGGTCACTTGAGAACTTATTAACATATTGGCATACAAGCGGCACGCATATTTTGCTTCAGATATCTACTAAGGTTTCAGTAAAAATCTACCTTAATCTAATGCATAGTATTGTTTTTATAAAGAAACTCCAGTCTAAAATATTCGATGTTTTTACACTCTTGATATTTGAAAAGGTCTTTTGTTCTTGTTTGTTCCCTGAGATGGGGGAAGCAGTAAGATTGATTTACGAACTGATATATCTTTTAATGTTCGTTTTTACAAGCTAAATGGTCTTGTTTTTTTTTTCTTTGGCATATTACAGGATGGGCATGTATATCATTCTGTTCTATTCTTTCTGACGTTTAAATAACGCAGCTTTTGTTATTTATCCGTTCTTGGCAGATCCTGTCTTTACACCCCTTTTTGATGAAATTATTAAAACAGAAAAATTGAAACTGTCACATTTTACACGGAATATGCTTTTGAATCAGAAATAAACCTCGCGTACCACCTCCCAAGAGTTGTGTATACACTAGTACTTGTACTTGTCTTTATCAGCATACTTAAGTTGCTGGCCAGCCCAACCCCTCGTATCGTTAGATATCCGTTAATTGAGGCCTTTGTTTACACGCCGTTTCTTATCATCTTTCGAGCGAGTTATCGGTGAGCCTGAATTTTTTCACACGATATTTTTAACATGGTTACACACGTCATTACATGTGTATACATACATACGTACGTACGTACGGAAGTACATACATGCATTCATGCATGCACACATATGTATGCATGCACGCTCGCACATACAAATTGTTGTTTATTGATCCATTCAAATATATCATGATAAATGATAATTTATTCCTTCAGTGCTCAGCGTCCATTGTCATTCAGGATAAAGCATATGTCAGTACCTTTGTATTAATACTACTGTATTATCATAGGTTTATTATTTTATATACTGGTTAGGTTACATGAATACGGGTTGTTTACATATATTATGGTTGGTTTATATATCATTTAATTGTTTTTAATACCGGTATATATTGATTGGTTTATATTATGCATTGTATTAGTTGAATTACATACTGTTTGTTGTGCAACTCGTTTTTAATGATTAAAATAAGCATGTTCTGGAAAAGAATTATGGTCAATCTAAAATGGCTTGAAAATGGCGAGATAAATATCGCGTTAGTTTAAAATCACAATCTTCCCAAACAACAAATCTGGCAGAATGAGCCTCGGTACTTCTTACGGGCGAAAATAAAAATGGGAAACCTGTCTAAACAGATAATTTAAGTCTTGAGATCGAATTATATAAAAATACTATAAAGTCATTATTTTTCGTTGACATTTGATTTCGATGATTAGATACTGAAGTAAATTTCATGGGTACAAATGTACATATTTATTCGTGGACTCGTGTTCTAGAAAACTCGAGGTCGATTTTAGTGTGTGTTTGTGTGTGTGGGGGGGGGGGGGGGGCAAAATTCATGGATTACACTTAACGAAAATTAGTGACCCACGAAAATTAATGATTTTACATATTTTTTCTCGAGGAAGGGGTAGGGTAGTGTTCAAGTTGATTTCATATGTGTTTTATTCATTAAAAAGTATCCAGCTAAAATCACTAACTGTGTAGACCTCTTGTTTCCAAAACATGATCTCTGATTAAACGCGTTCAAGCAAATCCAACTAAATCAAATGTAAACGAATAGTTACTGTAAATATACTACTTGCAGTTGCTAAGCAACACATAATGATCATGTGACACACTGAAATAAAAAAAAATCCATCCACTTTTTAAAATACAATATTATTTAAATTAATTGTAACGTCATTTGTTAATTATTTTAACAAACTTAATTCTTATCGACTGAAAAAACTAAAAATAAATAAATCGATAAAATAAATAATAAAAACTGTAATGAATATTCTAAAGATTTCATTTCCATTTAATAGCAAAAATGTTATTTTATTACAAAAATAATACTTCCAAGTAAAAGATTGAACAGTTTCTTTTTGCTGAGTATATACTATTGGTGCTTAGCAAACTTTGAGTACGTGTTTATGAATGTGTGCAGTGTCGGCACCGTCGATCACAAAGTATCTGTGATAACAGTGTGCTGTCGAAAACATTGTTAAGAGCAGTTTAACATTAGCCTTGTCGCTAGACTAAGAAGAAGTAATTTGAACTAAAAAAACAATGACACTACTATGGTCTGAATTAAACATACATATCCTGGCGCTCTGCTCCTCGTCGTTTGTGATAATTTTCATGAAATTCAAAATATAAACGTCATCTAAAACACGCAGTGCTACAGATAATAGAAATAAATGAGAACATCTATATTGCAGTTGAGGATGAAACATGTTCAATAAAAGCACGTGCTAATCCGTTTAAAACCCCCCAACAGAGAACGACTACAACGTGCTAACATAGCGTACATTGTCAATGTTTACCAAAGTTGGGTTTGGCATCAAGGCGCGGTCAGACATAAAACGGTTAGTGTGAAAACTTTGGGGTGTTCAGTATTAAAATAGCGCGTTCCTACAGAGCCCGGCACTGTTTATCATATTTCTCTCTCCCTCTCTCTCTCTCATTTTCGTGTTTTTTTTTTCTTATCCGTGAATGAAACCCTAGTAGAAATCGAAAATTCCTGACTTCCGATTACAACCCCTTTATCATCACATGCTGTTACATCACACACATCCTGATCGTTCTACTCTAATAGTTTTATATTGATTGTAAATAAATAAATAAATAAATAAATAAATAAAAATCCCCTCCCATAATGTAAACTTTCGTTGGATTAACTCGAACTCTGGACGGGCGACCGCTGTTAAAAATACCTCCTCATGCAAGAGACCAGGATGACAAACACAAGCTCCGAGCCAAAAGCACCCGTTTTGTTTAAACATATGCCTTTGTCAAAATACTTACGATATATCAATCTATACAGAGTCTGGTCACAAATTCTCACAACCTAGATTAAGACCACCAGAATGACCTCTTTGGGACTGTTAACCATGTTACATATTTTGAAGAAAAAAAAAGAAAAAAAAAAGAAGAAAAAAAATCGTTAAGTAACCTTGCCCGGTATGGTTTCAACATTCTACATGTATATAACCAGCGAATGATAATACTTATTAATTCTAGACTGATAATCTTTCTCTCATTTTACACAGTTGGTTGGTCTGTTAAATGACTGTACGTAAGAAATGGTACTTTTATAGCTCCCTTGCTTGGCGCTCAGCATATAAGGGTAGTTGCAGGACGGTTGACCCGGTGTCAGGATAATGTGACTGGGTGTGGTATCATGCCACATGTCCACAGCGTGATACTGCTGTGTGGCAGCACTATATCCGTCTCAAGTAGACATCGTCTCCAAATGACTGAAATCCTGTCGGTGGGACGTTAAACCCAACAAACAAACAAACATAAATGACTGTATGTTAGATGCGTGAAACCTTATACAGTGCAACATAGATTTTTCTACTTAGCGACATTGAGGAGAACTGGCGCGAGTTTGAAGTACTACACAAACATAATTTAATACTCACAAATAGTTTTACCTTCTGAGATAGCTAGCTTATAGATAACATTCACAAGTCTGAACTAGCTATCTATACCGTGTAACGTGACCTTATTGTTTGGATGATAAAACCTGAGTTTAAAGGCCACCATTTGTCACCAGTCTTAATACTTATGAATAAGTTGATCTCATCCTGGCAAGGATTGGGTCCATTTATTGCCAAAGTAATTAATTACCATTACCATTACAATTTAAAGGTTATTACTATTTTCATTACTGAAGAGTTAAAAGTAATGAATTACCATTACTTGGTCAAAGTAATACATTTCCATTTCCATTGAAATAAAGAAAGAAATAATTCTCATTAACTAACTTCATATAATGTTTTACTGTCAGTCAGTAAAAGAAGCACAAGTTTATTAGAAATGTTTATATTGCAAGCAAAATAATCGTGACAATGGTTTACAGCAAGATACCTAGGAGTGTCTAATTTTACCATGAAAAGTGCACCTCATCATCTTTAGACCAGTAAAGTAGATTTTTCAAAATGAACTGGTTAGATTACAAGAGTTAGATATAATTCGCATGTATGTTTGGTGTTTTGAACTTATCCAAATTAAAGCTTCAAAGTTTATGTCATTCAGTCTACATCTGTAAATTTCCCAAAGTAACCGATGGCAGCTTGAAATGAGCCTTCAATGTCTCCACCTTGAACGCTCAATAAGAAGTAACACTACATGTACAGAGACTCTTTAAGATTATATGTTGTTAAAGCGGACCTGTGAAAATGCATGTTGAGCAGACTTCAAGTGATTTCTCTTTATCAGTGACACTTTGCTGTGGACCTTATATCAATGTATTTTATATGCCCCCAAACATATAGGTAAAAGGACTACACTCTAATCAGCTAACCGGGCCTGTATAACATGAACTAGATAACAATCACCTGCTTTAACCTAATTCTGTACAAAAACAAAAACAAAAAAAACAAAAAAAAAAAACGTCGTTCTGTTATACACAATATTTAACTCTTTCAAAGAAAAACATAATAATTATATTATTTGTTTATTGGGTGTGACGCCTCAATTATTTGGAGACTATGTCTACTTGGGACATATATAATGTTGTCATATTGCGTTATCAGGCCGTAGACATTAAGTATATTTTAACTCAATATATGTATATATAAACAATAAAGTGATAATTAAACTCAATACGCAGATCTAGCACGTGCAAACTACATGTATATACATACTAGAAATTCTACCAGTTATTAACTCATTTAAATCAGGAACATTGATAATAATTTAATTATCATAATCACTTTTCTCCTCCTCCTATATTCCCTACTTTCTTATACTCTAACCCTTAGAAAGAGTTCATTTGTCTATTAATAAATAATTTTGCCCCCCCCCCCCCTTTATATACATATAGAGAGAGGTTAAAAGGGGTAACAAGCTTAAGGTAGCTTTCGCTTAAATCCCATGTATTAATATTTTTATAACATCGATTCATGAGAGCGAATACATTTCAGTTCCTAATTACATGCTGTACTGATGTTATTCTTTGTAAATTACTTTTGGGAAATAAATATATTTAAACCAAGAACAGTAATTTATATTTGTGTAATCAAAGGAACGAATATAATTGTACCCGGTAAATAACTTGGAATAGAAACATAATAATAAGGTCATAATTCTATTTTATGCCATTAACCAGGTTTTTTTCAGCTGTTTTAAGTCGTTTTTTATCTATCCCATTGGTATATTTTCCCCAATTTGAATGTAATAAATCCAAATGCTTTTTTATAAAAAAAAAAAGTTTAGAATGACTAAGCACATAAAGATACTCTTTCTTTACATATATAAACAACTGTATGTTAGTAACAGTTGTCGATTAACTGGTTATTATTATTTCTTTATTATATACCAGATGTTATAGCGTTCTTTTCATATAAAAAAACATACTCCGCCACAGTAGTTACCCCCCTTGCAGTTGTAGAAAACCACTGCCACCACTAGTAAAAATTAACTTTTTTTTTTTTTTCTTTTAAACACTGTTTCATTTTTTTTCCGTGTTTTTTTTTTTTTTTTTTTTGCTTGCAAGGGAGATCACTGTGTGGTGTTTGATAAAAAACATGTTCAAAAGCGCTTTACAAACTACAGATATGGACAAACAATACAATCAGCATTACAATTAAAGGGTGCTGGTAACTAAAATCACATAGATAATATTCCATTGTCTTATCATAAAATAGAAAATGGGCTAAAAGTAATATGTATTATTCAAACGACGAAGCGACTGTCTATGGTTTTCCTGTTGACGAACTCCCTATAATAACAAGTGCTTCAGAGGACAGCACGCTCGACTATTCAAAATGCTTGCTGGTAAGTCAAATGAAGTATATTTTGATTCTTTCCCCTCACATACCCTGTATAAAATAATAGTCAAAAATGATATACCTTGATAATCTGATACCCCTAAATAGGTTTATGAAGTCTAAAATCAACCGCATGCCTAGTTACTGAGGCATAATCATAGCACTGTACATGCAAAACTTTAACCAAGTATCCGAATTAGAAAAAGGTCATATTTTGTATAAAATTCAGTCCAAGAGTTATCCTCCTTGGTTTTCTGATTCCCCTGAACACACTCCTTAACGTTCTAATCACTACCATAAACGATTTCTAAGATATAAGCTGGATAGTAGCTTGCATGCAAAACTTTAACCAAAATGTCTAAGTTCATTTTTGGGCAATATTAGTCGGTGGTTTTGCCATTTCACTGAACTGGAAGACCAATTTTCAATATTTTCACTACACTTATATTAGGATTGAGAAGTTTAACAAAAACACGTTCTTTTTTATTTTAATATTTTTTATTTATTTGTTTTTCAACCTGCATTTTATTGAGCAAAGTTTCGGCTGTATGCCTTCGTCAGGTTTAATGTGTTAAAAAAATAAAACGTTACGTTATATAATTCAACTAAACATTAACTTGAATACACTTTGATATCATAACACTATTTCTAACCAAGTTTTTGATCACTATTTCGCTTCGTCTTGAGTCGCAAATGTCTACCATAAACCTGCTTAAAAATATTAAAAGTTTACATCTTATCGACATGGCAGAAGCTGACTGTAACCTAGAGCGTCCGTCTCGGAAGCGACAGGTCACCGGACAGCTTTAGTTGTATTATTGTTGACATCTTCATCTAATAAATAGCCCACACGGAACACAACTTCTGATGGTCGTGTTTGTTTTGTTTTCATTCTCAACATATGCAGATACATAAAGAAAACATTAGAGTAACACGTTCAAGAGAATGATTCACGAAGCATACTATCAAGAAAAAATTTCTCCAGCTTTAATCAAGCATATATAGATATATATCTTCAAGTATTGTATATTTCAATTGTTTTAAGAATGGTTGGTACTCCTGGAAGTACTCCAGTGATGGCGTGTCAGACCAACAGTATTTTAAAAATACATAACTATTAATTTAGTGGAATACCAGTTATAGAAATGCTAAAATTGGCATGCATGTTTCGTCCATGGGCCGCTGTTTTGTTCGTCTTTTCCCCAGATCCACGAGTCTTGGTCAGTCATTTTGTGTGTATTACATTTTAAATTCAAGCCCCAAGAAACATAAGCTTGATATCAAGCGCTTAAAGGTTTTAAAGTGTTTTTTTTTGTTTTTTTTTTCAGACATCATACATAAACTATGGAAGGGTGTTTTACTTTGTACTGATGGTGCTTTCGGTACATGTAGTTATTATTCGACACAATTTTGTAAAATGTGATAATAAAAGAAATCCGCTGTTAAAGCTTAAAACTCGCTGCATTCATTTCTCTTTTTTTTTTAACACACACACAATAAAAAAAATAATAAGGCAATAAGCTATCAGTATCAGTCATCTTAAGGCAAGACTTAAGTAGATTCTGCATGATTTAAAGTTTTAAATTGGGGTGATCAATGTATTCTTTCTTTTCATTCTCTAGACTTATTTCAATTATTTAGTATTTTCCTATAATATGTAACATTTTCGCATTAAAATTCTACTATTATTCAAATTACAAAGTGTACATTACCAATCTTGCCATTTAATGTTATTTCACCCTATTTCTATTTTCAACCTACCCTTTAATGATGACAGGCCTAGCTTACCTTATATATTTATATTTCGAAGAAATGGACAGTGCGTTTGGTTGGAAGACAATAGTAATATAAGAATAGATTCTGTCATTTGTAGATTGTAGTCGTCCATGTTATGAAAGATTCTTAATTACACTCATGGACTTTTATATCATTATCATCATCATCAGCAGCAGCAGTAGCAATAGCATCTTCCTCACTCTCCTCCTTTTTCTTCGTCATCATTCGTCAAATGTTTTACCATTATCACCCTATCAAAATCATCTTAATTACACATACACAACATATTCTGGTTTTCTTGCAGCATCGTCTAATATTAGGAGTTATTGACAAAATCACTGCGCTTAGTAACGTTACTTGACAACGGCGGGTAAACAATCAGTTATCATAATTATCACTGGAATACCTAACATTTATAATAAACACTAGACACATCGACATAAGTCTATATAGAACGTATATGAATGGTACAGAGTATATGGATAGCTCGTCAATTTCAGTTTTCACGATTTGTGGAGGGTTTATTTACAATAATGTTAAGGTATGCATTTATTCTCATCGTTTTTGGTTTAAACTAAGTTATTTAACGTCGATTTGAAAAAAAAGTTCTTCCAACTTTTCCCAGTCCTTCTCGACCGTCACTGGGTTGGACCAGTACTTTGCGCCTTGGTAAGTCATGAAACATCCTTGCCCCAATCTCCCAATGGGATTCGAACCTACAACCTTCGGATCTGCAGCCGGATATGTTACAACACGGCGCACTTCATTGTTTTATTGTCGACACATTAGATTTCTCTGTATATGATACGCATTTTTAAGTTTAAAAAAATATCGTTTTTCCAAGTATTTCTTCATCTGTTATTAGTTCATCAAAATAACACAAAAAAGTTAAATGCACCCGACATAATGGCCACATAAGTCGCCTGAAAATTTGATCAAATTCAAGTGTGAATCAATGTTTTTGAACAAAATAAATACTTCTCAACATATCGTGTACAATATATTTTTTTGTACGCGAGCTTACTTACCTCGGTATGTACAGAACAACCTTTCTTATAAGACCAACGTCGGGACCGGGGATATTGGTCTTAATAGAGAGTTGATCTCTTTATCCAATTTGACCAGTCAGATTTCGTAATCCCTACCATAACGTGATATTTATTTATTTATTTACTCACCCCTTCATTTATTCATTTAAATTTATATAGGCGTAAAAAAAAAGTTACTTGTTTCCACTAACCCGACCGACCTCCCCCCCCCCCCCTTTTTTTTTTGTACCGAACCTAAACTTGTTACGTAGTTTTGGGGCTATTACGGTTGAAAAATGCTGTTTTTCGTCAATTCCTGTAAATAATAAGATAAAAATGGCAAAAAAAAAAAAAAAGTTTTGCCGACCTACCGACGATGTTAGCGGAAATAAACAACTTTTTTTTTTCGCCATATTGTCATATGAATTCTAGCTGTCTTGTATGCCTTGACATGATGTCTATCATTTGTAACATACTGTAAGACGACTTACATTGTCATCTTCAACTCAGAAAATTCATCCAAATCCTTGCAGCCCTCCCAAAACTTGTCTGACATCTTTATATACAAGAATCTAGGAATTCCTCAGACATTTAAGCCAAAGGCATTTTGCATCTGATGTTTTCCCCATATTTTAGGGAGAAATCGTTTTGAGTAATCAATTAACTAGTCATCTAATAAACGAATATAGACGCGTTAAGACGCCTTTGGCAAACAGAGGATACACAGATCAGATAGCCTCTTCTATTTTTTTTTGTCTCCTGTATTGGCTTATATATTATTGCAGCCCAGGTTCTAGAAAGGAATCTATTGTTTCATAAACGGTTAAGCTCAGAATATTACCCTTCAGGTAGAAAAGTTTACATACTACATTTTCATGATGTGTAGAGATAATGTTCACCGTACGACTAGTAGGGATAATGTTCACAGGGCGACTAGTAGGGATAATGTTCACAGGACGACTAGTAGGGATAATGTTCACCAGACGACTAGTAGGGATAATGTTCACAGGACGACTAGTAGGGATAATGTTCACAGGACGGCTAGTAGGGATAATGTTCACTGAACAACTAGTAGGGATAATGTTCACTGGACAACTAGTAGGGATAATGTTCACTGGACAACTAGTAGGGATAATGTTCACCAGACGACTAGTAGGGATAATGTTCACAGGACGGCTAGTAGGGATAATGTTCACCAGACGACAAGTAGGGATAATGTTCACCAGACGACTAGTATGGAAAATGTTCACAGGACGACTAGTAGGGATAATGTTCACAGGACGGCTAGTAGGGATAATGTTCACAGGACGACTAGTAGGGATAATGTTCACAGGACGACTAGTAGGGATAATGTTCACAGGACGACTAGTAGGGATAATGTTCACAGGACGGCTAGTAGGGATAATGTTCACAGGACGGCTAGTAGGGATAATGTTCACAGGACGGCTAGTAGGGATAATGTTCACAGGACGGCTAGTAGGGATAATGTTCACAGGACGACAAGTAGGGATAATGTTCACAGGACGACAAGTAGGGATAATGTTCACAGGATGACTAGTAGGGATAATGTTCACAGGACGGCTAGTAGGGATAATGTTCACCAGACGACTAGTAGGGATAATGTTCACAGGACGGCTAGTAGGGATAATGTTCACCAGACGACAAGTAGGGATAATGTTCACAGGACGACAAGTAGGGATAATGTTCACCAGACGACTAGTATGGAAAATGTTCACAGGACGGCTAGTAGGGATAATGTTCACCAGACGACAAGTAGGGATAATGTTCACAGGACGACAAGTAGGGATAATGTTCACCAGACGACTAGTATGGAAAATGTTCACAGGACGACTAGTAGGGATAATGTTCACCAGACGACAAGTAGGGATAATGTTCACCAGACGACTAGTAGGGAAAATGTTCACAGGGCGACTAGTAGGGATAATGTTCACAGGACGGCTAGTAGGGATAATGTTCACCAGACGACAAGTAGGGATAATGTTCACAGGACGGCTAGTAGGGATAATGTTCACCAGACGACAAGTAGGGATAATGTTCACCAGACAAGTAGGGATAATGTTCACAGGACGACTAGTAGAGATAATTTTCACCGGACGACTAGTATGGATAATGTTCACAGGACGGCTAGTAGGGATAATGTTTACTGGACGACTAGTAAGGATAATGTTCACTGGACGACTAGTAGGGATAATGTTCACTGGACGACTAGTAAGGATAATGTTCACTGGACGACTAGTAGGGATAATGTTCACTTGACGACTAGTAGGGATAATGTTCACTGGACGACTAGTAAGGATAATGTTCACTGGACGACTAGTAGGGATAATGTTCACTGGACGACTAGTAGGGATAATGTTTACCTGATGACTTGTAGGGATAATGTTTACCGGATAATGTTCACTGGACGACTAGTAGGGATAATGTTCACCGGACAAATAATTTTATTGCCCATGTTTTTGTCGAAGGTTTCATATGGCAGAATAAAGTTTATACATGTACGTATGCAGTAGTTGTTGATTTCAAACGAATTTCATTTAATTTTAATAGTCCTATCTCCGTCCTCTGTCTGTCTGTCTGTCTATCTGTCTGTCTAGATATGTCTTTCTGTCTGTCTAGATCTGTCTGTCTGTCTTCTGTCTGTCTAGGTATGTCTGTCTGTCTTCTGTCTGTTTGTCAGTCGTCTGTCTGTCTAGATCTGTCTGTCTGGGTATGTCTGTCTGTCTGTCTGTCTGTTTGGGTCTGTCTGTCTGGGTATGTCTGTCTGTCTGTCTGGGTATGTCTGTCTGTCTGTCTGTCTGTCTGGGTATGTCTGTCTGTCTGTCTAGGTGTGTATGCATGTCTATGTGTAAACTGAATAATATTATATTCATCGATTTTATGATTAAAAGAGAAGTTTCCGAACTGGTCTGTCTGCTTTCCGGCATATAGGAGCAGACCTTGTGACATATCTTCCGTGTGATCTTACAGTTGTGTTTGCCTCAAGTAATACAGTCCTAGTGGCCAACTCCTACACAACTCTCAACAGAACACTCGCATAATTTTAATCGGAAATCCGTGTTCATGTACTTTATGGATCTTAAATGTTCATTGCAAGAAATCATGAAGCGGTGGTCAAAGCAACACAATTACTTCCGAGATTTGTTGAGGTTAATTTGCTCAATTCGCGAAAAGGTTGCGGAACCCCTAAAGTGCCATCCTTTAAAATATTACATAGCAGTGCAGATGTTACGATACGAATGATTATTTCATAAAAGTGACTGTATATTTCGCAATTACTCGTTTTATATGTTTTCGAAATTATTCGTTAACAT
Source organism: Solen grandis (assembly GCA_021229015.1). Classification (NCBI taxonomy): domain Eukaryota; kingdom Metazoa; phylum Mollusca; class Bivalvia; order Adapedonta; family Solenidae; genus Solen; species Solen grandis. The sequence continues at coordinate 3,166,331 of CM037784.1, read as the reverse complement.
TTCGAAATTATTCGTTTTATATTTCGCAGTTATTCGAAATTATTCGTTTGATATTTCGAAACGTTTCGAAGTTATTGTTTTATATTTTTCATATTTCCGAAATTGTTCGTTTTATATTTCGGAATTATTCGTTATTCACCATATACTCCTTCAGTTTACGGATAAGAACGTTTATTTGAAATACTACTATGCATACTACTATTTCGAAAACACGAACTGAGATATAAATATAACAACAAGCCTGCATTGTCGCTTATTTATTTAAGGGACTCCGTATAAATTTATCTCCCGAACTTATATTTTATTTAATCATTGGAATTTATTGCACTTGACATAAATCATTGTGATTGTTTGCCCGGTCGGTTTGAATGTCCCACCCACGGTCTTTTATTCAATAATATATAGACTAGATGGAACAGATGCAGACCTGCCTAACTGCAGTATCACACCGCAGACAAGGTCAATGTTACCACACCCAGGAACAATATCCCCAAACCGAGGCAACCAGGCTAGGGACCGTATCCACATAAAATTGAGATATTAATCAAAGCTTACCTTAAGATGATGTTTAATTAAGATTCTTCGAAGCACAAAGTCACATGATGGCCCCACTGGGATGTCAAAGGGTATTTACGTAACGATACAAACAAAGCACCATTGATTTTTTTTGTACAGCTGTGCGTCTCAACTATGCTTTGATCAACAGCTTTCCAAACACCTCCAGCAAAGTTATCTTCCCACGCCGCGAGAATGGTATAGTTCTTGTTACACTTGGGATCCGGCGGAACTCCCACGCGATTTTATTTTAATTTAAAGCTGTAAAATAGTGCATTCTTGTAAGTGTTTGTTTGTCTACATTTATTACATTTATGTATGGTCGAGGAATTTTAGAGGGGGGTGCACGCCGGGTGACCCCCCTCCCCCCTCCCCACCTCTCTCTGAATCCGCCAGTGGGCTGCGTTCGTAATGTAGTTTGAACTGATGTGATGTCGTCCAAAACGCACAGCTAGTTGCAGCTGACCTCACACCTATGACATTTGAATTGACACACTGCCACTTGTTAATTCTGCCTTTAACCACCTAGAAATTCTTTCTGCAGAATCTGTTTCACGTGGTTACTTGACAAAGACTATACTTTTTTTATCTTTTACACATGCTATATTTTTTGTTATATGGCAAATTAGATACCCATTTTATCAATTGAAGGGATCAAACACATACCTTTTTTATAGCCACTTGCATAAAAATATGAAGTGTTCTCCATTTTCACTTGAGCGAAACAATAAGTGGAAATCGAGTTGTTTACGCGGCCCTTTGACCTATTAAATGTGGAAAATAATATTCGAAATAAATTTTATTCGGAACAAAGACGAGGAATAATGCCACTCAGTCACACTGTTTATTTAAACCTCTTTGACATTGTAAACATAAAAGACACATCGTAACATTGCATCATGTAGTTTGTATAGCTTCCTCAATATCTGCGATTTTAATCTAAAAATGATAGAGCTAATTGTTGATAGAGAAACCATGGCAACCGTTCCTGATATACATGTGCACAACTAATCAATATCATTGACTTCATCTCCATATGCTGTTTGTATACAAGCAGTGTATCGTCCATGTGATGAAAGCATGCAGTAGTTTCGCCGGATCTTGTAGTCGTAAGGTTAGAGCGTCCGTTCCGAAATCAGAGGGCCATTGGTTCGATCGCCGGCCGCGATAAAAACAAAGTCGTAATAAATGTTTTTGGTATATCTCATTTACCTGGAACTCAGTATATAAAACTGGGCAGTCCGGTATCAGAATGATGTGGCCGAGTATTTCGTCACGCCACTCTTATGTTGACGACTGAAATATTGTCGATGGGACGTAAGTCAAAATCAATCAAACCTGGTTTGATAAATAGGAATATACAATAGAATGTGACACTGTGTGAATTTAAAAAGAGAGAGAGAGAGAGAGATCAAAATGCAGTGGCCGATCTTGTTGGTACGATGCGAGGATGGGACGTGTTTAAGTTGTCGTCTGGTATGCTTGTGCTCAAGGGAAATAACTGCAGCGGGGATTGGTTTAAACATATTAAAAAAAGTTTTAGCCTACCAAAAGTTCCTTCTAATGTATTTCTTAACGTTGAGGTATAGATCAAAAGCTGATTTAGGTTTAACCAAAGGGCTCGTGACGTTACCAAAATATCTGACGATGATCACTCTGTAAATAAGTTCATATTATCATGGGAAATAAATATTTTCATAATTTCCATCACTGACATAACTTTACATGTCATAGCACATCTATGCACACATCTACATGTGTACCACATTTGAAAGGTCTTTTTTTTAAATTTAGCACTACTGCGAAGTCAGGGACCTCTTCTTGTTAAATTTGGGGCCGATTATGGGCCCCATTTCCCGTCTAAATCATATTTCCCCCTAGTCAGTGAAAAATTTCCAGTATATACCAAGAAGCTACATTAATATTATCTAGGTATTCACATCTCTGTAAATACTTAACAATTAATTGTATCATAGATAAATAAAAAAGTTATTAGAAAGTTAGTGACGGTTGCAAACAATATCAATGTACATGTATTTTAATATGAAATTAGATGTTTCAAGGTCAGTCTTATAGTTAATAATCACACTGAAAAATAACCACACCCCAACATATATACAACGTGAAAATTCCACCTTGTCAGGGCCCCGGCCCCAGTCCCCCGGGCCCCGAAATGAGAGAGGACCATGGAGGCTGTTAAATACTTTTCTCATTATGTTTATTTCCATATCTAGTTGCAACAGATTACCAGTATGTATGAAGAACACTTGAGTGAACTAAAGCGTTGAAACCTAACACCCTGCCATAAACAGATACCTAGTAACAGGTAATGGGGACGTGCATATCTACACCCCTGCATGCTAACGTATGAAATTCAGGTCATGACCCCAATGGTTGTTACGAAACGCATGTAATGAATGAACAGAACAAAACGAATGAATGAATGAAATTATGAATGAAGGCGCCCAAGTGTGACCCCCGAATAAATCATTTTGGCGTTTTGTATTGTTTCTTGCACTTGATAGGATGTGGGCTTAACAGAAAACTCGGGATGGGATTGGAAACCGTAGTTTATTTAAACATCTCCTGTGTTAGTGGTTGTTTACTGTCGTGGTACAAAGATAATATCAAGTACTGTTTAGAAGAAACGAAAATACGAAACCGTTTATGTTTTCCAACACGATAGGGATAACTTAACATTGGACTCAGTGCATTTTGATAGACGTTCTTCCGCTAGTTCTCTCTTTTCTTTCTCACGTACATTCTCTCTCTCTCTCTCTCTCTCTCTCTCTCTCTCTCTCTCTCTCTCTCTCTCTCACGTACTCTCATTCTTTTCCTATCAGTCTAAAATTCTCTCTCTCGCACTTTCCCCATACTCTATGCGTACATTTTCTTTTTCCCGCATTTTTTTCATGCGCACGTCCTTTCTCTCATACGCACAGTCGTTGGTTATAGAAACGAAAAAAAAACAAACTTGGTAACACTTTCACTTTCCATTGCTATTTATTTAGTAGAGCAGATCTGACGGGAAGCACAGAATAAAAATTAGTCGAATCCTAGATGTTAAGTAGCTAGATTATTACATCTGATAACCAGATATCGTCATCCTTTCTCTTAATTTTAACTACACGCTCCCTCATGCCAGGCATGATTTCAGCTAGCACGCCCTGTTAGGAATGGGTATCGCATGAAATTTCGTATCGCGATATATTGCGATATCCTCCAAGCATATCGCGATACGTATCATGGTATTTTATGGCATATATATATTTCATCTTTTTTTATTTTCTTTCATCAAAGTGCATGTGTTTTGTGAAAATAAGGTTTAAAATAAATAGCATAAAAGTAGCTCTTGATATAATTTCCTTGAGATAAATCATTGTTAATGTTTATGTATAGTTGACGTAAATGTATAAAGATAAATCTATTTGACATTGTAGAAGGAATGTCAAATGTCAAGAAGTAGAGAAGACTGATAGTGTATGTTTGCTAGACCCACCGCACAACAATGTGTAGATTGCGATTGCTTTAATGTATATCATGTTATTATTGTGAATTTTTTAAACTTATTTATTTTACGCCGATTGGGAAACAAGTTCTTACAACTTATACTAGTCCCTCTCGACGGTTCCTGGGTTGGACCAGTACTTTGCGCCCGGGAAGGTCATGAAGAATTCTTGTCTCCAACGGGGTTCGAACCCACAACCTTCGGATCCGTAATCGGATACGTTACCACTGGACCACGGCGCCCTCAATTATTATTATTTTGAATGCAATGATTTAATCTCGCCAAGTATCATATATTACGTAAATTTATCTTCTCTCGCGGATGAACTGCGTCCAGATAGACGAATGAATTTCCGTCAATGTGTTAGACTGTTCCATGTTTTGAAAATCATCAAATCTTATCAATAGCTTTGAAATAAATGAATGTTTGATTTTGACAAGTTAAAATAAATGACAAGGAGAAAGAATGAAATGCGTTTTAAAGGCAAAAAAAGGTATAAATATCGGTACGACCCAACAACATACAATGTATCGATACGTATTGTGTACTACCAGAATCGCGATATATCGGTACGACCCAACAACATACAATGTATCGATACGTATTGTGTACTACCAGAATCGCGATATATCGGTACGACCCAACAACATACAATGTATCGATACGTATTGTGTACTACCAGAATCGCGATATATCGGTACGACCCAACAACATACAATGTATCGATACGTATTGTGTACTACCAGAATCGCGATATATCGGTAATACCACTCAGTCCTCCGCCCTGTTCAAAACATCAACTAAATAAAAGGAATCACACATTAATTAATTAGAATGCTGCTATAAAGAAACACTTGAATGTAAACGTTTAAAGTAAGGATGGTTGTTTTTAATCTTACTGATGTGGCATTTGAACAGCGTAACTTTTGCGAGAAGTAAAATTTTCTACGTTTGAATTAATTTTTCTTTAAGCGATATAGTCCGTCGGATTATAGACCGATGTCGTTAATTATTTGCTTAAGTTATTGAAAGAATAATGTTTAAACACATTTAGAATTTTCTTTACTGTCGTAACTTAATTTTAAGCGCCAGGTCATTCTACTGTATACCAACTAATTGACTTTTATAATCAAGTCTGCAAATCCTTTGATGAAAGAAAATCTACGTGAAGGATAGTATGTTACATTTTCAAAGCTTTTGATAAAGTGCGTTATAAATGCCTGCTATCTTCCAGAAATTCAACGAAAATCATGGTTATTAGAATGGGTTTGTGTGTGTGTGTGTTGGGGTGGGTTCAAACATTCGTTTCCGTCGAATATCTCCTGTTAAAATGGGAAGAGGAAGATTGGGATTGATTTTCGGGATAACATGGTAAAGGTCACTGTTACTCTAATAAGATTTTTTTTTTTGCTTCCGTCAAATAACTTCTTTTAGGAATAAAGTATGATGATCAGATTTAGTAGATAGATTTATACCCTATTGGAAAAAAGGGAGATTGCGAATGAAAACGCCTGAGTTCATTTTAGTTTATCTGTTGAAATCTGTTAATCCAAGACCTATTGTGTAAAAGATATGTTGAAATAATTTATATTTAAAACTTGCAAACATGCCACAAACGAGAAAAGATTGACCGACTTATCTCCCTTCGTTATGACGTCATTGATAGAGCAAAAACTGCCAGCCCTAAATATTGTCACGAAGCTACACATAAGTAAGGAAAAATATCTGATATTAATAAATAATTTATGTTGATTTTCCAGAGGGAAATAATACAATAAACAATTGAATTCACTCTTATTCAATATTTCAGCAAAAGTTTGCCTTTCTCAAGAAAAAAAAAAAGCAACATAAAATGACATTTGAACAGCGTAACATTTGCGATAAGTATAAATTTCTGCGTTTGGGTACGACTCAGTAACATACAATGTACCGATACGCTTCGTGTACTACCAGATAATCAGGGGAAAAAAATCCAATTTCAGGCATATGTAGAACTTGCTTAATTTTTTTTTTCTTGAGAAAGGCAAACTTTTATACCGAATTGAGTAAGAGTGAATTTAATTGTTTATCTAATATTATTTTGAACAATTAACAGTTACTGGAACTCATTTCACTTTGAATTTTAGATTAAACCGATGGAAATTGAGTGAAAGTGTGTAGTTTAATGAATTTATTATCAACTTTTCCCTAAAAACTAAATGAGCATGCGATCTTAAGACTTAATAAACTGGTCGCTTACTAACAAGTTGGGTTATGTTTTCCTTACATGTCATTTTATCCAAAAATGAATAATTTATTAACTAACTTCATGAGAAATAAACAACGAAACAAATAGTCAGGAGTGGTTTCGACACGGCGACTTTAATTAATCATAGATACATGAAAAAACAACATCAAACTTTCACACCAGCAATGGTTCCAGAAGTAGCTGTAATAATATGGTCAGCAAAGAGTCACTAATAAAAACGATGAAGCATGAGAATGATTTACCTCATGGTTAAAAATGTCCAGAACCAATGCACCAATCACTCTTAAATCACTCTGTCGCAACTTTCATCATAGAGCCGTACAATGATGGTGTTGACAGAAAATCATCAAAAACTGAAAAGAATCGACTTAATTATTTACGGTAAAAACAAGCAATGGGTAAAAGGGTGGGAAAACATAGAAAATAACCATCTGCTCGCCGCCTTTTCGAACCGTCGAATGACAATAGCCCGCGTGCTCACTGAGCACGAGATAATCCAAACTCCGTGCACCGATTACGTCACGCTACGCTACTTTAACAACTGCCACCACACAAGTCACGTGATGATAGTTGAAATCATGTGACCAACATTCATAATTTTATAAATTAATGTTATTTGATTTTATTTCTTACTTTTCTCATAACCATGAATGTTATTTTCGTGAAATATAATGAAACAGATATGATATATACAGAACTAAAGTCAAAAGTGATAAAAGTAAATTCGGCCCATATCAGCCGAATCTACTTGTGGTGGCAGTGGTTATCGACAACTGTAAGGGGGGGTAACTACTGCGGCAGAGTTTAGAGATAATTATGAAGAAACCTCCCCGATTCAGAGAAGCGGTATACGACTGGATTACGACCGTGAATAAATACATTCAATTTTACTGCTGGATTGAGTCTATATTGTTTGGTATGGTCACGTAATATTATGTTAATTCACATACCACCACCCTCGGGTCAACGGTGACGAGTGTATGGATGTGCATGGCTGGCTCTTGATGGAAGAACTTTCATCAAGTGATTTATTGCATTATGTTAACTTTAAAGACAATAGCCAATCACATAATGATGTGAATTTACAGACGTTGACACTTACACGAGTTGATATTACATTGCAGCTAAATAAGTGAAACACTGTCAGGAATAACAAACACAATGGCTTTTCCAGTTCATGAAGATACAAACACAATTTTACCGTTAGAAATGAACAAAGGTCTACAAAGAGTAATAATAAAATTATTGTGTTGCATGCTTCTTAGAAACATTTCATTGACATCTTGTTTGTACCTACATGGAAAAGACCTCTTACCCGAGTTCTGGATTAACAAAGATTAGAAAGTCATAATTCACTTGTTTTTGATCGGCCAGGCTCATTCAGCAGAATATTGCGGAATTATTAGAACGAAAATATGATATATACACAGGTATGTTTTGTTTTTAAATTACAATACAAATCAATGAATTCGATTTTATAGTTATTTCTTGTAGCGTACATATATAAAATAATACAGACATATAGCTTAATATCTGATACCTATCATAAAATGTTTTTATAACACTCTGAATATCTGATATAATGCAAGTTTTAACTTTAAAAGAGTAAATTTATGTTAGAAAGGAACGTACTGCTATTTTACAAAAATATGTCTATGTATTATCATTTCCTGTTTCCTGTCCAATAATCATTCATTGTATTGATTTGACAGTTAATAAATATGTTCAGGGCATCAGACAACCAAGGTAAATAACTCTTGATTGAATATATTACACATTATGGCCACTTTTTAACTTAGAAATTTTGGTTAAAGTTTTGCATGCAAGGTACTTTCATGCTTATAATTTATCTCATTATCCAGGCATGCGATTGATTTAAAACATTTTAATACGTTTTACGGTTTAGGGGTACCATACTATCAATGTAGATAACTCTTGGTGGAATATATTACAAATTATGGCCCCTTTTTAACTTAGAAATTTTGGTTAAAGTTTTGCATGCAAGAAATTTCATGCTTATATTACAGTAACTAGGTATGGGTTTAATTTGAAACTTCTTTAATATGTTCAATGATACCATACTATAATGATAGAGAGTTTTTGACTGAATATAATGCAGATTAGGGCCACGTTTTAGGGGGCCGCCGTGGCCGAGCGGTTACAGTCGTGGACTACAAATCTCTCAGCCCCTCACCGCTGTGGGTTCGAATCCCGGTAGGGACTTCGGATTTTTCATGTGAGGAAGCCTTCCAGCTGGCTTGCGGTAGGTCGGTGGTTCTACCCGGGTACCTCTGTGTACTCGGGGTCTTCCTCCACCTGCAATTAGCTGGACGTCGCTATATGATTGAAATACTATCGCAGCGACGGTAAACCCCAATACAGCAACAGCAGTCACGTTTTAACTTGGACTTTTTGCTTAAAGTTTTGCATGCAAGCTACTATCCAGCTTATATCTCATAAATGGTTAATGGTATTGGCTAGAAAGTTTAGGAGTGTAATAGCAAACCAAGGAGGATAACTCTTTGGCTGAATTTTATACAAATTATGGCCCTTTTCTAACTTGGATACTTGGTTTAAGTTTTGCAAGCACACTGTTATTATGCTTATGTCTCAGTAACTAGGCATGGTACTGTTATAGCCCCCTTGCTTGGCGCTCAGCTTATAAGGGTAGTTGCAGGACTGGTTGGCCCGGTGTCAGGATAATGTGACTGGGTGTGGTATCATGCCACATGTCTACGGCGTGATATTGCAGTGTTGCAGCACTATATCTGTCTCAAGTAGACATCGTCTCCAAATGACTGAAATACTGTCGGTGGGACGTTAAACTCAACTAACAAATAAACATGAATAAGCGTCAGCTCATATATGTTCACAAGGAAGAGAAGAAAAGAGAAATAACCATCACTGTACCATTTTTTCCAAAGTACAGGGATGCGCTAAGTCATCGCAGTCAAACAAACTTAAATCATGACAATTCTAACACCCTGCAACTTCTGAATATAAATTTATGCCTATTTCTGAATTAAACTATATTTCACAGTGAATTTCGTATTCATAATATAACTTTTTTTTTCATTAAACACCGGCGCAATAGCTAAGTGGAAGAGTGTCCGCTTTGCGTTCGGGATGTCTGGCTCGAATACCACCAACAATATTAACACCAAGTAATACTCAAAATCTAAAACTATATATATACACACAATCCACCATTTCTGTTTTATGAAATATTCAAGTGCACGTCTAAGATGAAATTGAGTACTACCTTACTTACTAACAATAACTGATAAGAAATGAAACTTTTTGGTATTTTTATTAGAGAAACAAGACTAATGAAATTTGCCCTTAAGTATTTAAGTTAAACTTAGCACTAAATACTGTTGGTGGAACTCAATCAAGGGATTTGAATCCCAACCGGGGCACTTCCTCGGTGACCGCGTCAAACCAAAGACGTATAAATTTAGTACCAAATGCACCATTGCCTGGCACTCGGCAAATTGTGGTTCCTATGGGAACTCAGTACTGGTTCTACTCAGGAAGTTATCTCCTGTGTATCGGGGCTATACACCGGGCACGTAAGAAAAAACAAAGGGTGTATTCGCAAGATAAGCTAGGGTCTCGCACCCGGACTCCTTTGTATCCAACCACTGTCTCTCCCGATGCTGTCTCTTAGCCAAAAAAAAAAAACAAAAAAAAAACAGGGCCCACACATGGGAAATCCTTGACCGTATGGTTTAAAATATGGCAATAATTAACAGAAAATGATTGCTAGCCATTACCATAAAAGAAGTAGAAAAAAAAAGAATATTATCGCTGATAATTTTACAGGAACAACACATAGACCAAAAAATGAAGCGTTTGATAACAACTTTTTTGATAACAAACATCTTTAAAATATTAAGAAAAGTTTAATGTACTTTTCACTCGTTTGTATGCAACATGATATGTAAGCATGAGTTTTAAGGCAGAAGAAGGTGCCCTTCAAAGGTGCCTCGGGCAGTAATATGGTAAACAAATATGGCCAATAAGGTTTCTGGTTGTCACCTTCAGAATGGGTATCACTTAATTGCTCATTGAATATAGAAAAATATAATATTTTGATTGCCGTTTCTCTTTTGAGTTTTATGTTCCATGTGCCAGGTAAATGCACGTATTATCCGCTAAATCTTGCAGAATTATATTGTTTTAAATTGGAGGTAAATATTGTCCACGTTAAAAACCACCTTGAACATACCCATTTTTCGCTATACAAAAGAATGAAATTGTTACAAAGGGCACCAAAAAGAAACGGTTCTATACAGGACTCAAAATTAACACTCGCATTTCGGCAAAATGCGAGTAGAAAAATAAGTTTGCGATTTATGTTTTAAACCATAGTCAATCTTTTTTTTTTTTTTTGCGAGTTAAAATTTTAGATTAAACATTTTCTTAAACATGTCAAAATGAGATAATTTCATAAGATAATCAATAACATCACCAAAACTAAACAATCCTAGCTTGTTTTAATATCACAATCGATATTTACAGCGGTTAATTATTGTAGGACTAGTATAAAACGCGGGTTCAGTCTGTCGACTACGGTACACCCCACATAGACACAAATATTTTAAAACATCTGCTGTTTTCAATTAATATTTCCCCTAATGAATATTAATTCTTGTTACCGCTTTATTTTCTAATTAAGATTCTAATTATTAAAGTTTAAAATTTCGATATTTAATTTTCAGTCAACACCCTCGTATTGACCTTTGAAGCCTGATTTTATACTAGTCCCGGTTTCCAATGGAAACGTGTCTGACGCTGATTTCGATCATCAATTGAACAATGTCAAAATGAAAGATATCCAGTTTTTTATTTTAATATATATGTTTTATCTTATGATTTCAGTGAAATTTACACAGAATCTGAAATCGACAAACCAAAGAAAGCACATAGATCTAACGCACTGGTGATAAAAACTGAAGAAATGGGAGGAGGAGTTGGTTGTCAAACTTAAAATAGAGTCCGGGCTCAAAATTATCACTGGCATTTTCGGCAAAATGGGAGTAAAAAATGAAGTTTGCCAGTTATGTTTTTTTTTGCGAGTGGGAAAAAATATTAAATTTGAGCCCTGCTATACGACGCTGCAACACTTTGTCTGAGCAACTGGCCCCATCTTGTTGAAGGGGATCGACCCCTACACAACAAGGTGTCCCCAGTACGGACGTTCCTGTCCACACCATCGTCGGAACAGCTAATGTTTGCTTAATACGCATTGTTTCTCGATCGTCGTAAAACATATTCGGCCAGTATGCTTTGTTTCTTAATCGACCGTTGGGTATTTGGTTAGTAGAACTTTGTACTCGTGAATTATTAAGGCATTTCTTTGAATCTGTGTCTAAGACAAAATGGCGACTTCACTGACCAATGAGACGGCGCGGATTTTAAAATCAGGTCAAATGTAGAGACGTTACGCTTCTCGTCTAAGCGTAGCTGTTTATCTTGCAGTAACAATGAGTTATATCTTATGCTTTTGTAACCTCAACGAAGAGTATTCAAAATAAAATGCGCGATTTTCATTGGTCAGCATGTAACTGATTAATATTCATGAAAACGGAAGTTTTGCCAGGTGGCAACCCCTCGGTATGACGGAATATTATACCGTTGGTTTTCGATGATGGTCCACAGGGACATATGCAGTCCCTACTTACACAAACCAGTGCAAATGTAGCGTCACAAAGTTCATTTTCAAATACAATATATTGGTTGGCACGTTACACATATAATGGTTACATACGTCGAACGTGTTCATGCATTAGCTATCGATTCAACTTCCTTTCACCCCAAGCGTCCAACTTCATTTGCTCCGTCCGCCGTTCAGTTTTTAACTGCTCACTCTTACTGTTTCTTTAGCTGTTCAAAGTGGCATTGATTTATAAAGAAAATACATAACGAATTTGATCAACAGTTAAGCTATTATTAAAATGAATGACCATCACGACACACCGACATTATTTTCGTCTTTGTCCTTGCAGAGGCAAAAGAAATCCGGGACTGCTGTTAAGGATGTCCCCTTGCAATGAAAATGTCCCGGTACTTCGTATCATGGCTCTACTCATCGTCTGTCTGTCCGGGGTCTACCTCTACCTCTACACAAACGCTTTCGACGGAATGCGAACATCTTCCGTCATCCGTGTCGTCGAGGGAGATCTGAAGGTAATTTAGCATTCGGTTGTTTCCTTTTCGTTTACTTTTGTCAGTTTGCTTTTTTTTTTCTTTTTAGCTCACCTGAGCACGTGTGCTCAGGATGAGCTTTTAGGATCGATGAATGTCCGTCGTCCGTCCGTCCGTCCGTCGTCCGTCGTCCACAATTTGTTCGTTTGCACTCTAGCATCTTCCTTTTATGAGCAATTATCTTCAAACTTTAAAACAATGTTTATAACCATAAAATCACGGCCAAGTTCGATTATGGCTGATATCGTACCATTAGGTCAGGAGTTATGCCCCTTTTAATATTCAAAAAATGCCATATTTCAATTGTTTGCACTCTAGCATCTTCATTTCATGAGCAATTATCTTCAAACTTTAAATCAATGTTTATAACCATAAAATCACGGCCAAGTTCGATTATGGCTGATATCGTACCATTAGGTCAGGAGTTATGCCCCTTTTAATATTCAAAAAATGCCATATTTCAAGTTGTTTACACTCTAGCATCTTCATCTTTTGAGCAATCATCTTCAAACTTTATGGCAATGCTTATGACCATAATGTCTTGATTGAGTTCGATTATGGCTGAGATTCATCAATTAGGTCAGGAGTTATGCCCCTTTTAATATTAAAAAAATGCCATATTTCACATTGTTTACACTCTAGCATCTTCATCTTTTGAGCAATCATCTTCAAACTTTATGGCAATGCTTATGACCATAATGTCTCGATTGAGTTTGATTATGACTGAGGTCAGTTGATTAGGTCAGGAGTTAAGCCCCTTTTAATATAAAAAAATGCCAGATTACATGTTGTTTACACTCTAGCATCTTCATCTTTTGAGCAATCATCTTCAAACTTTATTACAATGTTTATGACCATAAGGTCTCGATTGAGTTCAATTGTGGCTGAGATGGGTCATTTAGGTCAGGAGTTATGCCACTTTTAATACAAAAAATGCAAGATTTCACTTTGTTTATTCTCTACCAACTTCATTTTTTTAACAATCATTTTTAAACTTTAAGACAATGTTTATGCCCATATTCTCACAATCGGGTTCAATTATAACTGATATTGACTTGTAAATTTAGGAGTTATGCCCATTTCACCATAAAAAAAAGCCAGATTTCACTTTTACACTCAAGCATCTTTATTTCTTAAGCAATCATCTTTCTCAGGTGAGCGACCAAGGGCCATCTTGGCCCTCTTGTTTTTTTTGTTTTGCCCACATGTGCTCAGGATGAGCTATTCAAAGCAATGAATGTCCGTCGTTTGTTTTCCACAATAAGTTTGTTCGAAATTTAGCAGCTTCATTTCTTAAACAATCAACTTTATGACAATGTTAATACCCATAATCGATTATGACTGCTGTCAGCCAATTTGGTCATGAGTTATGGCCCTTTTAATATTAAAAAAAAATGCCAGGTTTCACTTTCTTTACACTCTAGCATCTTCATTACTTAAGCAGCCATCTTCAAACTTTATTCCACGAGCTTATTGTCTTGATCTCTTGTCCAAGTTCGATTATGACTGATATCAGCCGTTTAGTTCAGGGGTTATGATCCTTTAGGATTTTTCAAGCTAAAACCTTTATATTTTGATCACATATACTCTTTGTTTTGTTGTATGAACTGTTCTTGCTGTATTTCTGCATAGCTTATGTATCCAGCACAACTGTGCTGTAATATACAATGTAGTAAGTTATTCCGGCAAAAAAAGACAATACATGTATTTCTAAGGTGAGCATCTTCAGGGCCATCTTGGTCCTCTTATTTAATCAATTAGTTAATTCGTGGTCGAGAGGGAAAAGTTTGAGCGGCTGTCTTCTCGATTGAGCTCATTCCGCAATTATATAATAAATGTGCAAATCCGGTTATTTATAGGTAATTAACTGTATCGTAACAACAGCAGCACTACACTACTCGACTGTTCATAAGTTAATATTTCACTATTTTACTGCATTAACTACACTAAACATTAATTTTACGGTTACATATTAATAAGATAAACATTACACATTACTTATGCTATATAGCATGACATCATGTAATAAACAAACAAACACGTATCATTACAAGCTCAACACAGTAGACACAATGTCCATTGCCCAGACCGACAAGTGAAGCGCTAAGTCAGCATTATTAGAACACAACTTGAAGCATCTACAGTCTAATAACTTATTTAACATTATCAATCATACGCGAAACAAACACAAAACACATTTTGATACCCCCAGACATTCACATAGAAAATTATCGCTCAATAAAATTTAGATCGAATCACATTCGACTGCAATACCAATGTGCGCATGCGCCACCGGAATTTAAAACTCATTTTAATTGGACATATTTAAATATACACATGGCTTAATAACAGTAATATATACAGTACTGAGTACCGTCCAGAAAAAAATGAATTAAACCTCAGAAAAAAAAATACAATGATTTTGCACGACTGACCACTGTTCCCGTTCTACCTTTAACCAGACTGGTCATTTACCATCACGTGACTACTCAGTGCCCCATTGTCTCGCTCACCTTAACGTTATACAATGCTACATTAGAGTTGTTGTTTTTTTTATCACCATTTTGGAAACATGACCCGACCCCCAAAAATGGGAATTTTTTCGCGTCGTTTTAGACAAAATTGGGTAATATGTACACCCTGTTATATATTACAAATAAACAAAATAATCAAATATTTGGTTCATTCAACCCTTACATCATTCGAACTCTCTACATTCAACCCCAGACACATTGTAAAATGGCGATATTTTTCGTTAATCTTGTTTTTCATTTGTTGTTCCTTAAGTTGGGAATTTTCTCATTGAAATTGGAAAAAACATACTTTTTGTAATTGGGAACACGACCCAATATCGTTCGTCAAATGGGTCAAAAAAAAAAAAAAAAAGCAAAAAAAAAGCCCTGAACATATACTGTGCTATATTGGTAATGCGCAGACTTACTATTCATAATAACTTTTGCGAGAGTTTGTAACATGTAAAGCGTGTGGTAAAATTCAGGTCAATGTCACTTAGTACTATTAAATGTTGTAATATATACATAGGAGTTGCATTCTTTACTTTGGCGCTCAGCATATAAGGGTAGTTGCAGGACTGGTTGGCCCGGTGTCAGGATAATGTGACTGGGTATGGTATCATGCCACATGTCTACGGCGTGATACTGCAGTGTGGCAGCACTTTATCTGTTTCAAGTAGACACCGTCTCCAAATAACTGAAATACTGTCGGTGAGACGTAAAACCCAACAAACATATATCCTTTATCTATGTTTTGGACAAACGTGTTTATACACAATATGTGAGCAAAGTCCATTTTGTTACAATTCAATTTAGGCATGTACCACTTAACGGATATGATACCGCAAAGAAATGGTGGCGTTATAACACCAGCAATAACATGGTTTTGTGCTGCTACTGAATTCCAACTTAAGTCCGAGGCGGCATCATACTAAACAACAATTAAACATTAATCAAATCCGTTTTACGTTGACGTGAAAACAAGTTCTCTATACTGTTGCCTACCATTTTGAAAATAAAAATGGTTTTGAAAAAGTCATTAAATATTCCAAATCACGACCGTTAGATCTTGGGATCTTAATTTTCCCTCTTTTGAATGTGTATGCATATTTTCACGTGGCATGAATTCTACGTTTCAATTATCAAGATAAAAACCATACACCCACACGCATAGCTTAGCAATTAATTATTTTGGAATGAAATGAATGTACTGCCAGAAGATATACACGGTTTCACAAATCTAGGCTGGTGCGTTTCTAAACCGAGGTTATTTTTTTGCATGATACATATCAGTTACAAGGAATATTTATTATTTAATCAAAATGAATAATTCGAACGAATAACGGGTTTCAAGGCATATCGGCGTGTCCTGGTACAGTGCCATACAGGTTCATTTGTATAGACAATGTTATGTTGTTATTCTTATATATTGTTATTTGTTATGGTGCCGAAGTTATTTTTATGTTAATAAATTGTTACTTACTAGTCGTCCATTGAAAGCCAGAAGGGGCTATCAGCATATGTAAAAAGAAGGCTGATAGCCCCTTCTGGCTTTCAATGGACGTAGTATGGTGATTATAATGTTATTTTTATGTTACGTTTTTATTCTTATGTTAATGTGCTTATGTTATTATCCTTTATGATTATTCATAAAGGTGAGTGTCTCATTTTATCTCTTTGGTGTATATTAATTCAAAGAACTGAAGGCAGTGTGCAGCAATGGGAATTCTTCATAATTTGAGTTACAAAAGTGTATGACCAAACAGAGGAGACCCTGGTTAGACAATCTCAGAGAGGATCTGTCTTAAATAGGTCTGCTTTATTTGCCATCCCGCTCTGACACAGTGCAGATTTCGGTGGCATTCAAATAATTATAGTATGTTTAATAGTCGTGAATGATACGTTTTGTTATTTCATATTCCTAAATCATGTGGTCTGACTGCACATAAATGATACATTACAGCACGCAAAACAACTGTGGATTTTGTTAAACATGCGTGCGTTCAATATGCCATACCGTTTGCAGCCGGTCTTTTTACAGTCAGTCATGAAGTTGTCTTCGAAAAATATATCACACTGTTCACGAGTGTTGTCGTGGTTTATGTCACTAAGATAACTTCATAGATTACAAAGCGTACTGTTGCATACGGTTCGGCATACTGAACGCTCGCCATGGATAAAGCTTTGGAAAACCTCGGCAATCAGCAGATATATTTCGCACTAATTTTCATTTTGATATACGTTTAAAGGGGATTTGAAGGAGTTTCAGCGGGGATTTTTCTAGCGAACAGACTTGTTCTAAAATTTTGCACATGTTGCTCAGTGATTACTGGTTGAAATGTTATTGAGTTAAAAGACGAAGCTCGGGGGAAAAAACATTCAGTTATGTTGTAGAGTTTTGGTATTTATCGCCGTTACAATAGTTCCCGGCTTATTACAGTTTTATTACAGAGAAAATCCTCAAAAGCACCTGTGCGCCCGGGGAGAACCACCTACCTATCCCTAGCCAGCAGGAAGGCTTCTTTACATGAAACATCCGGGTGACCCAGTCAGATTTCGAACCAGCAGCTGTGAGGGACTGAGTAATTGATTGACTTTAACCAATAGACTATAGGCTATAAAATATTTTATTTAGTCTGAAAAAAGTGTTTGTTTACTTTTGCAGGCTGTGTGGAAAGACAATGTGGGCTCGATTTCGTACTATTTGAAATTATTGCGGCAAAATGACCAACAACTTGAAATTCATCTGTCGTCTGCAGCAACAATGAATGTGACCAGCACTAACAAAGCGGAGGCTACCAAGGAAACGACAACAGTAAAGATCGTGACAAAAGAAGAGCGATTGGCGTTGCTGAAAAAAGCTATACTTAACAAAGAGTCATTGCCCCTACTAACGCTATTTACCTCATGGGGATACAGTGTTGATAAAAATTTGGTCCATAATTTAACAGCAGTAAACTGGGAGTCATTAAAGCCTTTTGTGATTCCAGTGATATTTACAAACGAATCCGCAGTAGCAGACGCTTGTACAAAACGCGGTTGGAAAGTGTTCCCCGTCACACAAGCTGCTGCTGAGGGCATTCCTGTGTTAAAGACAATGTTTCTCGACGTCCTCAAGGCCTACAATACAACTTACTATGGATATGCAAATGGCGACATTTTATTCACGGATACACTGCTTGACACTCTTATGTCGCTTAATACTACCGGTCAAGTTTCAGACACGCCCACATTGATTGTTGGGAAACGCACAAATGTGGATAATGTGACAATGGCTGAAGGTTCCGACTGGGAAACAATTGCTAAAATCGCAAAGCGTAGAGGTAAACTGTTCACCGGATACGCTGAGGACTATTTTATTACGCAGCGTTCGTTCCCGTGGAAGGATATGGCGGAAGTTGTGATAGGGCGACGAGCATACGACAATTGGTTGGTGTTTAACTCGCGGAAGTCAAAGCATGTTGTGATTGATGCAACGGGAACAGTTTTAGCCGTGCACCAGACGACAAAGGCGGGTAATTTTGAAGGCCACGGCCACAAAAATAGGGACTACAACCATAACTTGCTGGTGAAATTGTACAAGCAGATAAAATATAACGCGGGAGTTGTAGACTGTATAGAAAAACACACTAAATACGAGGGTGGAAAAATAAATCTGAAAACTAGGAATGTTGGTAAGGGCTGTGCCGTATAGTGAAAAAAATATAGGTTGAATGTGAAAACAAGTCTTTTTATTGATGCATTTGTTACATATTCATGGTCAATATTTAAATATACATAACGTATGCTGCCAACATATGCTGCCTAATCTTACACAGCTATTATTTTCCCTGGTCACACACACACCTTTGTCAAACATACATTTACATACTTTTGACATAATACTTCCATACGCATCCACGTTCTGCTGAAGATATTTAAGTCTATTCCTAGGATTTGAGAAGCACAATATCATTCAAACTTTGATCTAACCAAATACTCAAATGTGAAATGCATGTCTCAGCATCTTTCATCGTTATCTATGTCAATGTGTCGTAAAAATATAGAAACATAGTGAAATAAAAACAACTATAATCTAAGGGTTGTCAGTCTCTATCAGTACGGGCTGGAAGCCTGACGTGCTGGGAGCCTGACGTGCTGGAAGCCTGACGTGCTGGAAGCCTGCTTAAATACGAGTTTTGACAGTTGTACTCCGAGTCTGTCGAATGTGACAACCTTCATTAGTAGACCAAGCCTGCTGCATTGGAGACGGAGAGAAATGTAATAAGGTTTTTAATCCTTATTCAAAAATCAAGTATAGTTTTGTCCTAAGTATTCTGACTGGAATAATGTAAGGCCATAGAATGACGCGGTATCTGTAATAAAAGCCAATTTTATGGAAATATTTATAAATGTGTTCAGACTGCCAAGCACTTCAAAATGACACAACCCCTTCTACTAGGCTCATGGTCTTAAATTCATTCAAATGATTTCTAGCCATCCTTCAAAATATCAGCATGTATAATTTCAATTAACATGCAGGGATTTTGTGAAATGTATCCTCTGCCAAATTTCCCACTTGTCATTGGTAACATGATTCGCTAGATCATTCGGAAGCTTGAATTTCTTTTGCGTAACCTTTTTTAAAGAGTTCAAACTATTTAGTCTTTCCCATCCTAATAGCCATATTCCAAACTTTTTAGTCTTAATTAACTATTTCTTTAATAATACTACCTGATATGTATTACATATAAAGTTATTTTTTCACTTGGGCTTGATCAAAACTATTTGTCAACTATGTTTACCTGTCGTAATGCTCCAGAAGAGCTGGATAGACAAGAATCATCCGTTCGTCGTGCTATAAAGTGTCCGTATCGTTTTTTTGTTTTTTTGTTGTTTTTTTGCTGTAGCAGTGGTTATCACCATCTGCCATAACAGCTCAGAGAGGGTAAAGTCACTGACTTTAACACTCACTCAGCCCCTCACCGCGTGGGTTCGAATCCCGGCAGGGTCATTCGGATTTTCATGTGAGGAAGCCTTCCAGCAGGCTTGCGGTAGGTCGGTGGTTCTACCCGGATGCCTCTGTGTATTTGGGGTCTTTCCCCACCTGTAATTAGCTGGACGTCGCTATATGACTGAAATACTGTCGAAGCGACGATACATTCAAATAGTCAAGTCACGTTGTAATAGGTCAGCTTCTAGGTAAATGGGCGTTGTTTGTAACTCTTGTTTACCGTACTCTGTTAAAGCTATATTTAAGAATCACTGCCAAAAACATATTATACTTGCAAATCCTTTAAACTTCACAGTTCAAACTCCGTTATAAAAACAGTAGAGTCATTAAGACTAAGTACTTTCGGTAACTAATATATTGCAGTCTATTGCCAAAGTCGAATTGTTATAGTCGCTGACTCACTATAGCTTAACCCTTACCATTGCTGGTTGAACCACTTTTTCAATATGGGAAAGCATAGCAGGCTTCTTCAACCCGTGTGCCTCTGTATCTCTGTACTCATTTTTTTTTCTGAAATATTATCGCAGCGACGGTCAGCTCCAGTACAACAGTTGCTAAAAACACCTGTATACATGTTTTTTCATGTGCCTTCGACGTTTTAAAGGCATAATAGTGTTGAGTTACTTAGCATTCCAGTTTTGAAACAAAGTGTGTATTGATATTACAATTGTTCAAACTTAAAAACGCTTTGTAACAATATTATTTGTTAACATTCCCGAAATATATATATACATGTTTTTGTTGTATTCATTTGCGATGTCTATATTTGTTTAACATTCCTAATCAATATAAAGATAAATGCAATACAAGTAATTCCAATCTAATTAACCCTTACAATGCTACGGGCACTTTCGACTGCCGCTGCTACCAGTGCAGACCAAGATCAGCCTGCACAACCATGCATTCTGATCATGGTCTGCACTGTTCGCTATAAAGTCAGTCAAAAATGAAGAAAAGACAAGACCAATTAATAAATTAATCATGGTAAGTGTTAAGACAGAATTAAATAATTGATCTGTTACTATACAATTCATGTTTGTGTTTCCACGATGCATCTGAAGATGAAATGTTTACTTTTCGCTTAAGTCAAAGAGCAATATTCGTTGTTTTTTTTGTTGTTTTTTTTGTTTTTTGTTGCTTTTTGGGGGGTGGGGGCGGGGGATCATTCTGCTTAATCATTCCTGAAGTATGTTAAGAATTTCTGTATCTGTAAATATGTTTTGAATTCGTCGTGTAGATAGGATACTGAAGTTGTGATAGTGTATTAAGTAACGAGTTTCGCGAATATTGTCAGATTAACTATTCATACCTTATTTTAAGGGAAAACAGCAAATACTGGATGCCATTTGTTTTCGTTCTTCTCAATGAAGAATGCAAGAAGTCATGTCTTTGAACTGTTCTAATGATTGTTTGTCTATTTAAGATAACTTAGAGGTGTCTTCCAAATCAACATACATGATTAAAACACAGATTTTTTTTGTGTGTATTTTTTTTCTTTTTCAATTTATTTATTTTTCATGAAACTAGCCTAAATTCTTAAATTGAAACATGTCTATATCATTCAAAATTGAATAAATTAAAGTTGTTGCTGGCGTATAAAATGGAGTTTCGTTGTTATTAGTAAGCGCATATGCGTTTTGCTAAGTAAGTAATATAGTACACAATATTCATCATGCGATGGTGGATGTTTATTTTTGTAAAATCTGGTACGAAATTAGCTTTTCTATAGAATACATGAATTTTTTTTTCAATTGGTGGTTATATAAAAATGTTTTGTTGTTGTTGTTTTTTTTCTATGAGAGATATATTTAGATGTTTAAGATAATGTCATACCGCCAAATAATCTTTATAAGCCAACATGTACATTAAGCATGTAAACACAGACACTTAAATTTTTACTTGTAAATTTAAAACTTATGAACTTACTTTCGAAATTATGTGCTGTCTTAGTTGTTAATGTGATTCTGTGTATTATTATTTAAAAATATTTTTTCATATTTCAATAGCTTTAATACAAATTGATGCTTATTTTATAAACATTTATCTCCTGAGTTAACATAGTATATTACAAGAAATACCAGTAAGAAGAGATTTGATGTCACTTTGATATTTTGTGTATAATCAAAAGTGTGTGTGTGTGTGTGTGTGTTTTTTTTTTTTTTTTTTTTTTTCATGGTGTTTAAGCTCTTTATAAAAATGTTTACATTCCAATCTTCACAATTGATTAAAACTGAAAAATTAGCCCAACGTGGAGACAGTATCTGTGAAATTCAACACATTCAGATGTAGCTTAACCACAACTACTTTTATTTAA
>CM037784.1:3093890-3143890 GCA_021229015.1 Solen grandis | reverse complement strand
ACCATTCAAACATAGTTACTCATGTTAAATCGGTATTCAATCATTTATTGACACAATCTCAATGATATAGAAACGATGTCTCAAACGAAAAGAGCATGGAAACTACGTAAGTAACCACATTAGTAACGTTCAGAAAATGTTTGGAAGATTCAATAGATCTTGCATAGCTAAGAATTTTGAATATTAGTACGTGCCCTCTTACAATTTGAGAAGATGGAAATAGGTTCCTTCGTTCAACCGAAATTCTTAACCAGTACTATATTTTTTTGGCAAACTGAGGATTATTCAACTAAATTCAGGGGAGATGGGTGGCTGAAAAGGAGAATCGATCAAATTCATGTTTAAAAAAAATTTAATCCAATTTGTGTTGACATGATAGAAGGTGTGAAAGGTAGCGTGTTTCTGTCAAAAAAAATCTTTGTGTGCTGGGCCAAGGTGTCATTGGTTTGAATCTTGCATTCTTCTTCTAATGTAATGACTAGCAATCATTTTCTGTTTATTATGGCCATACTTCAGATCTTGTGTTCAAGGATAAACCATCAGTTTTTTTGTTTGTTTTTTGCTGAAGAAACAGCATGCAGGATAGACTTGGTTCAACCAGTTCCGGGTGCGATACCCTTGCTCATTTTGCGAATATACCCTTAGTTCTTTAGTGTGCCTGGTGTATAGCATCGAGACATAACATAGGATAGAGTTCAGTTGACCTACTAGACTTTAAATAAAATGTGTTTTTTTTAACCTACAAACTCTATAGGGTTGTTGAGTTCATCCCAGCGAAGTAGGTGGGTAGACTAGATAGCAATATGGCAGATGGAAAGCATCTTTGCAAATTTATAGCAAATTATAAATATCTATGATATTCTGTCTTTATTTAAGCCTGTAAGTAGCCTTAAAACAAGCTGGCAGCAAATTTATTCAAGCACAAGCACAAAAAAGTCATAAATTAAAGATCTTTTGTTTTAATCATATATGTTTGTTTATAAATTACGTCACAAGGCATAAACCTTATGTGTTCAGTTGATTGCTCACTAGAGAATATTTATTCATCATCATGATCTTTAGTGATTGCCTCACTCTGAGAAGAGTATATTTGTGATTATTACATCATACTAGTTAACTTGAGTAGAACTATAGTTGGTTAACTCGCTCTAGACTAGGAGACAAGTTCCTGAGTACTGGGTACACTAGGTTCCCATAGCATGTGCCAGGCCAGGGTGCATCTGGTACCAATTTTACACATCTTTGATTTGACACAGTCACTGGAGAAAGTGCCCTGGTTTTGATTTGAACCCCAAACCTTCTGATCACAAAGCAGACACTCTACCATTAAGCTTTTTCACCAGCTTTCCATGTTGAAATCAGTTGAAATGGTGTCAAATAAAGGACAAAAACATTTGGACCCTGGGTTTGGTTGAAATGCCATGTCAAATAAAGGACAAAGATGTTAAAACCAGCTCTGTAAAGTTTTAGGAGAGAGGTGAAGTTAGTCAGGATAGAGCATTCACTTGTTTGATCTTAGTCAAAGCAAGCCCCATTTGTCCTGACAGGAGATGAACTCTTTCAGAATTTTGCCATGACTCTTTGGACAGTTGAACAATGTCACTGAATCCTATAAAACTCACATCTTGTCTCATCTATGGCTGCCAGTCAGTGCACAAAGTATCATGATACACTTGAAGCGTACCACAATATATTGAAATACGTTATGAGCTATTG
The DNA here is from genome assembly GCA_021229015.1 of Solen grandis. NCBI lineage: Eukaryota > Metazoa > Mollusca > Bivalvia > Adapedonta > Solenidae > Solen > Solen grandis. The sequence continues at coordinate 3,142,174 of CM037784.1, read as the reverse complement.
TAATACATAATATATTGCCATGTTTGACCATACTATAATTAGAGGTCATTTCAAACAATGTCTTGTTTGGTGAAATAATAAGCTGAATAAAATGCAAATGCTCTAAAATCAAGTATGCTTTGTTTCTCAAAGTGTTCTGAATTATCTTTCCCTGACATGGATTTGGTCGAAGACTTGTTTGTAGGTGATTGTCTTCAATCTTTACTTGAAACTTTGACTTTGGATAGCAGCAACGAAACTACAGCATAGGATATCGGCAAAAACCTGTATGTTTGTTATATACTGTGGTATAACACTGACTTTACTTAGTATTGTGATATTCCAGTGCGGTTACTCTTTTTACCGGAATCCCCCTATTTACCGGAATCTACCGGAATCCACTTAGATTTTACCGGAATCCACCTTATTTTCATGTCAAATAAAGCATATTTTGACTTACGTTATTGAAAGTACCTAATAAAATGTGATCACATGAAAGCCAACTGCATTTAGCATTTTTGTTCTTTTCCTAACGGACATTTCATGTATTTGACTTACCGGTACCAACTAAGTGGATTCCGGCATGAAGTCATCCTCGTGGTTTTGAATGACTATTTCATCTGATCTTCGTAATAATACTAATAAAAATTGTCATATCCTTTTCATCTTTTAGTTTTCAGTGGTTGGTACATAGAGCTTTATAAAAGTTAAGTAAACTGATCGTAACATTACACAACATGGCCGATTTATTAAGTGGAATATGCGGCATCAACATAGAATCACGTCTCATGAAATAGACAGCGTGAGTTTGAGTACGAGGCTCTATCGCTGACAATATTGGTCTGACTATTTCTTAAATTGCAATTAAATTTTAAACAAAATTATGAATTTGAAGAGTGCTTAACTATGACACTTATAAAGGTCATTTTATTCCTAACCAAAATATACTTTCAATGTATAAATAATGTACATCCCTAATCGCCTTTTCAGTCACCGCCACCTTTTTATTTTAAATCAGATTACACAATCAAAATTTACAGGTTGCAGAGCTAAAAGAATACCTTGCGGCTATGCGGTCTTTGATTAACAAAGAAGAATTTAACGCGAGTAATGAGTGTGTGATTTCTAAATTAAAGAATAAATTAAGAAAGATTAACACGTAATTAAGTGGCGTTTTAACAAGTCCTATCTTCCTTGGCCCCATATTTATACAAATCATTATATATCCGCCCATTTTGTGTTTTGTTGTTATTCCATTTGGATTTGAAGTTTCCAATTACTCGTTTAATTGGTAAAACAAACATAAAATTGCTGCAGAGCCTCGTTTCTTAACTTAACGATGTCAATTCCGGTCTACCTCGGTATAAATAAAATGGTATATAGTAGGCCTAACATGACAGTCAAAATACAGACAAAAGCTATATCAAAAGTGTTTTATTATAACTGTCATATTTAATAAACAGATTTGACGTAAAAATTATTGATGTTTTGGTGAATCAAAGTGAATTACATGTATCAGTATCTTCAATAATGCCGCGTGACGCCTCTATGGAGTTACTGATCATAAGTGTGCCGCGTGACAGTTGACGCGTGTACAGTATTTCACCTTGCGGCACGCTTTCGGTAATTGGATTATCACCTTTATCGAAGTTACAGTGGTCATGCCAATCACCCCAGTTGTGCATGTATGTATAATATCAAATAGAAAATAATTTTTCGTTTGTAAGTTTATGGAACCGTACTAAATGTTTTATATTATATATGGGTATTATTAAAGCGCGCCAGTTATATCTACAAATGGAAACATCATTTCTCATAATCATATGAGAGAGAGAACGAGAACGAGAGAGAGAGAAATACATGCAATTTCTAGTCAAACAACCACCAAGGAAAAAAAAAACTGTACCTGGCTTTTAGGTTGATACCGGATAATACACGGTGAAGTGATTCTGCCATTTCGTTCGGTAAACGAAACAAATTATAAATAAAAGCTATCGGTATCAACCATAGGCAATTATAAGACGAAAATGATATGACATGTAAGTTTAATAAGATAAAACAATAATATTAACCTTGAAAAGTTACCTTGTCTGAATCGGAATCTCTTTAAATAGCTAAGTCGATTTCGTACAGTAAACGACAACGTAGGCCTACGTCAAATGTCATTTAAAAACTGATACAAATGTATTTAATGAAATTCATTACTAATATCGTATTAAAGTCCATTAATTATAATAAAAAACATATAAAAATAACATAATACAAGATTAATAAGGGGGATTCCGGTAAAATCTAAGTGGATTCCGGTAGATTCCGGTAAATAGGGGGATTCCGGTAAAAAGAGACACCCTTCCAGTGTACCATTGCAGCTCTAATCACCATGTACCATTTGAGTTTCATTGGACACTGGTACAAGCCTAGAATATCAATTGTCTAATGCTCTTGGGACTGTAAGTTATGGTGCATTATTTAGTACACTTCTGAGAATGAATCATAACAGAGAGTTCTTTGTTTGATCCCTGTTGGCTTCATACCAAAGTCTTTGAACATGGTTCTGGTATATCTCTCTTGTGTTTGGTGCTTAGCATGTAGGTGTTCCAGGACTAGGTGCCTAGTCTGGATAATATGACTGGGTGTTAATGTTATCATTCCACTTGTGACAGTATGATATCACAGTAAATTGAGTAATTTGAGAAAAGCAGTACTATAAGTCTCATATAGACAAAAGTCCTCAAATTACTTTATGTCCGTGGTTTTCAAATCTATTAAAGCAAGCAAGCAAAGTAACTCAGTTAACAAATATATAGTTTTTATGTGTGCAATTTCAGTGTAAACTTAGCCATGAAAAAAATGCAAATTAAGTTGCTAGAAATTAGAATTTAGTAGAAACACTTATTTATATTGAAATTTTAAAAAATGATATTAGTAAATAACATAATTATCTTCATATAATATTATTAATATTATATGCAACACGATGCAAACATAAAATGACATGTCAAATCTTGGGTCCCAAATCTCCCTGTAAAAAAATTGAAACCTTCCTGACCCAGAAAACATTGGCAAGATTTTTCCCTGATACTTAATACAATAAAGGGTCAAAATAACAGTGACTGCAAATGTTTCATCTGCAGTACTGCTTTTATTTAGCTAGCTTTATATAACCAGGTAAAATCCTACTGCCCCGAGCTGGTATCGAACTCGGGACACTCGGTATGCAAATCGGACACTCTACCACGTCACCACAAAAGCTAGCTCTATGGCAAGATAGTACAAGTGCCATTGTATACCTCTACTACATACACCCCCTCCTTTCAAGAATCTGTCCTCAGATTCCTGGAGTATGAACGTCTATGGGACTTTCTAAGGGTGCAATCCCTTCTACAACTGTGAGTTATTTACGTTGGGCGCCAAATATAACCAGGTAAAATCCTACTGCCCCGAGCTGGTATCGAACTCGGGACACTCGGTATGCAAATCGGACACTCTACCATGTCGCCACAAAAGCTAGCTCTATGGCAAGATAGTACAAGTGCCATTGTATACCTCTACTACTTTTATTTTGCAGATGATTGAGAACTTGAGAAGGATTTTTCATTGACAGACGGTGTCAATCCTTACAATCAGAAATAAATCTTCTGTTATGTTGTTACCAACCAAACCCTGCTACTCCACCTAAAATCATAAACTGAAATTTTTTTTTGATGAATAAGAAATCATTGTTGACGATAAATCAGCATGGTATTCGTCAGATTTATCAGTCTAACACTTTCAAAACACTTTTCTATTACAGAGGAGTTTGTGGCCCATGGCGCGGATGTAAATTGTCTGGCAATGGGACACAAGACTGGGCGTGTCATGGTGACTGGGGGAGAGGACAGGAGAGTCAACTTGTGGGCAGCTGGCAAACCCAACTGTATCATGGTACGTTCTATTAATCTCTTGCAGGGGTGTCTGTGTGTGTTAGAGGGGTGTCAGGGTGTGATGTGTGTCATACTAAACTTATGGTAGATTCCATATTCATATTGGAGGGGTATTGGAGGAGGACAATTTTTTGTGTCACCTGCTGTAAGCAGAGGTGACACATATGGATCACTTTCCCGTCGTCTGTCCATCTGTCCTTGCGTTACACATTTTCCGTCACGCTTCAGCAGGTGACATGTGTTCCAGACAACAATGTTGTGCTAATACAGCTAAGTCCTATGTTAGGCTACATTTCATTTGCCATTTTTTCCCAATTTGGAGTCAAAATCATCCCAGAATCATGTACTTAATTAAATTTTCCCTTTAAAAGGGTTAGAATTATTAACATTTTGTTTCTTAACATAAGTCATTAAGAATAAAAGTAGATCACACTATTTAAGTTATTTAATTGCTAGCCTGATATTTTACTTTGTATTTGAGTTGCCAAAACTGATTTATTTATATGTTGTTTTTTCCCAAAAGTTTTGTGCAATTGAAAGGAAAGGGCTTCATCCAAAGCCTTGTAGATGTGTTAAATAGTTTGAAACAGGTTGTGTCCATATGTAAGGGTGTTTTGGTGGGTGCTATAGCTACTTTTTTTTTTTTTTTTTAATTTTGGCACACTTCACTTATTAACCTGTTCATTTAAGAACTTAGGGCTGATATTTTATCCAAAACTATTTATTTCAAAATGTCATATTGTAGGTATATTTACCCTCATCTCATGAATATTCATGTAAAATTTATGATTTGAGGAATAGTAACTGGCAGTCTCATTAAAATCAGATTCAATATGCTAACTCATATAACGTATAGAGGGTCGTCTCAGATTGACCTTTGTATAAGCCAATCAAATCAGTAGCTACATAATCATTTGGTATATCAGGGAAAAGTAACCGCATCAGTCTCACAATAGGGTAGAAAGATGTCTAGGCAGCCGAGTAGCTCATTCGGTAGAGCATTTGCCCTGTAAGCAAAAGGCCCCGTGTTCGATTCCCGGTCAAGCTGCACATATTTCTTACCCTGTTTTACAGAAGTCATTTAGAAACGCGCTATTTAATTGGTTTTAAATTGAGCACTTATGTATGCATATAAATCACTTAAAAGGTCAATCTGATGTGACCCCTAATGCGATGTTTTCAGATCCTAATCACGGATAGTAGAAGAGTGCAAATTAGGATATGATTTTAATGAGATTGAGTAACTGGTTTTTGAAATAATGGATTTTTCTTTGTCACAGATGACTGTGTAGAAACTGAGGTACAATAATGCATGAACAAACAGAGGAGACCCTGTTTAGACAGCTCCTGTCTGATTTGGGTCTGCTCTGTTTGCCTATGCATCAAAATGAGTTCATATGAAGTAAAGGGTTAAAAGCATACCAGGCTTTTTGATGTCAGGAAAATTTATGATACAACCTTCCAAAATCTTAGTTTAGACTAACATCAGCATGAATTTATTGGAATGTGCCCCAGACTGGTTATCTGGTATACTTGTCCTCTGATCTGTCTGCTGTCCCCACACCTGTGTTTACATACCTGGCCATGATATGGCTGTTGATGGTGCTGGCTGGGTGCTGTAGATATGTGACACAAGTCATGGTAGGTATGTTCCTCAGTCTGGGCAAACATTGCGTGTGTTGTTAAAGAAAGTCAGACAGAAAATACTTATTCATTTCCATGGAAAACTTATTTTTGCTGATTTCAAAATGATTTTACCTACAAATAGAAATTTAATGGTCTTTAATGCCATACAAAATGAATGATTTTCCAGTAAAGAAAAGGAATAAGACATATCCTGTATAATTAAAAGACTAATTGAATTTCTTCATGGTGACTTTCATTTGGGAAGTACATTCAGTAGATTTTCAAGTATGTCAGTAACTGTCGTGTATGATAGTGAATAATCCAATAGAAATTAGGAAGAATGTGTTACATGAACTGTGTATTGACACTATTGAATACAGCCATAAAATACATTTACCATATTTCCCCAATTAAACATCCTTGGGTCTTGACATTTTCCTTGAAAAAAAAAATCAGTTTAAAATAAAGCCTACATGTTAAAAACGCCCCTCCCATTTCATTATTCACCTTTCAATGAAACATGTCCACTTAGGATAGTGTTGTGTTTAGGTTTTATTTAAATAAATATGTTACATCATAAGATCTACTTCTGTGTAAGATGTCATTTGCCACAGAACAGCGTTTTCTTTCATCGATATGTAAATGACTTTTGGCTAATAGACATGGTCACATGGTTTCAAATTACACAGTAGCAATAAAATCAGGTATGTTAGAAATATGCTATTGATAGAAAAATGATGGTGCCTATAAATGTGTTATGTTCAGCTAGGGTGTAATAGAATCTTCTTTTTTTTCTGTAAGAATCTAATTAATTTTAAAAAAAATCAGAATAAATATTTTTTGTGATGATAATTTTATAAGTTTGGAAAAATCCTCCATATTTATGTTTGTACATGAATATTTTGTTATCTTATTTTATCATATCCCCCTTTCAGTTTGTCCCTTTAGAGTTATTTTAAAAGCAATTTTTTCTTCTTTTTGTGTCAGATATAACCATGAAACCACATATACTGGGTTAATCTTTTGGCCATACCCATAAATGCTGTGATTATTAAGCATGATTGTTTGCCGTGGGGTCTATTTGTCTGCTTGGATGCACATTGGAGATATTTAATGTTTATTTACCTGTGATGATGGGGGTAACCGCTACACAATACGTGTTGTGATGTCGTATCGAGCTGGTAGTTGAGTCCTGAAGCGTGCTGTGTGTACCTTGTGTGGGTTGATATTTTAAAGGAGAATGACTGAGTTTCATACCCTGAAAAATCATCTCAAGTTAAAACTTTTCTCAAGGGAAAAATAAGTGTTTTTTCAAAGAAAGTACATGTATATCTGCTTTATCGTTCTTGGATACTTACAAATATGTCTGTAATGGTTTTTCTTTGATCCCCGTCATCTAATGAATTAGGTGTTAGGTTTGAAAACAAATTATAGAGTTAAGAAATATGTAATGGTTTCTTGTGGATACATCCCCTGATAAGACAGTGCTTGGTTGGCTTATCAGGTGATACCAAACTTTTCATTAGTCATGATCATCAGTAACTTGAGATGAGGAGGCAGTGTTGTAAAATTTAGTCAACCTGTTGATAGTCTGGTCTGACACGGCATTTTCATGGCCTATAAGTGGAGAACTATCTTCATCTAATGTAGACTTGGTCCCCTAATGACTGACTGGTTGGACTCGGAAACTCAGCAGACAAGTGTATATTAAGATACCTGGCTAGAATTCCACCAACTATACTTAGTGCTAGGTAATACTTAAATACTTAGGTGCAACTTTTAGCATTCTTGTTTCTATAATAAAAATACCCAAATATTCCATTTCTTAAACAGATATTGTAAGTTGTTCATGTATAATTTGATGTCAACTTAAATAGTCATGTACTTGAATATTTGATAAAACAGAAATTGAATCCAACCCAAGTTAAGATTTGAATATTACTTAGTGCTTATTATTTTTGTTGGAACTGCAGCCTGTTTATTAACTATCCCTGGTGAGGGAGACTGGCTACCAAAAGCTTCTGATTCAGTTAAAACTATTCTCACTCTAAATAATTAAATTCACTCTAACTCAATAGTCGGCAAAAGTATGCCTTTCTCAAGAAAAAAAAAACATGATTTTTTAGCAAGTTCTCATTATAGACGTTTGAATAGTCGCCATATTGTTGTTGCTTGTAAGAAAGGAATTGAAAGATGTCAGTTGCATGCTGATTGTTGGACTGTTGATTTTTCCATCCAAGGGAAAGAGGTTTATGGTAAATATATGTCCAGTTTTTCTTTAAAAAAAAAAAAGAAAAAAAATTGTTTTAAGGAAATGTGCCAGTCTGCAAAAGAGTATTTTATAGGGGACTGCAGGGTGGGAGGGGGGTGGACAGACAATTTTTTCCCTTTACGATTCACATGACCTTCAAATTTTGGAAAGAATTAGAATAGGCTTTTATTTATTCTATGTTTTGGACAAGAGTTTTTTTGTTTGTTTTTTCTCTAAACAGGCAACTTTGCCTTTTAATCTAACTGTATAAGTTGTATATTTTTGGAAGATTTGGAAATAGTGTCAATTTGTGTCTGAGAAAGGAGCATTTAGCAAGATGAAGTTACAGCATGTATGTGTGTGTTGATGTTTTGTCATGTTGCCCCATGTTGTAGGATTCTGATGAAACGTTTCAAGATTTCACATCAACAGCGGTAAGTCAGGGGACACAACTCTGTAATCATAACATGGCTAACAGTCCTCTTCTTTGCATGTTTTCTTTTTTCTTAAATATCAATTTGATTTCTTTTTGCAGTAAGTTTGAAATAAGAAATTAAGTTGTCAACTTGTTTAACTTGTTTCATGTATTTTTTTTTTTTTTTGTCTGTGATTGTGTCTCGAGTCCTTTTTAAGATTGATAAGTTTTTTATCATGAGTGTTTAGGCTTCTCGTTACATTGTTTCATTTGTAGACATGTAAGTAAGTGACTTTCTACATCTTTTATTTATAGATAGTATATATATTGTCAAGGAAAATCAAAAAGTCAGCAGAATACTGGGAATGTTTAAGTTTCCATACCTGCTTTACAAAAGAAGTTGAATAGGTTTCAATAGGGTTATCATGATAATACTAGAAATATATGACAATATATTGCAATATATAGAGAGGGTATGCAGTATGTAACAGATTGGCATATTTGAATATAATATATTTGAATATAATATAATTTGGGGCTTTTTCAAACAATATATTGTTTCAATGAAATAATCAACAAATATTCCTGACAGGAATACTGCAAATGTTCTGAAATAGAGCACGCTGAGTTTCTAGAATGATTTAGAATTAACTCACCTGAAACCCTTTTCATTCGTTTGTGGGTGATTGCTTTTGGTCTTTCCATGAAGACGCAAAAATTGTGGCAGCATAGAATCATTGTTGGCGAAAACCTAAATTTTCATTATTTTCATTTTGTATTGCTGCACAATATTAACATTACTCAGTATCGCAAGATACCTGTATACCGCAACAGCCCGAGTAAAAACTGAAGAAGAAAATATGTGCAAAACATAAATCAATAAGAATGATGTACATATTAACAAATGTATATGTTGATAATATATTGAGCTGAATTTAACTGGGGAAAAAAAAGTCCTCAACATTTTTGCTGTATTTTATAGAATTACAGAGTTTATTACTTCAAATTTTTGTGCAAAATTTTTAATATTCAAGATTTTTTTTCAAATTAATGAAGAAATATCAGATTTCTAACTTTGCTTACTCTTAATACAGTGTATATATGCAGCCTTACTTGTTGCAGTTATTTTTGCTTTTAATGAAAATACAGACTGTGTAGACCATACTACAGGCTTACCATCTCTCCTGGTTGTAAGGGTGCAAACATTGTATACAATGTACTACAGCTCTTTGGTGAAAGATTCATTGTACATACCGTTATTCATATATAAGTCATTTAGCAGTGCATTTTCATCTCATATGAGCTCAGAGATTCAGATTGGATCGGCCCTCCGGTCCAGGGCCGATAAAAGCTACAGATGACCGGAAAAAATAAACTCAGTACGCCCATCGGGCCGATAAAAATACAGTTCATCAGACAATGTGACCGACTAATGTCTGTACCGGACGGTGAAATTTCGACAATTAACCCTTTACTTCATAGAGTCCCACTCTGACGCATTTACTTATTACTTCATACAGACGCATTTTGTCTCAAATACCCGTTACTTCATGGAGACTCAATCTGACGCAGTCAGTTTTTAACAGCATAAATATCGGCAAAAAAGACTAAATAGCAATGTTGCTGTTGAAACTTTAATCATATTACAATCTATATAAAACATGTGTTTGTTATGAAAATAATTACATTAGAAACATTTTGATACTTGGGGTCGCCGGTTTGTATGCGTGTTCATAGGGACTCGTACGTTGTAAGAAATTTCGACCACCGGAAATATCGATATTTGCCAAAGTTTTTACGCATAAATATCTTTCTTTTTAGCTCACATGAGCACAACGTGCTCAAGGTGAGCTTTTCTGATCGCCTTTTGTCCGTCGTCCGTGCGTGCGTCCGTGCGTGCGTCCGGCGTCAACAATTGCTTCAAACATCTCCTCCTAAACGGCTTGGCCAATTTGATAAATATTTTGCAGGAATGTTCCTTGGATGAAGCTCTACTAAAGTTGTATAAATGGTTCTGGTCCATTGCATAATTAGGTCACAGGAGCTAAAAATAGATTTTAAAAATGCAAACTTTGAAAATCTTCTTCTGCAAAACTGCAAGGCCTAGAGCTTAGATATTTGGTATGTAGCATCATCTTATGGGCCACTACCAAGATTGTACAAATCATAGCTTATGGTGATAAATGACCCCGCACCAGGGGTCACTTGTTTTACACAGAGTTACATAGGAAAATCTTAAAAAATCTTCTTCCATGAATGCATAAGGCCTAGAGCTTAGATATTTGGTATGTAGCATCATCTTATGGGCCACTACCAAGATTGTACAAATCATAGCCCTATGGTGATAAATGACCCCACACCAGGGGTCACTTGTTTTACATAGAGTTAAATAGGAAAATCTTAAAAAAATCTTCTTCTATGAATCAATAAGGCCTAGAGCTAAGATTTTTGGTATGTAGTAGCATCTAATGGTTCATTACAAAGATTTTCAAAGTCTTGGCCCTACGGTGATAAATGACCCTGCGCCCAAGTCTTCTCTGAAACCATATGGCCCATTGCTTAGATATTTGGTGTGTAGTATTGTCAGGGGTAAAATGTTTTAGATTAAGTTATATCAGAATCCTTGTCTGTTTAAAAACCTTGACATCAGTTGAAGCAATGGTACTCAGGTGAGCGATTCAGGGCCATCATGGCCCTCTTGTCATAATTACTGGATTCTTTAAATTCAAATACATATATCAATCAATAAAATCAGGAATATGACTAAATAAATAGAATGATGCGTGTCAAGTTTCGTTTTCTTTTCTTCATGCTATTCAAGTTCTATCCAGTGGAAAATTACCTATGCAAATTTATTCTTCTCATGCTATTTTTTGAAACATTAGCGTCTGTCTATAAAAAGAACCAATAGAATTGTCAGATACCATAAATCACGTGCCACATGGTCACAAGTGTCGTTAAAACCGGAAATCGTGAGTCTTCTAAGAAATAAACAGGCCGTTATAAAATGTTGGCAAAAAACTGTCAATTATGATTGAAAAACAAAGAGTAGATAAGGTATCAAAGGATGTCGATCTATTATTGGGGGAATAAAATATATACTTTTAATTGATTTGTCAGCACTTTCAAGTTAGATCGTATTTAAAGAACACGACTGTCGCAGAATGGAAAATCATTCTGACGAGTCGGATTTTTCGGATTTTGCTGAATTCGCCTTGACTTTGATTAGATAGAAAGTCATATAAATTACAATTCTGTGTTTGATTTGATAAACAATCAAAATATCTTATATGTCCAATCTTTCTCTCACTCATCATCTTCAAAATTCTAGAAGTATGAATGATCTCACATTTCCATTTAAAGTTATTACCTGCTGTTTTCTTGAGTCAATATTTTTAGCTCACATGAGCACAACGTGCTCAAGGTGAGCTTTTCTGATCGCCTTTTGTCCGGCGTCCGTCGTCCGTGCGTGCGTCCGTCCGTGCGTGCGTCCGGCGTCAACAATTGCTTCAAACAACATCTCCTAAACGGCTTGGCCAATTTGAAAAATATTTTGCAGGAATGTTCCTTGGATGAAGCTCTACTAAAGTTGTATAAATGGTTCTGGTCCATCGCATAATTAGGTCACAGGAGCTAAAAATAGATTTTAAAAATGAAAATTTAAAAAATCTTCTTCTCTGAAACCACAAGGCCTAGCCTTTTGATTTTTGGTATGTAGCATGATCTTATGACTGTCTACCAGGATTGTACAAATTATGACCCTGGGGTCAAAATTGGCCCCGCCCCAGGGGTCACTTGATTTCACATAGGCTAATATAGGAAAAACTTGAAAAAATCTTCTTCTCCGAAACCACAAGGCCTAGACCTTTAGATTTTTGGTATGTAGCATCAACTTATGGGCCACTACCAAGATTGTACAAATCATAGCCCTATGGTGATAAATGACCCCGCACCAGGGGTCACTTGTTTTACATAGAGTTATATAGGAAAATCTTAAAAAATCTTCTTCCATGAATGCATAAGGCCTAGAGCTTAGATATTTGGTATGAAGCATCATCTTATGGGCCACTACCAAAATTGTACAAATCATAGCCCTATGGTGATAAATGACCCCGCACCAGGGGTCACTTGTTTTACATAGAGTTATATAGGAAAATCTTAAAAAATCTTCTTCCATGAATGCATAAGGCCTAGAGCTTAGATATTTGGTATGAAGCATCATCTTATGGGCCACTACCAAGATTGTACAAATCATAGCCCTATGGTGATAAATGACCCCGCACCAGGGGTCACTTGTTTTACATAGAGTTAATAGGAAAATCTTAAAAAATCTTCTTCATGAATCATAAGGCCTAGAGCTTAGATATTTGGTATGTAGCATCATCTTATGGGCCACTACCAAGATTGTACAAATCATAGCCCTATGGTGATAAATGACCCCGCACCAGGGGTCACTTGTTTTACAAGAGTTAATAGGAAAATCTTAAAAAATCTTCTTCTATGAATCCATAAGGCCTAGAGCTTAATATTTGGTATGAGCATCATCTTATGGGCCACTACCCAGGGGTCACTTGTTTTACATAGAGTTAAATAGGAAAATCTTAAAAAAATCTTCTTCTATGAATCAATAAGGCCTAGAGCTAAGATTTTTGGTATGTAGTAGCATCTAATGGTTCATTACAAAGATTTTCAAAGTCTTGGCCCTACGGTGATAAATGACCCTGCGCCCAAGTCTTCTCTGAAACCATATGGCCCATTGCTTAGATATTTGGTGTGTAGTATTGTCAGGGGTAAAATGTTTTAGATTAAGTTATATCAGAATCCTTGTCTGTTTAAAAACCTTGACATCAGTTGAAGCAATGGTACTCAGGTGAGCGATTCAGGGCCATCATGGCCCTCTTGTTTTATTTTTTTTTTTTGCTTTTATTTGTAAGATCTTTTATGCTTAAGGGTTGGGTGGGTTCTCCTTTGTGACATACTAATTCCATACTGAATAAATGCATCCCTCCAGATACTAACTTGAATAACAATTATTTATTTCATTTCTATATAAGTAAACAAGGTATCAGAAGATAGTCATAACAACATATTTACCTAGGAAATTATTTAACTGACTGAAGTTTTGAAACAATCTTGAATGATATATTTCAAAGCAAAAAGAATATAAATAAATAAGGTAAACTTGAAAGTGTCATTAATGTCTTATTAAGCATTTTGCTATAACAAAATTGTCCGAAGTTTTTCTTGTAATTTAGGACAAATGACTTAAAAAAAAATGACCATTTAGGACAACTGTCCTAAGGAATGTGGGTCCAATCTGAATCACTGTGAGCTATGTATTACATATGTTCTATGTCAGTCAAATTTCACAATATATTACAAGTGTGTAAACGCCATATTAGGGTAATTTTCTTTTTTTGATGAATATGTTCAATTACATGCCAAGTAAAGAAACCATACTTTGTGAAATTACTTTATCATTATTTTTATATATTATCTGAGATTGAATGTTTACTAATTGTGGAAAGACTTACATGCATTTCTGTGTGCTCATATTGAACTCTGTGCAAATGTATTTTGATTTAATGCCTATCTTAACCCTTTCCCTCATAGAGGAAACGATGAAAAGACCTATGCGAACAACATAAAACCAGATCAGCCTGCGAGTAACTCGCAGGCTGATCAGGTTTTATGCTGTTCGCTGCTCCTCAGTGGTCTGGAAATGAGGATTTTACAATTAAATTTGGTAAGGTTTAACTGTTGTTTTCTGCAGATCAGGCTTTATGTGGTACCTATTGAGTGCGTCAAAATGAGTCTATATGAGGGAAAGGGTTAAATAATGACTATTTGAGGTTCTGACATGACTGTTCCATCATCATCTCCCAAGCTGTGTAGCCAGTAAGGGGCACCTGTGTATTTATTATGATAGCAGTTATTATAATAATAATACAGAAAATGTGCGTCAAACTCTTTCTTCTCCAGAGGGCAACCCCACTGACCCGTCATCTACAGATCCAACCAGTATAAATCACAATCAGCCTGAACGTTTTATACATATTGATCAGGTTTTACTTTATTTGAATCAAATTAAATGTCAAGTCCAAGGTCAGTTTAAACCAGTAAATAAGTATTTTCTGTTTTGTTGTTATATGATTCTAAATTAATTTGGTTGTAGATATAAATAAACAACTCATCATGCAATTTTGGGCTTAATGTGCATGATATTTTTATAAAAATGCATAAAAAATTAAAATTACACCTTTTTATGAATACCAGTATCTAAATGCATAGATAACATTCAAGTTACAGATGGTTTTACAATCTGTCACAATATGTCACTATGGAGAAGATAGAGTTAATGAAGCGTAATTATGTGTATTTAATGATGCATGTGATTGTGTAACTTAGGGATATATGTCGTGCATGACTGGGTATATGTGTAAATCATACTGAGATATTACTGTATATTTCAGGGTAGATATAACAACTTGAGCAGTTATATCTCACATATAACAAGAGTTTATGTACTGACTAGATTTTATTTTGCACATACAGTGACGTTAACATTTCATGGTCTATTAAGTATTTTTCATGTTGTTATAAGTGGTAGGTGTAAAAGTTAACTGTCTATGCATAGAAATCTTATGTTGGAAAGTGAGTTTGAAACTTTTGTGACAATTTTTCCTTTTTGCCTCAACCTTAATCACCGGAAAACTCAGAGAGAAATGGTCTATTTATGTGAATGTACATAATTATAGTCTGATCTTGTTCAATTCCACCAATAATGGAACAGACTCTTTTCAACAGCAGTACATTGAACATTACTTTGGTGGTGATCTTCTAAAAAGGTTTGCTTGGGAACAGGCTAGTAAGCTGAAGGTACCTGGTTTGAGACTGGTCACTCCCTTTAGTTATGTGAGAACATTGTCACTGGCTTGTTAATGTGTAATTAGCCAGGGACAGAACATTGAAAATAAATGTAGTTAGACCTTAATACAGCCATTCAAACATAACCCTTTGTCTCTGGCACCCTGGTCCAGTGGTAACGTATCTGATTACGGATCCGAAGGTTGTGGCTTCGAATCCTGTTGGAGGCAAGAATTCTTCATGACCTTCCCAGGCGCAAAGTACTGGTCCAACCCAGGAACCGTCAGAGGGATTAGTATAAGTTGTAAGAACTTGTAAAATAAATAAGTTTAAACTAAACTTAACCCTTTCACCTGATCAGTTTGATTCCTAGTCCGGTCATTTCGATTTATCAAGCGAGGAAGCTTTCTGGATGATTTGGTAGGTTTATTGTTCTACCCAAATGTCTCTGTCCACTTCAAGCCTTCCTGCACCTGTAATATATTAGCTTGACATCACTAAGTGATTGAAATACAACCCCCACTGATCAAGGTAACAGTATGATAAGATCAACATCTAAGTCAATTTGTCTGAAACAAAGTGGTGTCCTTTATATTTACAGAGTCTTGCAGGCCACACAACCCCAGTTGAGGCAGTCCGGTTTGGTCACAATGAGGAGATGGTGGTTGCAGGATCAATGTCCGGTGCTTTGAAGATCTGGGACCTGGAAGAGGCAAAAAGTAAGTTGCTGCTGACCCCTCAAGGTCATATTGATGAGTTGGGGTCACTGACCTTGTAAGACCTTCTCACAATATAAATCTGTTTCATTCCATAAAATGACACTGAACATTGATTTGCATAAATATACTGTTATTTGGTACATAAAATACAATATATTGTTGCTACTTTCCACCAAAGCAGACCTCAAACAACTTAATCTGAGTCCAGCTCTAGCCCTTGACAGAGATGGTGGAGGGCAGTGAAAAGTTAACATGTAACACAGAGACATGGAGACAGCATGTAAAATGGCTGATGATTTATCAACATTTCTACAATCCTGCAAAGCTTTATGGAATGGGGTTATACACCTACCTCATGGGTATAATCTAAACACCACTCCATGTCTGTCCATTTGTTCGTACAATTGTATGATTCCTTTGTGTCTGGTTTTAGTATTACGGACACTGACTGGTCACAAGTCCAGTATCCGATGTCTGGATTTCCATCCATACGGAGACTACGCTGCCTCGGGCTCCCTCGACTGTAACATCAAGGTGGGTAGTGTAATGGTATACTATAACCTAGGGTAGTGTGATACCATATCCTTCAATGGCATTTTGAATTTCCCTACCATGCTATGATACTTTAATTTTCGTTTATCTGTCATGAACACCTTTTCAAAATTCAATATTGAAGTCATGTGCTTTCCCTTCAATATTGATTATAAACTTTTCTCTTTAATATGATACATAAGTATCTGCTGGTATAATACAGTACTGACAGTGATATTTGGTGCTATTCCAGTTGTGGGATATACGTAGGAAGGGCTGTATCTACACATACAAGGGCCACACCCAGGCTGTCAACAATCTCAAGTTCAGTCCAGACGGGCGATGGATTGCTTCAGCAGGTGGAGACGGGCTAATTAAGGTACCTTGCTGTGTCTGAACATTCTGAAGTTGATAAAAGTTGTCTAAGGGTTTTGTTAACCCTTTCCCTCATAGAGGAAACCATGAAAAGACCTATGCGAACAGCATAAAACAAGATCAGCCTGCGAGTAACTGCAGTGATCAGGTTTATGCTGTCGTGCTCCTCATGGTCTGAAATGAGGATTTAAATAATTGGTAAGTTAACTGTGGTTTTCTGCAGATCAGGCTTTATGTGGTACCTATTGAGTGCGTCAAAATGAGTCTATATGAGGGAAAGGGTAAAATCACTTGTCTTCAATGGATCCTTTATGGCAATGATTGCAGACATGCATATATTAGTTGTTAGAATATATTGATAATAAACCTCTGCTTTACAAGGTGAAGTGGGAACTTTATAGAAATCATATACATTGTCCCATGTTCCATTTCATCTTGTCCAGTTTTAAAATAGGTTCAATATCTTTTCATATTGGTAAATCAAGGCAGTGTTGCAGGAGTATGCATCACCTTGAGTGATAGCTCTAGTTTGATTGTAACCTGACAATGCTGCTGTGTTGTGACAGATCTGGGACCTGACAGCAGGGAAACTGTTAACAGACATGCGACTACACACCGCCTCTGTCACAGTTGTGGAGTTCCATCCCAATGAACTGCTCCTGGCATCCGGCAGTGCTGATAAGTAAGTGGGCGGGGGGATTTGATTTCTATGTGAAGTTTATAGATTTGGGGGATGGTGAAGGGTGCTATTGAGAGGGAGATAGTATATGGAATAGAAAGATAAAGGAATGGAGGCGAAGAATTGACAATCATTCATTTGAAAGATTGTTTTTATGGTAAAGATGAATTTGAGTTACATTGTATTGTATCTTGATTTAAAGTAAAAAGAGAGATATGGTTTAATAATAGAAAACGTTCTTGTTATGCCTCATAAAATGTCACATAATTATTGTTGCTAGTTATCCTAAGTGAAACTGTATTGCCATGGTTACAGGACAGTCAAGTTTTGGGATCTGGAGAATTTCCAGCTTGTCTGCAGTACAGAGATGGATGCCAGTCCCATACGGTAAGTTTAATGACTTTTCATTGTTTACTTGCTTTCCATATATATGTCATGGTACTGATAACTCACGACAGTCAGAAAGAGGTCCAGTACCTCAGGCAATGATAAGTTCTGGGCTGCGTTAAGCAAACGTTTGCTCATGGTTGCAAGTTGGTACCCAGCTTACATTCATTACACAGTGATAAAACAGGAGTCAAACCGCTCACGTTAGGTTGACTGAACGCACGGCAGTATTACTTGGGCTGCATATTTTACATGTATAGATATAAAAGTACTGATTTGAAGTTGAGCTGTTTAAAACTTGGTTTATTTTTCTATCCCAGATATAGAACATATTTTTCCTTTCCATCTCAGGTGTATCTATTTCAATCCGGACGGTTCCTGTCTCTACTCGGGCACCAAGGACTTCCTGAAGGTGTATGGCTGGGAACCAGCACAGTGTTTTGACTCGGTGCCCCTGATCTGGGGAGATGTGGCAGACATGGCAGTCGGACAGAACCAGCTGGTATGGTTACCATGGCAATGAATATCATTAAATTTGAATTTAGGATTTGAAAAGATTTTATTGAAAGTGGAGTTATTTTTTGGGGAAAAAGACAATTTATATTTACATAACAAATGATGGGATAATGAATATAGAATGTTTGATAAAAAATTAACTTGCAGAAATCAGAAAGATCCTGTTGCCCTTATCTATGCAGGGCTTTTGTGGCCAAGTTATAATAGTTGTTAAGTGTTTATCATTTAGCCACTGACCTCTGTGGGGAAGTCTTCCAGGTTGATGCTTCTGCTGGGATGTCTCGGTGCACTATGGCTCTTTTTCCAGCTGGGATTTGATGAATGTTGAGTTGTGACTGAAATACTGTAGCGCAGCTGGTAAACTCAAAACAACAACAAAAGCATATTGCTGTTTCTCATATCAGATTTTAAGTATTATTAAACACTCACTTTATATGTAATTGGTGTTCCACATATTGAGGAAAATACAAATTTTTGTAGACAGTAAGACATGATTTCCAACTTACAGATTGGTGCATCCATCTCGAAGACCAACGTGTCAACGTTTGTGGTGGATCTCAAAAGAATCCAGCCCCACGGTGGGGTGCCCCACCAGGAGGAGGGGGGTCAATCTGTCCCACCCCCACCCCTCACCAGGTATGTACCTGCAGTGGCCTTGACCTATATCTTTCTTGAAGCAAAATATATAAGGGTGTTTCTGTTATTGCTAGGCACTGTTGATTGAATTGTAGCTTTTTATATTGTCCATATCTTTTGTTAGTCCTCTAATACTCTTGTTACAGTTATATCACACTGGTATATAAGCTTTTGACCTTGACCCTCTGTTTGACCTTTTACTTGTGTATAATAAAAAAAAAAGGTTAAAAAAGGTGCAAAAACTTGAATAACTCCAAAACTAGCTGACAGTGACATAACTGTTCAGTGTTGGCACCTTCTCTTGCAATATATTTGTACAAACCATCTTTTATCCTATAGAATATAAATAAAAATGAATTAAAAAAAAAATGGCACTACATGTATGTGTTTTGTGTGTTACAGTAGTCATGGTAGAAAGAGTTACCTGACAGACCGACCCCCCACACAATCGTCCAGGCAGGCAAGGTAGGTCACTCTAGCTGTAGCATCGTGGTTATAGTTCAGTGTTGTGGTCAAACTGTGGTAGTATTATGAGAAAACATGTGCTCAAAAGCAATCAGTTGAGGTGTTAAAGTTGATCAAACTACAAGGAGGAAATACTTAAAGAATACATGATATAATATATAATACTTTGATTTTGTTACATGAGTAAATATGTTGAAAAAGGTATGAAAACATAGTACATGCGTAATCAATGTTTTTGTTCCAATAGCATTTCAGCTCTCTGTTTTTTTTTTCATGGATCACTGAAAATATGTGCAAAAATATTGCCCCATACCCATGTATCTTTTATTCTGGTTCCCTGCAGTATTCCAAAGGAGGACGAAGCAGAGCCGCAGAGTACCAGTCCTGACCAGGAAGAGTCCGAAGCCGACATTCGAGTTCCCGAGGATTACCGTGAGATTTTCCAGCCCCGTAACAGATTAGGTATGTCATATCATGATTCTTTCTTCATCAGCCTCCCTGGCTTTCATGGTTTCTTTTATAGTAGCTTTTAAGCTTCCTCGTTTTGTAGTTAGTTTTATTCTTTTTATAATTCGGATCTTTGGGATTCTTTTCTGGAAGTGCATTTTTATGTTTTTATTACGTTTAATGAATAATACTTTTGGAAGTAAATACAAAAATGGCTGTCAAAGTCATACTAAATCAGAAATGTTAGGCAGGAGTGTAAAATTCCACCCACCTGCTGGTAATGTCAGGTATATCAGAACATTTCTTTTATATTTTTTTTCATTTGACTATCTCAAATTTTGATGGGTGAATGATAATTTTAGGGATTTACACCCCTGTAAGATGTTGTTGGAAGTTTATTCTGCACCCATAACTGACTTTATCTTTATTTAGCATTTAGCTGATAAGCACTACTGGTCATTGAATCAGTACTGCCCTGCATTAAATACTTTTACCTATATCACTAATTCAACCAACCTTTTCACTGTCTCATCCACTATGCTTTTATATATTTTGTTTATAAAGTTATTTAATGCACTTATTTCTTATACATGAATGCAGTCATCATTTCTTAGTTACTGTAAGAAAATTCATTGACTGAAATGAAATCACTTTTGGGGAACTACTTATATTTGGGTTATTCAGTTTAACCAAACAACTGCCATCAGAATACAGAAACTAAGACAACACACCAATAAAAAACCCACAAAAACTGCTGGAATCATCTGTGGTCATATTTTACTGAAAATAATTAACGTTTTGGCTGGAAGGAAATGTCAGGTCCTTGTTTCCTCATGACAGCTTGATCTTTAAGATGTTCTTCATTTTCTTGAATCATTATGAGATCTCTTTACCTGCTATTAAATCTGTTGTTTGACATATAAGTGTTGCGTTATAAAATTATTTAATACTTTCCCTCATATAGACTTATTTTGACGCACTCAATAGGTACCACATAAAGCCTGATCTGCAGAAAACCACAGTTAAACCTTACCAAATTTAATTACAAAATCCTCATTTCCAGACCACTGAGGAGCAGCGAACAGCATAAAACCTGATCAGCCTGCGAGTTACTCGCAGGCTGATCTGGTTTTATGCTGTTCGCATAGGTCTTTTCATGGTATCTTCTATGAGGTCATCAGTCTTTTAGTTTAACACATGTTATGAGAATTAAACCGTCAGAATATTACTATTTGTAAAGTTGTCTCTCAATGAAATCAGAACAATTCGTTTTATAAAGAATGTTCAATTAAGGAAAATATTTTTTCTTTGGCGGAAAGGAGAAAACTTATATTTAGGTAGGTTTTAGGTAGTAATGTTTCTGTTGTCCGAAATGATTTAATGCTTGTATATTCTTATTTCTAAAATAGCTTTCTTTTTTTTTTTCTTTTTTTTTTTTTTCGTTTATTTGCCATGTTGTCTTTTTTAATACTTTCCAGTTGCACAGATTGATTGTTGTAAAATTCGAATTTTGATTGACGTTTGAGTAATGCATGATACAAAGTGTGGATTCATTTTGTGTTCTTTATTTTTGCACTTTTTGTTCATTTTAAATCATATGCAGATTGCTCACACTTAAGCAAGTAACATTAAATACATCATACTACAGTTTCCATCACAATTATACTCCTGCTGCTAATTAACTGGGGTATATAGTTTAATCCATGTCTGTCTTATTGTCCTTCCATGATTTGGAAGTAGAACAGTTGACTAAATACTTGGAGATACCGAGGTGAACTTCGGTATATAGGTGTAGTATTATATTGAAACACATGACTTTGGATCTACAAGTTGTGTGTCTGAACCCTGTTTGGGGCAAGGAATTTTCCTAGCTCTCCTTGATACAATGTACTGGTTCTTTCTAGGAACCATAGAGAGAAATTGGTATAAATTGTAAGAATTTGTTTCCAAATCATTAAAAAAAACATACAATTTTAAACTTCAAACTTTTTTTATGGCAGTATTGTCCTTAAGAGATATCTGCTGTATCATACCAATACATTTAGTTTCAAAATGTCTTTGTTTGCTGATCTCAATACTTCCTTCTCGTATTTGTTACAACTGACCGTGTTTCCGGTATAGATTCACTCTCTGCCTGTGTGACAGTTATTATTATTACATTAAATAATCATCATTCATTGATGTATCCATCTGTACTGACATTTGTATAGAAAGCATTTGTTCTCCGCCAATGTTAAGCCTTTCCCTCATATAGACTCATTTTGACGCACTCAGTAGGTACCACATAAAGCCTGATCTGCAGAAAACCAGTTAAACCTTACCAAATTTAATTACAAAATCCTCATTTCCAGACCACTGAGGAGCAGCGAACAGCATAAAACCTGATCAGCCTGCGAGTAACTCGCAGGCTGATCTGGTTTTATGCTGTTCGCATAGATCTTTTCATGGTTTCCTCTATGAGGGAAAGGGTTAATTGATACTAAGTTTGTTGTGATTTTCAGCAGATAGTGTAACTAAAATTGCAATGTTGTTAAAGAAGTAACATAAGATATTTCAATACATGTTTTAATTGGCTATAATCGAAAATATATAATGGCATGATGAATTCCAAGAGTGCAAAAAAAAAGAAAAAAAAAGAAACAGGGACTGGAAATGTACCTTTGAGTGGCTTACATTTAACATATTTAGAAGGCAAGACGTTATAATTGTGTCTGTGTCGGTGGAATTATAAGCTTGTGTTAATGATAAGAGGGTCATGTGACATGTCATGCACGTGATTTGTGTTTTTTGTACAGATCGCTCCCCTGCACGTACTCCGGAACCATTCCAACCTCCAAATGAAGACGGTAGATATTCCTTCTTTTTTTTTCCCTCACATTTTTTTCTACTCTATTTTGTATTTCTCATCTCTTATAGCTCACCTGAGCACATGTGCTCATGATGAACTATTAGGATTGATAAATGTCTCTGTTGTCCGTGTCCTCATTTAGTTTGTTTGCACTCTAGCAGCTTCATTTTTTAAACAATCATCTTTAAACTTAATGACTATGTTTATTGCCATAATCTCTTGGCCAAGTTTGATTATGGCTGATATTGCCCACTTAGGTCAGGAGTTATGGGACTTGTAATATTAATATTTTTTTTTTTCATTTGGTTTGGTTAAATGTATTTCTGCATGGTTTATGTATTCAGTACAACTATGCTATAATATATAAAAGTATATTTCTCAAGTGAGCGTCTTCAGGGCCATCTTGGCCCTCTTGTTTTATATAAATCCTTTATTTCTGTTTTATTCCTTCTTTCTTTTTAAACATTCTCTCTTTTTTTAACATTTTTTCACTGGTATTGAAATATAAATTAATTTTATATTTTCAATTTTATTATTTTGTATTTTTATCATTAATTGATTAAAGTTTATATTAACAGTGGAATTGAAATTAATTACAAATGATTGACCTTTGTATGTTCAGTATTTGTCCAGCTCTGTTTGTTGGTAATGTTCACTCGCTCAGTTCAGTCTCTGCATGTTTGTTCTTTGCATTTGAGATTGGCATTAAAATTCTTATCACTGATTCTTAGGATAAAACTCAAAGGAGACTGAAAAATAAATCATTTACATGGCAGTAGCATTCTTAGGTAAATTGTGTAAATTAAATCAGATTTGGTCAGAAGTTTACATTTTTATAAGGGATTTTTCTCTCATGAGACAAATTTCAATGAGATTTAAAGAGCAAATCTCCCATATTCTTGCCCTAGAATAATCCCTGCATTTGATGGGTTTAACAAGGGCATTAATTGCTGTTATAATTTACACATTGATGATAGAGTTATTTCCCCTTAATTAGTTGACAATTTTTAGTGGCTTTGTACATTTTAAATTTTTCATTATGTATGCTTATATGTATTGTGTGTACAAAGATGAGACATTAATAAACAATAATATCTAAATCTATTATGTCATTATATATTGTTAATGATTCTTGAAATAATGTACATGTAAGGATTAAGATTTGTTCTTTATGAGGGTCATGCACACAGAATAAGTTTCACAGTATTCGAGACTGGCAGACTTAACCCTTTCCCTCATATAGACTCATTTTGACGCACTCAGTAGGTACCATATAAAACCTGATCTGCAGAAAACCACAGTTAAACCTTACAAATTTAATTATAAAATCTCATTTCCAGACCACTGAGAAGCAGCGAACAGCATAAAACCTGATCAGCCTGCGAGTTATTTGCAGGCTGATCTGGTTTTATGCTGTTCGCATAGGTCTTTTCATGGTTTCCTCTATGAGGGAAAGGGTTAATAAACCTTCATGGAAATGCCATTCTGACTAAATTGATGTGTTTGTGATCGCATGAATTTATCAGCATTAATTTAATGGCTTGCATCTGTTCTTGTGATTACGGTAACAACAAAGTGAGATAAGTAAAAAGACGGGAGAGAGAGAGAAAAATAGGGGGTGGGGGGACTGCTGGCAGGTACTTTTTTGAAATCAGGATGTGGTTATTTCAACATCAGTAAGTTCTTGTTGTAGAATGAAAGTGTTTTAAAATAGACCCAGTACAATCACAAGACACAGTTCCTGTGTATGCACAGTCTGCAGTTGTCGGTGCAGTGTACCGATGACTTTCACACTCGTGCTGTTTCAAACCTTGACATCTGGTCTGTAGTTACAAGCCAGCACCATGTCTGGTGTTGACATCGGATCTTGTGGCACAGTTCATACCTTCCCGGAAATCTATCCTATCCCTGCACCACTCAGGGTTACCATTTTACCCAAACCCCGATCATACCGAAAGCATTAGACTTGACAGCCAAGTGTATTCCAGCCCCAAATGTTAGTCCAAGGTTATTCAAACCATACTGGTAGCTGTTAAAAAGCCAAGTTTCGGCATTTGATTGTTGACGTCATTTACAGCTTTGATTTGGTTTAATATCAATGAGTTGGGTTTTTTTGTGACAGTTAAGCATCAAGTTGATTCTCCGTCTAAAGGTATGAGATGAGCTGCTTGCTGTGATAAAGTCCAGTCTACAATCAAGCTGAGGTTTTATATTGGTCACAAGTGTCAGTTTCCATTTTCCTCATATTTTTCAGAATTTTGATAAAATATAAGGGTCTCATATAGTGCTCAAATGTTATCAGTTATGTGGCATTTAGAAAAGCTGACTGAAGAATTGATTTTTGGATAATGAGGACATTGCCAGTATAAGACAGCCCATGAATTATATGCAACTAGAACGCTGACCACAATATGTTGGCTTCTATCAGTAACTAGATGTCTATCAGTAACTAGATGTCTATCAGTAACTAGATGTCTATCAGTAACTAGATGTCTATCAGTAACTAGATGTCTATCAGTAACCAGATGTCTATCAGTAACTAGATGTCTATCAGTAACCAGATGTCTATCAGTAACCAGATGTCTATCAGTAACTAGATGTCTGTTATGCACATTATTTCCCCACTATATTCTGTTAAAAATTTCAGGAGTGTTTCCAGAACCTGAGCCAGTGAAACAACCTGCTGCCTCAAAACCACCGCTGCCTCAAAACCGCCCGTTGCAAAAGTCCCCACCCAGAGCAAACCTGCACCCAGTCAGCCCAAGGTTCAACAGAAGCCCAAGAGGGAGCCCTCTAACCCTCCAAGACAACCCAAGGAGCAGCCTGTCCCAGATCCGGCCCCACCCAAACAGATTGAGCAGATAAACCCGGCTACCAGGGATACAACACCCCCAGGTGTTCGGGCTGAGGATTTTCTGCCGGTATGTGGCACACTTTCTGTAATCAATAAGTTTGGTGTAAGTGGAAT
Organism: Solen grandis; assembly: GCA_021229015.1. Lineage (NCBI taxonomy): Eukaryota > Metazoa > Mollusca > Bivalvia > Adapedonta > Solenidae > Solen > Solen grandis. Next base: position 3,116,542 of record CM037784.1, on the reverse strand, counting down.
TTATTTATTAGTTAGCCAATAACATTTACGATATTATCTACTTGTGGTCAAGTGAGTAGGAAGTCTGCTACAGAGCCAGGGGTTCAGTGAATACAGCTGCCCCCCCCCACACATTAGTTGGGGCGATATAGGAATGACCCTAGTCACATCACGTCCCGTCCCACACTCCCATTACACGAAGACACAATGAAGTGAAGGTGGTGATAATCACCTTTAGTGATAGGTCTAGTTTCACATGGGCTGTAAATGTGGTAAAATTTCACACAGAGATTCTTCTTAAGATTTTTACAAACATGTACCATGCAAATGTCAAGATTAGTTTTTGTCTCAGCACTTCTTCAAGTTAAATAGTATACATGTGATTACTGTTTACCCAAAGTCGTTTTCATACTGAATTTATTATGTTCATTTCCAGCAAAACCAAATCCTGAAAAAATATATTGCATTCTATGTGTGAAATATTGATAAAAGCAAAGAATTTACTTGCAAAAGTATTTTATGTTTAGAGAGTCTAAGATTTGTTAATATTTCTGCTGCAAAGAACTGAAAATTACAGATTGTCTTGTATGTGGAGATTTACTCAGTATGTATCTATGATTTATTTCCTGGTGTCTAGCCACAGCCATCAGCGGAGGCGCAGCGTAACATGTCGGAGGACTCCGCCCTGGACATGATCACCAAGGGGCACGGCACTATGTTGACCGTGCTGGCCAACCGCAGCAAAAACCTGCAGACCGTCCGTGTCATGTGGACCTCCGGAAACACCAAGGTAAGCCCAGAGGGATGACTCCTGGTGAGGTTGAGGGATGACTCCTGGTGAGGTTGAGGGATGACTCCTGGTGAGGTGTGTTTGAGGTATGACTCCTGGTGAGGTTGAGGTATGACTCCTGGTGAGGTTGAGGTATGACTCCTGGTGAGGTTGAGGTATGACTCCTGGTGAGGTTGAGGGATGACTCCTGGTGAGGTTGAGGGATGACTCCTGGTGAGGTTGAGGTATGACTCCTGGTGAGGTTGAGGTATGACTCCTGGTGAGGGGTTGAGGGATGACTCCTGGTGAGGTGTAGTTGAGGGATGATTCCTGGTGAGGTTGAGGGATGACTCCTGGTGAGGTTGAGGGATGATTCCTGGTGAGGTTTAGGGATGACTCCTGGTGAGGTGTGGTTGAGGGATGACTCCTGGTGAGGTGTGGTTGAGGTATGACTCCTGAAGAGGTTGAGGGATGACCCCTGGTGAGGTTTAGGGATGACCCCTGGTGAGGTGAAGTTGAGGGATGACTCCTGGTGAGGTTGAGGGATGACTCCTCAGCTCATTTCTCACTTATCTTAGTGGACAATAACTGGATCACTTGTATATGGATGTTGTGTGCCTCTGTTTCAGACGGCTATAGACTCCGCCATTAGTATGAATGACCAGTCTGTGATAGTTGATGTTCTCAACGTATTAAATAATAAATCGTAAGTTGACTCTTTATTTTCATATATTATGTCCAGTTTCTTTTTTTTCTATCTCTGATATCTTCTCTCTGTTTCACCTTTCCCTGTCTCTCTCTAACTGCTCCCTCTCTCTCTCTGTCTAGCTATTTCTGTTTCGTATTTTCCTCCCATATTCTCTCCCATCCTCTGTTGCATGAGTATATAGTCAGCTATCTCTTCTCCTTGTTTTCTTTCCCTGTTAAATCTCCTTTCATTTCTTTACAAGTCCAGATGTACATCTTATGAATTATTATGCAACAAAATGCACAACTTAGAGACATTTGGTATATTTTTATAAGGCATTGATATTATCTTCCATTATATATTTCCTCATGATGCTATGTTCAAGTGTACTGAACAGAATCTTTATCATGAAGATCAAACTGGATGTTTTAAAATAAAACATGACAGATCTGTAAAATTGTAGGAAATGTAAAAAAAATGAAAACAAAAAAACACTGTGCTAAAATTTAACTTAAACAATTCTTGGCTATTGAAATACATTCTTGCTAGGAGAGTCGAGACATTATTTATAAGACAATTGTGTTCTCCTCTGTCGACAGCCATCAGTAAGTATGGTGCAGTGGTCTGGATAACTATGGTAAACTGACAAGTGGGTGAGAGGTTATGTAATGGCCATGCCTGTCCATGATATGATAAACACATGCACACATCAGGAAAAAGCTTGTGGGAAGGGTCAGCTAACACTTTAAACTCTTTACCTCATGAATATTTATGTACAAATTTCTGATTTGATGAATATTAATTAACTGATTTTTAAATGGTATATGAAACCATGGATTTCTCCTTGTTGTGCAGACAGTGTTAAAACATAGCTACAATATTTTATGAGCAAACAGTGGAGACCTACCGGGTCTGCTCTGGTTGCCAAGGCGACAAAATGCGTCCGTATGAGGTAAAGGGTTAACAAATGCACCCAGATTTGCCCTTGTATATTGTGCAGGTGATTAAATATGTATAGTCCAGATTAGTATGAGATTAACACTGTGATGATATATGATATACGTTTTTAATTATTAAATAACTAGAACTTTATACTAGGATCACCACTGTACTCTAGCTGTGTAATTAGGATAAGCCCAAACAATAAAGTTTTGCTGCTGCTGTCCTAGCATACTGTCATGTCTCAAAGTGCTTAAAGAAAAATAAATGGTATATGTGAAAAAGGTCTTGCCGAAACTTCTTAAAGAATATTGTTTGTTCCCATTGTGTCTTGATTAAAAATTAAATAGAATGATTTAAAAAGCCCTTTTCATCAAAGACTTCCTGATTATGACCTAAAGAAGGAAAGAAAAATGCCTGTCTACCTACTTACATACCTGTTTATTTATTGGCAATACCACCAAAAACACAACTTTTTTGGCCTTAGCTCAATGTCAGTCCAGTGTAATTCAAGAAGAACCAACATATTGTCTGTTGAGGCAGTGGTGTTCATGAATCATTGTTGACTCTTTATGACCTGAAAACTGTCTGGAAAATGACCAATAGTAAACCTTATCAACCTGCAAACTTACAAGTCACTACTTGAAATCTTCTTTTAGAGTAGCTGGAAACACAGGTGATCTTGTTTGACTGAGAAGTTCATTCTTATCAGATCTGACTTGTCTTAACCCTTTCCCTCATAGAGGACACCATGAAAAGACCTATGCGAACAGCATAAAACCAGATCAGCCTGCGAGTTACTCGCAGGCTGATCAGGTTTTATGCTGTTCGCTGCTCCTCAGTGGTCTGGAAATGAGGATTTTGTAATTAAATTTGGTAAGGTTTAACTGGTTTTCTGCAGATCAGGCTTTATGTGGTACCTATTGAGGGCATCAAAATGAGTCTATATGAGGGAAAGGGTTAAATTAAAGTAGCACAAAAATGGGAGTGTAACGGCCTACATGTAACCCTTATAGGTGAGAAATTTGTGTAAGTGGTGCAGTAGCTCAGTTGGTAAAGCACTTGCCCTGTAAGTGAGGGTCCTGAGTTAGAGTCCCGGACTGGCTGCACATTTTTCTCACCTGGTTACAGTTGGCGCAAAATGTAGGGTCATTGAAGTATAACTCTAAAGTATGTATGAAGCCTTTGGTTTTGTAGGGAACATGTACTGTAAATTCAGGGATGGGGAGTATGTAATGGCTTATAAGTCGCCCTTATCGACGAGAGGTTTGTGTAATCAGTCCGGTAGTTCTGTCTGTGGACTCACCCTGTAGGAGGGGGTCCCAGGTTAGATTCCCATTACAGGAGAAAGTTGAAACTGGATTATTTATAACAATCCCAATGGGGAAGGGTTAGTGTAGACAATGCTAAGTTGATTTATCCATGGCATGCGGGTGTTGTATCCATCCAATGTTTATTTCCTGGTCTATTTGATAAGAAAAAATCATAATGAAGTGGTTTTTGCAAGTTTTAGACTAGAGTCAGGGCTTTAATTCAGAGATTAAAAGAGAAGGGAAAAAAATAACAATAATTGTTTACAACTAAAAATCCACTGTTTATAACAGGAAATACTAAGATAGTTTCTAGAATTTCTTGTCAATGAATGAGAGCTTTGAATCTTGATGCAACAAATTGCACAAAAATCAGTTCCCTTTTCTTTTGTACATGCACAGTTCTGCTGTTGTTGGTGCAGTGTTCCAATGACTTTCACACTCGTGCTATATCAAGCCTGCCATATCTCTCTCACGTACGGTGACAGCTTTATATCTGGGACTGTTTGAGATTGTTTGACACAGATGTAGTGTCTGTCTTGTCTCAGTGTGTGTATAATTCAGCTGCTTCAGTCATGTGGTTCAGTCTTGAAATTATGCAGATGTGGATAATATTTTTTTTGTTTCATATTAAACTGACCATTGACTTGATGTGGTTTTAAACAGTGTGTAACGCTAGAACAAGTATGTGTGACCTGAAAATCTAGAATTTTGAAATAGTACAATAAGTAGTGTTTTAATTATAAACCTTATTTAAATATTATTTTCCAAAATATTTGTCCTATTCCATTCCTCAGTCATGCCACGTCCAGTTCTGTCCGTTTTTATAGGAAGTTCAGTATTTTTTAGCAATGTTGAGTCAATGTGTTATAACGATAGAATTTATGACCTTCAGTGACAGCTGTAGTTTGCATTTTTGGCCTGGTAATAAATTAATAAGTATAAAATGAATGGAAACTTCCATATGACCGAGATGTTAAAATAAAAAGTGTGTGGTGGGGTGAAAGAGTTCCCATATTTCTGTGTGAAGTAGAATATAAGGGGTTATAGTAATAGCAAAATGTATTTTGGTAATTATAAATGGAGGATATTTTCTTTATCAACAATTTTTTTATGGGTGATGTACTGAAATTTGTATCATTTGATGAGATTTGATGGATGTTTCATGATATAATTATATGATGTTTTACTGATTTGTTGTTCTCTGTTACAGTGGTCTATGGAACCTGGATATATCATCCAGCCTGTTGCCACATCTCAAAGATTTATTAGCTAGTAAATACCAAGAGTAAGTATTGCTACATGGCGTCATTTCATAAAAAAAATTAAATTGTGATTTTCCTCAGTTAAAAATATTGAAGACTAAGTACCCCCTTTCTTAGAGATCTGAACCTTTGATCTGAAATGTTTCACGACATGCAAGCCAGGACAATCATTAAAAAAAAAAAAACACTCTCCAATCGACTAAATTGATTGAAGATTAAAAGAAAACTCCCTCATTAATGACCCAGACAATGATAAAATGCAAACAAGCGATTTGTATATATAAGCTTAATACATATACATCATTTTACCATCTAGCAATGTAGGGTTTCTCTTTACTTTCTTTACTAAAATATAACTGCAGTTTTTATACCATGGTTAAAAACTCTGTAACAGAGAGTGATTAAAGGTGAGCAAAAAATCCTTTGCCACAATTCTTTGGATGGACCAGTACTTTGAGCCTAAGAAGGTTGTGACTTTCCAACCTCATGTTCCATAGTCAGATCAACACTTCCACTGGCCCAGGGCACCCTTCATTATATAGACTGTAGTGTGGCTGTAAGTGTTACTCTGATCTGACTTTCTATTGATAGCCCCACTGTATAGTAGACACGTGTCTCGGTGTGTGTGTATTCAGGATATACACGTGTCTCGGTGTGTATATTCCAGGTATGTGATGATCGCCTGTGATTCCCTGAAGATCGTGCTGAAGAACTTTGGCCCCGTGATAAAGGCCAACATGACGGCCCCGCCCAGTATGGGCGTCGACATCTCACGCGAGGAGAGGTATGCCAGCGCCGCCTATTGTGCTTCTCTGACCTGAATCTTATTTTGATCTTAACCCAATACCTTATATGTATTCATGTAAAATTTTATGACTTGATGAATATCAGTTAACTAAATGTTAAATGGTATATGAAACATTGGATTTTTCATGTAGAATTGGAGCTACAATATTGTACAAGCAAACAAAGGAGACCCTGATCAGGCTGGTCTGACTTGGTCTGCTCTGTTTATCAAGACATAAAAACTGTCCATATGAGGTAATGGGGTAATGCCTAATTTGTCTTCATCCAATCTTTCTTTGTATTCACTTTGATCTTCTGACTAATTGAGTATTTTTAAGCAAAAAACATGGGGTTCCTGTGTGTTAGGTTATATGAATCAAGTATTTGATTTATGCAGTATATCATACTGCTTGCTTAGTTATTTCAGCTGTCAGCTAGCTATTAAGAGCTGATAATTATTCTATGGTAGAGAAATGATCTGCTCTTAAGACCCTTAACCCTTTCCCTCATAGAGTAAACCATGAAAAGACCTATGCAAACAACATAAAACCAGATCAGCCTGCGAGTAACTCGCAGGCTGATCAGGTTTTATGCTGTTCGCTGCTCCTCAGTGGTCTGGAAATGAGGATTTTGTAATTAAATTTGGTAAGGTTTAACTGTGATTTTCTACAGATCAGGCTTTATGTGGTACCTATTGAGTGCGTCAAAATGAGTCTATATGAGGGAAAGGGTTAAGACATATTGAGATGATATTGACAAATATAGTTTGTGCAAGAAATGAATGTGACCTGTTTCTTTTACTATCTGCTTGTATGACGACTTGATTCTCTACACTATAGTATTTTTTTAAAACATTTATATATAAAAAAATTTAAGAATATGCAGATACTTGCCAAAAATTTGTATTACTTTTTAAGATGTTGATCATGTTTTCTTTCCAGACATCGAAAGTGCAGCGCGTGTTACCGTATATTAATGGACATTAGAACACTGGTGGATAAAAAGACTACGCTAGCCGGTAAAGTCGGTCATACATTCCGACAACTTCAAATCCTGATGGGAACTCTCGACTGAAGAAGAAATACGCGTAGGATCTTTTATCTTCTTCCTCTTCTTCATCAGCTGAATACACACCTGGGATATGTTGGGCATATGCCGTGTTGAGGATTTGACTAACATGTGTAATTCCTGTGTATTGTGTATACACATACTATGCATGTGTATTTGGTCAGCCATGTTCAAAATTGGATATTTTTATGTGTAAAGTTACATATATGCAGGAAGATTTAAAAATAAAGTTATTTTTTACACATTTGACATGGAAAGTTTAGTGTGTTACATGATACACATGCATGACTTACATGTGACATTATTTTTCACATGTCACATGCATGTGTGTCCAAAATCTTATCTGTCATACTGTACATGTGATAAACATGTCAATATATAAAGCCCGTACAGATGTGTTCTGCTTATGTGTAGTTTATCTGAAAGACAGTGGCAGTTCTACACACACGTGCTGGACATATAAAGACAGTCATATTAGAGACATATGTGTGAAGACAAGTTTATGTTTGAGACAAAACACATTCTGGTGGTTGTGGTGATTGGAGATACATTGCTGAGGCTCATTATGTGTATTGATAAAATTATTTGAGCTCAGTTCAACACTATAGAGGAATATCCAGGTATCAGGGACCGTCATTTGTAAGGAATGGTCGTTTTTAAGCCTGTATAGATGGGTATATTTATCTAAACTGTCACAATGCAGTTCGTCATGGCAACAAATGTCCAGGAAGCTAGATCTGTATCCATGGAAACGTGACTGTACCAGCCTTGTTTGTTGACAAGGTCGCAGTGCTTGTGATTTTGAAGATTTAAAGGTTTGGTTGGCTTTCTGTGGGGGTAGCTGCATAAAGAGAGAGCAACTGTATATGTGAACATACTTTGTCTGTCTGTCTGTCTGTCTGTCTGTCTGTCTTACGTGTTTTTGATTGGTTCTATAGTCATGAACTCCACAAAACATCAACTGCCATTATAAAGTGTTGGCCAGTGAGGTGAAAATCTAGGACAATAGAGGTGAGAAATGAGGACATACAATGTGACCATTCTTGCGACCATATGTTGATATTTATGACAGTATTTAAATGTTAACCATTTTTGGTTTTGCTCAACCTTATTTAAAACTTGCCTTGTGTTGTAGGATATATCAACAGTTCCTGATCAGTGACAACTCATGTGCACATGTGTGTTCGTATCCATGAAACATCCTAAGATAGTCTAAACTTCTGTAAAAATGTGATATTCCTATATTTTCTGAATTACAAAATTCTCAAACAACTAATTTACCAGGTTAAATGAACAAATCTGTCATGATAGTCCTTTTTGTTAAAGATAAGAAATGCGAGTAGTTAAGCAGGAAGATTCTCTATCAGGATAACTTTCTAAACTGAAAAATTTAAACATCTCAATTCTGCATAGAATCTTAAGTCAGATATCTTAAGATGAACCATTAGGATTGACAGACTTCAAGAATGTGAGGGTAATATATTAAGCTATATTATTTAAATCTGTTGATTGAGCCAGACATGATATTGTCTCATTTTATTAGCTCGGCTGTTTTTCAAAGAAAAAAGTCGAGATATTGTCATCACTCGGGTGTCGTTGGTGTCGTGTCCATGGTCATAGAAAACTTCTTTAAACATGGCCATAACTTCCAAAATATTAAACATTCTGTCATCAAACTTCACATACTTGTTCATTATCACAAGGGCTACATTCTGAACAAGGACCATAACTTTTGGGTCCATTTTCACCTTATTTATTTCCCTCTTATTAAAATAAAAAACAAAACAGACGAGCGTTGGCACCTGCATGTGGTGCTCTTGTTAATTGCACAATCATTTTGGTTGGAAAACAAAGTTTTAACAATTATTTAAATTTTGGTACTGTGGATGGATTTTTACAAATCATTCAGGTTTTATTTCCAAAATATTTATTGAAACATATTTCCTTTTACATCGATTAAGAAACAAGTTCTTACAACTTATTCCTCTTGACGTTGGGTTTTGTTAGACTTTGTCTTGACTTTGTGATGAAGAAGGTCATTTATGCCTTCAGTGAGGCTTTATTCCACAACCTTCAGATCTTGACTACATTCAGTTAACCATAACGCTCGTAACTGTTAGACATTTGGTTCCCTGCTTGTACTTTATACACTATGACAAAACAGGGATGCAAAGACTAACTCTAGGAACTTTTATCTGCAACTGAACGCACGGCTGTTGTCACATAAACTTTCTCTTGATCATTATCACAAAATAAAAGTTTTTAATTCAACTTCTCCAAAATTCAAAACACAACTCTTCCATTAAAAAGTTCCACAAATCAGAACCCTGAAACCATGTCCATATTAAAAACTTATTTTATATTTCAGTCTTTTCAGCCAAATCAAGCTGCTAGGTTTCTTCCAATGTTTGCAGTGTTTTCATTAAAACTGGATTGGGAGTCATTTTTACATGGAAAATAGTGAAACTATTCCAAATAATTTTGTGGGTTTTAAATTTTTTTTTTGGTTTTAAAATTTTTTTTTTTTTTGTAAAATATGTTATGCGGACCAATTTGTATATTTTGCTTTACATCAATTATACCATTAAATGCTTCTATATATACATTGAAACTGTATTCCAGCCTGAATATCCATTTACATGGTTTGAAAACACACAATTCATGAAATTACAACTTTAATATAGATTTGCAAACAGTGCATTTCTTATTAAAAGGTGACAAAAAATTTATGTTTCACAAAGTTGTGTTTTTGAGTTGTTTTAGTTTATTTCTGAATTTTTGGCATTCATTGCATACGTTTAAAAATGTAAACTTTAAAGCCTGGATGGAGATGTTTATATTACGTTGTTGGTGAAAAAAAGAAATATTATTTTGAAAGGTGGTGGTTTCTTTTTCTATTTGAGAGATTTGTGTGAAAAAAATTAGAAACTAATGATATAAAGTATTACTTTCTCCATTTGTAAATGTGTTTTCCTTTTAAGTTTGATAACAATTATGCAAAGAAGAAAAACTTTATTTTGGAATATTATTTTCCTAAAACTATTGTGTTTCTTTTAATGTTTACGCTGCTTCAAGATTGTTTAGACTATATCACTTTTTCTTTTTGAATGTTTTGGAATGAGATGTTTTGCTAGAAAACTTATCATTCAGTTACAGTTGTAGGCCAAATTAATGTCTAATGGTATGATTTTATCAGATTATTTTTGTATACCTGGGTCAGTATTGCTGAAAAGGGTTGTTAAATTCAAAGTATTTTTACCACAAAAATAATATCTCCGCTAAATCCACTCTTTCTTCAGCACATTGTTTTTCTTAGTGGGTTAAAAAGCTACATTGTAAAAAAACAAAACAAAGAAAAATATGGATTTATTAATATTTGTATTTTATTGCAGTGTGTCTACGTAGTTTTGAGTGTGTGCCTATATGGATGCGTGGCCATGTAAAGTGTTCTAATTATCTTTTTGTAACGTTAAGTGCTTGACATTCTTATAGATTCCATGTACTAGTCTCTCCTTATCAAACGGTGATGTAGTTCAGTTTTAGACGGAATAAGCACCATATGAAATCAGGATATTTATTTAATGTGCTTGTTTCTTTCTGTTCTTTTTTGTCATAAGTAGATAGACTTGCAATAATAAGCCAGGTGTAATAATTCCAAGAGAGCTTGTGGCTTTGTATTATTTCGTTGATGGAGCATTTATATATTGAGTAGTCACTATACAGATGTGTATCAGTGAATATTTATTGCTTACATAGATAGGAAAAAATTAAGTGCAAATGAGTGACAGTTATTTTGAAAATCAGGCATCTACTTGTCATAAGTCCTATGGTTTCAGGGGGGAAAAAAATGTCATTTCCTTGCTGAAATTCTTTCTCCTTCAACACTGAGTCAGTTAAGAGAAAAAGGTGGGGATAATTAAATATTGATTTAAAACAGAAAATGTTTCAAAAAGCATTTAGCTGCATTGGAGCTGAACCCATGGAAGGAAAATAATTCTTGATAATTAAAATATTTGGAAAAACTTTAGAGATTTGGGATTGAGGGCTGACATTGGATGTATGGCTTTGAATAAAACTGTCTCTGATGGCTCACCTGTAAGATATATGAACTGTTTGTACTTGTGAATGTCAATATTTAAAACATGTGTTTTATTTAATTATCAGAGATTTCTCTTCATATATTATATAAAGTGCTTTTCTACCAATGTGATAATAGTATAAAGGCATGCAGATATTTTTATTGTGAACAAATACATATATTTCTAGTGTCAAGGATATGGTCTCCATCTTGGACCCATTTCAGATTTAAGACACATTGTTAAGCTTTACACAGTGTAAAACCTACGGAAGCTTTAAACCAATATTCAGTCTGATCAGGTTTAACATGGCTGGCTTGCAGATCTGGATTCCCACCAGTTAATTTGAGTACCGTGTATGTTATATTGAGTCTCTGAAAAGTTGGGGTTCCCCCATATAATTGTATTGAAACCGCTTAAAAATCATAAGTCCTTTTCCAAAAAAAAAAGATGGGAGTGCAAGACTTAATATTAGAATATTGTAAGAATAACTGTTCTGTGTTTGCAATCTGTAAAGACTTTGGCCCACAATTTAATCTTTAATCATTTATTAGCAGTAATCTTGAACCAGATTAGTTGTCTGTTTGTAATTTGCAAGCTGATCAAGTTTTATGCATATTGCATATTATTGGAGAAGAAAATGTTTGAAATGATAAAAGCTGATGGTTGCCAGTATACAGGTCAACAGTCAGGGAATTTCAGCCAAGCCATGTGCCTAGTGTGAAATTAATCTGTGAAAGCAGGTCAGTTAAGTGCATCGCATGGTTATTAATTCTTGTAGTCAGGATATGGCTTATGCCTCTTTCATACTATTTTTTTTTTTTTTTTGGAAAATGTTTTTATATATTTCTATACTCTGTGATGTCTCATTAGTATAGTAAAGTAACACTATTGACTTTGCTTCTGATTATATTTAATACATTTCAATCTAGAGTAAGCTGTCACCAGTGAAACTGTAAATCTGTTTGTCTCCTCATATTTGTAAGCTAAATTATATCAAGTTCATACATTATAATAATAATGAAATCTATACATGTATGGATGAACTGTCCTCTGGTCATCCAAGTTGCAGGACGATCCTTGTCAGAGTCCTCATCATTCCAGCCATCTTACCTTCCAACTTCAAGTCTTTATCACTTTATATATCACAGTACAGGTGAGTTTTACAGGTGTTTCTCACCTGTGCCCATACCTGTCTCAATTCCTTTCATTGCAATAAATCTACATTATAAAATACCGGTACATGTATATTGCTGAAGAGAAAATTCACTCAAGTTGAGAAATAAATATTTTGCAGTTTCTTACATGTATTTGAATATATGATTCAGAAGGCATTATTTTGAAATTCCGTTATTTAAGCAGTAGAATCATAACAGGTAAATGTAAGTGTCCAAGCACTATTCACCTGATTATGTTTGTCTTTATCATTCATAACACTGTGTCCCAGATTTTACTGGAGATCTTTTTATTTTAGGGAAAAATATTAATGAAATGTTTAAGAAATGTACCCAGTATGTTTGTATCACACACGATAATATGGAAGTGTTCATTAGAAAGGAACTGCTAACAGTATAAACCTGAAATATTGATAGATTTTAATCAATGTAAAAATAAAACTGAATGTTTAATATAACTGATATATTTAATATATAACAATGTTGTGTTTAATTATTGTGAGTTTTCATTCGCATGCATAATTAATAGTTTGTCATTGATGATATTTTACTCTCTGAATTATTTTTTTTACTTAGTATCCCTTAAACATAAAACAGCTGTCTTTGAGGGACCTATACAACCAGTATAAACCCTGATCAGCCTGCTTATAACACAATATCTGATAATGTTTTATACTGCTTGATACCCCATCCTTGCTATCTTTGAAATGAGAGAATTCTTTTAACTCTTGTTTAAAATAAAATTGCTTTCTGTCTGATCTGGGTTTAATAAGGTATACCATGGTGTGAAATGGTGTAATTGAGTAGAGATGGGTAAAGAGTCCAAAGAGAGCAGATATTTTCATTGTTAACATTATTGTGAAAATACTACTGTTTATTTATATATCATTCCACTGTTTACTTGTATACTGCTCTGGAGAATGAATTACTATGGTGATCGTTTTCATGCCTTCGATTAAATTCTCAAGATGTTTATTTCTGTTCATGGTAAGTTTCCCTACTGTAAATAAAGTATTTCAGTTACAGTTTTGAGACAACTTTGTCCGCTTATGTAGATTCAAAGAAAAATTGTCAGTCTGTGTGGCCAAAGATATTAGAAATGGTACAAGTGTAGCAGATTTGCGAGACACTCAGAGTATAAGACACAGTACTGAAGTACCTTTGGTGAAATGGTTGACCAAACTGACCCTGGAAGTCCAGTTAAGGCATCAGATTATCAACGTATTGGCTGATTCTCGAGGCTGCATGGGATTCTTACAGTTTCATCTATGATTGAAGTTAGAAAGTTTGTCAGTTACCTGCATATGGTATGCTTTCAAACAGTGCTGTTTTCTAAGGGGAGAGGGCTAAGTTGGCACTTATTTGTCAATGATAAAATGTTAAAGACAACTCATTTGCTCATTTAAAGGCAATGATAGAGTAATTAATGTAACAGTCTTGATAAATTTTCAGTGAAAATACAGTCAGTGTCCTGTTCTGTATCACATTCAACTCTACCATCCAAATCTTTCCTTGCTATGCATTTAACTTTGCTAATTTCTTGTCTTATTGAGGTCAGATTTAGACTGTATATCTTGACTGTAGTACATGGTCACTTGAATTTTATAGTTCCTTTCAATACTGATTGACTTTACCTAAAAAAAACCAAAAAAACACCAAAAAAAAACACATCTGATTTCGTATTTTGTGTTTAAGCTTTCTTGATCAAGATAACAATAATAATTTTGTTGAAATCAGTACTTTGATTATTGTTTTTGCAAATGCTTTTGATGTGAGTTTTTCATTCAATTCTTGAAGTGTATTCAAAGGTTCATAACTTGTAATGGTTTTATCCGACAACAATATTCAGGTTAGTATGTTAATTTAATTGAAATACGGCTGGTGTTTAGGGCCAGTTTCTCTAAACTTGGTACGAATAAAAATCTTAGTAAGCATAAATTCATGGATATAAAATAGTATAATGTGTATGATTATATGTTAATTAAAAAGGTTTTTTTTAAAAAGAAATTGGTTGACACTATTAAGGTTATTATTCGTATGACTAATATCAAATTTGTTTGAACAAAGTTTAGTGAAACGGGCCCCTGATAGAAATGAGAAAGTTGTCAGTTGCATGCAGATGCTAGTCATTTAGGGCTAGCTCATTCCAGGAAGTGTTTATTGTGTTTGGTTCGTCCATCTCTATGGCGGATGTAAAGCAATATACAAACCCTTACACAAAATATTAAAGATTGCACAGTATATCAGTATTAGATAAAATATTATGATTTGATACATTTTTTTTCTTGTCATGTTCAAATTCTTCTAGATTATAATATGTAACATTGAGTCTATTTCTTGTTCATGTATCTTTGTTGTTTTACTCACACTGGTTTTGAAGTTCACTTCTTTGTTTGGTCACTTGATCACATGACAGCTGCCCGTCATTCAACTGCATTCCTGACTTTGTTACTTCTTGCATACAGTTTACTGATGTAGTCTCAGATCCCTCTGATCTGTTACTGTCTATGAATTTTGACAGCACAAGAAACAGACAAAGCTAGATCAGCCTGCATTTCTATTACAATCTGACCAGGCATGAAATGTTCTAACACTATGAAGTAGCTGTAAATTCATCATATTATATTTACAGTATGTTTGCAGGCTGATCGAGACTTAAACAGCTCATAGAATACATTTAAGGTAGTCTTCCTGTGTACCAATAAGACATGTAAAGGTTGAAAATATTCTGAATTTTTCTTGATATTTCTTTAATTATCTCCCTTTAATGTTTCCATATTTTGAGTTACCTCCCTTTTACCACATCTCTCGCTAGACTATGACATTGTTGGAGATTGTGGTACAGCTTTCACTGCTGCCTGGTTTTGTTTATGTTTATTTTTCTTGCTTCAAGTGTGAATTGATTGAGTATGATATATGTGATTTTTTTTTAATGAAAATATTAAAAAAATTTCCCACCTGGATGTCAGATGGTAACATTTACCAAAAATAAAAATGGAAAAAAAAAAATTGTCTTGTCTTGTATTTCTCCCAATAAAAATCTGATTGTGTTAGTTTATCAATTTAAGCTTATTTATCTGACGTTGATTGGGAAACAAGTTCTTGCAACTTATACTTATCCCTCTCTACGGTTCCTGGGTTGGACCAGTACTTTGTGTTTGGGAAGGTAATGGCTCGAACCCATAACCTTTGAACCTTAGTCAAACCTGTCTTAACCCTTTACCTCCTGAAACTCGTATACATATTGAGGATTTAATAAATATGAATATTAATACAAGTACTTCTAAATGAAATTCTCTGTCTGCTGACTATAGATCCTGAGCTACAATATTGTTTAACCCTCTCTCATATAGACTCATTTTGACGCACTCAGTAGGTACCACATATCGCCTGATCTACAGAAAACCACAGTTAAACCTTACCAAATTTAATTACAACATCCTCATTTCCAGACCACTGAGGAGCAGCGAACAGCATAAAACCTGATCAGCCTGCGAGTTACTCACAAGCTGATCTGGTTTTATGCTGTTCGCATAGGTCTTTTCATGGTGTCCTCTATGAGGGAAAGGGTTAACATGATACTTAATAATGTGGACCCCCACACCAAAATAAAATGAGAAATCTCAAAATGGAGAGAACCGTTTGACAATTTTAACTGGTATCAGAACCAAAATTTTTTCTTGACATAAATTTTGTGGAATCTGTAATTAAATCAATTTCATTGGTTCATATGTTTGTGGAACTATGCTCTAGAAAACATGAGGTCTACGAAATAAACAATTTTAGTTGGGATAAGTATTTGTGGAAAATCAGTAGACCGTCTCCAGCTGACATTAACTCTCTCTTTTGAGACACTTATTTATACTAAATTGGATGTATTTGTTATGAAGATATTAACCCTTTCCTTCATAGAGGACACCATGAAAAGACCTATGCAAACAACATAAAACCAGATCAGCCTGCGAGTAACTCGCAGGCTGATCAGGTTTTATGCTGTTCGCTGCTCCTCAGTGGTCTGGAAATGAGGATTTTGTAATTAAATTTGGTAAGGTTTAACTGTGGTTTTCTGCAGATCAGGCTTTATGTGGTACCAATTGAGTGCGTTAAAATGAGTCTATATAAGAGAAAGGGTTAAACCAGTTTTCAGTTAGAAATAAAGTTCTTCTTTCCATACCAGTAACAGGAATTATATAAATACATGTATGTAAAATTATCTAAAAAGCACTTTTCAAACTTCATAAGGCACCATAAAACAGCGCTCCAGGTCTGATAGTGGTGTGGACTGTGGATCTAGGGGTTACCAGTTTGACTCCTGCTGAGGAAAATGTTTTTCAATGATTTCCCGGCTGCCGAGTACTGGTCCAACACCAGGTAAGTAAAAGAAGCTCATAAGTAAATTGTTTATTATTGTATCTGTGTAAAGATTCCCCATTAAATGTCAAGATGGAGGTGTTGATTGTAAAAATTGTCCCCCCCTCCCCCCCCCCCCACAACTGATTTAACCCTTTCCCTCAATTACAAAATCCTCATTTCCAGACCACTGAGGAGCAGCGAACAACATAAAACCAGATCAGCCTGCGAGTTTTATGCTGTTCGCATAGGTCTTTTCATGGTGTCCTCTATGAGGGAAAGGGTTAAAAGAAATATATTTGAATTTAAATTGTACTGTGAAATCATAAATTTCGTGGGACACTAACTTTTGTCAATTTCGTGGTGGTTTTTATCCACGAATATTAATCCCCACAAAAACTTGTCTTACCATATATAGACCTCACGTTTTCTAGAACATAGATCCACAAATAAATGTACCCATGAAATTCCCATAGGTATATAATCAAAGAAATTGAATGTCATTGAAAATGAATGATTTTACACTATGGTCCTGTGGTGGAGTGAGGGACTCTGTATCCTTCAGCCAGGAGATGGAACCCTACTACACATAGATAAGTTGTAAGATCTTTATTTTAAATGAGGTTTAGTAGACTCAATAAATACTCTTAACAATATTAACACAAGGAATAAATTGTTACCATGGTTACAGAAAGTATTCACTCAGAATATAAAGCATGTGTCCCACCAAGATGAAAAGCATCTGGGTTGTTTGGAGTTTTTATTAATTGCTTATCATCAAACCCGCTTCCCATCACCAACACTTTTATTTCTGCAAAAAAAAACATTATTTATGGATTACAAAAGAAAAGAAACATAGTGTTTTCATGTTTTTACAACTTTATTTCAACTTGCACATTAAATGTTATCACCAAAAAAAAGTGAAATGTTCAAAACTTGCACTTCAATCAAAATCAAGTAAAAGCGTATAAAATGTACATAAAATTAATGAAATGGAACATAAAAGGAATGAGCATTTTGTTTACACAGAAATAATTCATGTATTGCACGTCCCAGGGTTATCGCACAAACAACTTGTTTATGGTAACATTGTCACAGTTACACCAGTGAAGGTCAGAACATCACACAAATTTCCCCCACCCACGAATTTGACTACAGGTGTTCTGTGTACTATCCTGACAAAATACTGTTTCTAGAGTATATAAATATCACTTATATAACTTTATGGATATAAACAGTATTCATTAACCCTTTCCCTCATATAGACTCATTTTGACGCACTCAATAGGTATCACATAAAGCCCGATCTGCAGAAAACCACAGTTAAACCTTACCAAATTTAATGACAAAATCCTCATTTCCAGACCACTGAGGAGCAGCGAACAGCATAAAACCTGATCAGCCTGCGAGTTACTCGCAGGCTGATCTGGTTTTATGCTGTTCGCATAGGTCTTTTCATGGTGTCCTCTATGAGGGAAAGGGTTAAAATATTCTAGAAATTTCTGATTGTTTATTTTACTCCGAAAGAGACGGGATCACTGGCTAATGTCCTCATATATTATCTTAACTATCAGAAAGAATTAAGTTTTAAACTAATATCCTGTCCAATAATTACTTCTACTGCCATTCATTGCCAATATTTTTTTTATATTTAATCAATTTGAGGAAACAGGAGAATAAAAACGCATACCTTAATCAATTTTAGAGAAAAAAGAATAATTAGTTCTTTACCTTATGAATATACATATAAAAACATTTATGACTTGGTGAATAATAATTGACTAGACCTTAAATGGTATAAAACAACAGATTTTGCTTGGTTGTGCAGATAGTACTGAATCTGAGCAACAATATTGTATGAGCCAAGTGATGAGATCCAACACCCTTGGTCTGCTCTGTTTTCCGATGCACCAAACTGTGTCTACATGAGGTATAGAATTAATCAAGTATGTTTATCTTAACACAAGTATGTGAGAAAAGTGTGTTAACTGATGAATCTGATAAAATAAAATATTAAATTGCACATTTGCACTAATTAAAACATTAACACTTAAACATGGTGATATGTCAATCAGTCACAACCAGATGTCTAACTTACACACAACCTGATACTGAGTCTGACATGCTGGATCCACATGTCTTTAACCTCTCCAACATATGACAGTTACCATGGCAATGATATGTGACCAGTTTAAAACCAGTAATTGAAAGGCTGATGGTACCGTATACAGTTCAAATCTCCATGGCAACTGTGACATGGGGAGAGGACATTGTGAAACTCGATCAGACTTCAGACTGTTGTAAGTCTGGTCTAGCCTAACAATGGTTTAAAATGCTGTCATTGAGTGGTAAAGGTTTAGTCATTAAAACATATGTCTCCAGTGGCCGTTAAACACGGGAAATTGTTTGTCACAGACTTGTTTGAGCAACATAGTTTAACATAGAGAGAGAGCACCACAAAGATTTTGCCCTATTTTAAATCCTTATCCTTACAAACGATATATACAGTATACATACATGAAGGACATGAATGTGATTCCTCACCTGGATGGGATTAAAATGAATTTAATGATTCACAGACAAATGTCAACAACATGAAAATGAGAGGGAAAAAGTTCATATATAGGGTTAAATTACAGTTTGTGAAATGATTTCTAGTTTTTCAACAATTATTATGAATATTTCCTATATAAATGTACCATGACCATGTTTTCTATATGATATGACCATGTTTTCTATAAAGATATGACCATGTTTTCTATATGATATGACCATGTTTTCTATATGATATGACCATGTTTTCTATATGATATGACCATGTTTTCTATATATGACCATGTTTTCTATATGATATGACCATGTTTTCTATATATGACCATGTTTTCTATATGATATGACCATGTTTTCTATATGATATGACCATGTTTTCTATATGTTTTGACCATGTTTTCTATATGATATGACCATGTTTTGACCATGTTTTCTATATGATATGACCATGTTTTCTATATGTTATGTTATTCAGTTAGATAGGGGTGTCAATCAGAGATTTCTAAGTTTAATGAGGACAATGTAAAGGACCAGAGATATATAAATGGTGTCATACAGTACATTCTCTCTCCTTTAACTTCCCTTTATAACACTTACATAAACTCCATCTACTTATTACCTTAATTTTATGACTAGATATTTAAGAGAATAATAAACATACATTTCAGAAAACATATGCCAGTAATTTTCTATAGATATTAGGTAGATTTTCTACATAAAAGCTTTATACTTTTTTAATTGCCTGACATTTTATGTATCGTAATTACTGGTAATAATTTTCAAAATAACCGTGATCGGCAAATATTTGTCCGATTTATAACACACTCAGCATGCTACACTGAATTTGTCCGATTTATAACACTCAGCATGCTACACTGAATTCAGTTCAGGATTCTTCCGTCCAATGCATAAGATGTAATCAGGCTCCATCTAAAATATTTCCTTCATCCTATAAACAAAAGCTGAACGTAATTAAACGATGTAAATGTACAGACGCTGCCAAAGAATTTCTCTTGATATTATAATAAAATTTCATGCAGGCAACGTTTCAAGTGTTTCTCAACTATCTACACTTCTTAAATATTTCCTTTAAAAATCACGAACTAATAAAAGTTAAAGATATCTAGTGATACAAAAATCTTACACAAAGTTCATATTCCATCAAATCATGGATCTACAATTATATAAGTCAAAAAAAGTTCTACAAAAACAAAAAAAGCATGTAAATATATCAGTGTTGTTGTTTTTTTCCACTATAAAACCAAGTTCTCCATCACTTTCAACTCCCTAATTAATTTCCTCCAGAACTTTATTTAATAACAATAAAAAGTAATGTTAGCATAATTATGAACAGAGAGAAATGATGACAGAGTAATTGGTCCCCTAAAGTTCAAAGAATTTTTTGTTAAGTTATAAAGTTGAAAGAAGTTTTTGTAAAATCATTAAAAAGTTATCATAGAAAGTTTAAAGCTATCAGAAAAAAACATGTTCAGAGACTCCTCGTGGCAAAATTGAGAAAAAGAATTCTTAACTTTCAGCAAGGCTATTATACAACACATGGGGACAAACATTCTGACAAAGTTTCATGAAGATTGGGCAAAAAATGTGCCTTGCTCTAGGTCATATAAACAGAACAGTAAAATTGGATTTTCAAGTATTTTTTAGTACAGTACACAGTGGACTTTAGAGAGGTTTTTTTTAACATTACGTTTACTGTAGTTTCATTTGCTACCCTGGACATTAACTATCAACAATAAATTGCACGACGTATAGACAAGACATTATCAATCCTCCATAGTTTCATTGTATTGCACACCCCCAGGTAGTTTGCTGTATTAACCCTTTCCCTCATATATACTCATTTTGACGCCCTCAATAGGTATCACATACAGCCTGATCTGCAGAAAACCACAGTTAAACCTTACCAAATTTATTTACAAAATCCTCATTTCCAGACCACTGAGGAGCAGCGAACAGCATAAAACCTGATCAGCCTGCGAGTTACTCGCAGGCTGATCTGGTTTTATGTTGTTCGCATAGGTCTTTTCATGGTGTCCTCTAAAAGGGAAAGGGTTAATAAGCACTGTGTTATCATATACATGTAACAAGGTTTTATTAACATAATTTATAATATTGCACAAATCCCATACCATTGTTGTACTCTGTAGTTGCAAAATGCAATGTCCATAGTTTGTATCATATTGCACATTTTATCATATGTTATACTCTTTCTTAAGCAATTTAAAAATCTATTATCACATTTATTGTATTGTACTAATTTATTATATGGGTAATGTATTGCTCTAGTTCAAAACAATAGCTTTACTATACATCAGATAATTATATATAAAAATCAGCTATTATTTTTTAGTAAATTGCACCATTATTAAATCATACTTTAGAATATATGATTTTTTTTTTAAACGTTTCATTCTCCTGAGAAGTATTGTTATAATGCTATATGTAATATAATGCACAACTTAGTTTCAAGTCTTATCAACTGGCATCCTACCATAGGACTATCATAAATTATGACAAATACATGAATAATTATCCTAGTTCCACCATATGGCACAAGATTCATGAATGATCCACAAATAAAACCATGTTTTATCATAATATATTTGTCCCTACATTTTATCATATTACACAACCATCTTTCAACTATGGCACAACTGTGATACCTTACTTCTATCTGACAGTGAGTTTACAAGGGAGATATTTCCAGGGTGAGTTTATAAGGGAGTTCATTCCCAAATTAGTTTACAAGGAAGAAAATTATGGAGTGAGTTTACAAGGAAGAAAATTTTGGAGTGAGTTTACAAGGAAGAAAATTCCAGAGTGAGGTTACAAGGAAGAAAAATCTTGAATGAGTTAACAAGGGAGATAATTTCCGAATGAGTTTACTAAGGAGATAAATCCATAGAATTTTTAAGATGATCAGCTCCAGACATGCAGTATTAGAAAGAAGGATTTAAATCCCTGCATCATAGATAAATAAAAACATAAGATGCATGCAATATATATACAAATTACAGACTTGGTCTGTCCAGAGGCTGGGCCTCAGAATCATATGTATTTACAAATATACAACACTCATGATATAAATACTTTGAGTCAGTAAAATTGTTTGCTTAAAGATTGATCTTGTACATACATTTTCAATTCATTTTATCAAAATGGAAATATATTTTGTACCACCATGAAAATTTTGCTAGGGTTTGATTTTACTTTATATGTGAGAGTTATGAATTAAAAAATCTGCAATCATGAGAGTTTTTGTGAATGTGTGCCCAGGACCGTATTAAAAATATTTACATATAAACACATGTTCCATATGGGACTATTTACACAATGTACATGTTTGGTTTCCATGGATACAGTTTTACTGGACAACTGGTAATCAATGGACTCCTGGACACAATCGGTGTGCGGTTGACAATGGTGGTGCCTGGTCCGAGCCCGGTACCCAGAATGTTGCTGGTGACTGTGTGGGTGGACAGGTTGAACCGGGGTCGGTGGAGTCCTGTTGCTGCGGCGACCGCCAGGCTGGTCCCCAGAGAATCTAACCCACTACTCACCACCACTGGCTTCACTGGCACTGGGACTTGAACTGTCGACTCGGATCTGGAATAGACGAATTTGGACTGTGAACATGACTATGACCCTGACCCTTAAATGTGATCTTTTCAGGATC
>CM037784.1:3043790-3093790 GCA_021229015.1 Solen grandis | reverse complement strand
GTGTAGCTCTGGGAACTCCATTTGTAATCCAGGGGCGTTTCCGCCGCCACGAACTGGTCCTTCCGCTTCCACGGCTTCCCCATTCCGGCCGTCTATATGTCCGTCAGACTGCAATGGTATCACGCCTCATAAGACTTGTTGTCCAAATATCACCAAGTACAAGTCTATCTGATTTCGTTGATACTTACAAAACCAAACAAACCTTTGGCAATAGTTATCTATATCATAATGAATTGAAGCATTGTTGCCAACAATCTATAATAAATTTGCCAAAAGGATAAGCATGATAACCGTAATATGTGTGTCATTTATAACAGTGTAACGTGTCTAAATAACTGTATATAAATGAAACTTAATTTTCCTTTTGACTTTCCTAGCCATGTGAATCTAAGCTATGAACTATATACAGAGCCAATTCAAAAATGATTATCACAACAAATGATTACCTCAAACAATTAACGTTCCATTTATATGAGAATCAGAGAAAACTAAAATACAACTGAGGGGACTCTTAAAGAAATTCATCACGTCAGCCCTAACTTATTTTCATTTTTCTATCTCTAAGCTTCAACTTTATAGTAAATAAATTTAAATATCTTACAAAGTTACACCACACTAAATAGCGCAATGCTTTAAGTCCAATTAAAATACTTATCTTATTCTTCAAAGGTTCGCCACCTCAAATCTTACAACTCACCAGATAGCGCAATGAAACCTAATTAAGATTGTGTGTCACTATGAAGTGTTCTGAATCCACTGACTTGATTCACACACCAAAAGAAAACAGACTGACAAACAACCATCTTCCTCCTTCTATTAAACGCAAGTTTCTCTAAAGCTTATATGTGAAAGATTTATATCTTTCAACTTGGTTACGAATAAATTAAAGGATGAAATTAAAATCATAAATATTTAATAATTACCACCTTTGTAGACAAAACTAAAATAAAAAAAATAAACATATATCATATAAAAATATAAACATCTATTTTAGCACCAATTAAGCCATCATGATATAAAAGCCTAAAATCGTTTCACAGAAAAAATGTTTTAAATTTGATTGTCGTATACAAGTTTAGTACAGTCTGGACGACGATGAATGTGTCCTAATAATTTAAAAACATGACCTACAACCAAAATGTATATTGCTGTGCCACCCTATTGTTTAAACTATTTTTTATACTTAAAGGATGATATTGTACTGAACCAGTATTTTGCGCATTTGAAGATCAAGAAACGGGGCTCGAATCAATAAATCTAACATTGTCGCACGGCACCTCGAATTTAAAACCAGATTTTGTCATTGTTTTTTTTTTTAAACAATGCTTATATATTATATGCATATATATATTTATCATCTTCTTTATTTGTTTCGAGTTTTAACTGAAATGATTTACTTTGTCTTCGTCTTATGGCATACCCTATTTTTCTTATACTCGTAGTACGGTCTCTATCCTACTGTTTATATAGACTTTCTTACTCATGTATTCACATTATATCAATATGTGCTCTATGACTCAGCTTTGATAAGTTACTTGCAGCAGATAATAATCATAATCGTGATTTTATGAATTTGTTTAGAATGCTTTATATGACTATTTGACTTTACCGTCGCTTCGACAGTATTTCAGTCATATAGCGACGTCCAGCTAATTACAGGTGAAGGAAGAACCCGAATGCACGGAGGATCCGGGTAGAACCACCGACCTACCGCAAGCCAGCTGGAAGGCTTCCTCACATGAAAATCCGAATGACCCTGCCTGGATTCGAAACCACGCGGTGAGGGGCTTAATAAGTGATAAAGTCAGCGACTTTACCCTTTCGGCCACGGAGGCCCAAGAATGTGCTTTATATGCTAATCAAATCTGAATTAAGGCATTAATCACCATGGCTGCATCTTTTTTTCTATTGTTATCTGTTGTTTTGATGTGTGCTCTCTCTCTCCCCCCCCCCCCTCTCTCTCTCTCTCTCTCTCTCTCTGTTTAAGTATCAGGTACGATGGACTGAGTTCGAGGATTTGAGTGTTTGTAATATTTAACCACAGTACCAAGATACATTCACACTATCTACAATTTAATCTACAACCGTCATTGAGACTGTGACTGACTTTTCCCACACCCCTACTAGTTTTCGTCCATGAGGGCAGAACATTTTATAAAAAGAAAATAAGTATAAGAATGTCTAACATAAAGGAATCCCTGTCGCCAAATATTTGACTCCATGCAAGTTCAACGCACCTTCTGTCGGTATAAACACAAGGAATTTAATCACATGAATAAAACATTAGTGTACGACACGTTTGAAGATCCACATACCATCCACATGTCTATCATGTGCTTACATACAGATTGTATTCAATACGTAACAAACTTCGATACAGTTAAATGAACACAGACTTTATTGATGATTAACCTAATCGGGTTTACATTTGTAAAACC
Source organism: Solen grandis (assembly GCA_021229015.1). Taxonomy (NCBI): domain Eukaryota; kingdom Metazoa; phylum Mollusca; class Bivalvia; order Adapedonta; family Solenidae; genus Solen; species Solen grandis. Next base: position 3,091,352 of record CM037784.1, on the reverse strand, counting down.
AAAGGTAAGGTTGATTCAGCACTGACTAAAGATAGATCAAAGATAATGTCTATACGGATCAAGGCCTTAACTTATGTATTTTAATTTGTATTTTAATTTGTATCTACACTGTTAGCAATGAAATTAAACAAGGAAGAAACACTTAACGAACTCGTTTAGGAAACGTATAATTTTATAACAGATTGTTATTTTGTGAAACTTTGTTCAGCATGAACTATCCATCCATCTTTTACATAAATGGATGCAATCAGACCATGCATTCATGAACGCTAATGTGTGCTTGTGGGCATATTTGCATATTATTAACGGACGAATGACAAATTCAACATGTCCGTATGATATTTATATTAAAGCATCACATAGATAGTAAAATCATGCATGTGACTTTCTTTATTGGCATGTATGGGTAATTTCCTTCTCATTCAGGTTAATTTTTGCCTCGATTCAAATCGTCACAGATCATCAAATCCAAAATGAAAAGACCACACATAATGTATATCACCGGGATATTAATAATGGAGGTTCATCAAAAACAAACTAACAGACAAATACTCAAGCCATTGGTATCACTTTTTCAAGAAATATATGTGCCGGAGACTGTACGCTACTTCGTTCGTTAATTTTTTAATCACTTCCGTATAATTTACTACAAGAATACAAAACGATGTTGTTTATGGATATTAGTATATTTAATAGCTGATCTTTATCGTTGAAATGAAAATATAAATTGTTATCATATCTTCTGGTATGACTTGGATTTGGACTGCAATATCTTCGAGACCAAAAAGTAACGTTGAAATATGTATACCATTATTTGTCATTCCTCAAGGACACGGGTAAAGATAAATGAATTATATATTTCGAGTATTGAATCATTTCTACAGTACTAGAACAAGTCCCGCGAAATCGAGGGAATGTTATTTACTGTTGGGATTTATCTGAAAAGATATGAGTTATATCATGTACCAGATAGAGACCATGGGTTTCACATAAATAAACCAGTCTTTGTGACGCTTGGCTGTGACGACGAGGGTTGTGGGTTGAATAAATAAATAAATAAATAAATAGTTAAATAAATTACAGGAATGACAAACGAATTGAGAAAAAAAACATATCACAAATCTAAGATTTATAATATGATACTAACAAAACTGCTGTAGAATCCATAGCCCGATATTAACATTGGATCGAATGAAGAATCCAACTTAATACTGCAAACAAATCATGCTTTTCAGGTTTACCTTATGCTGTATGTATACGTGAACATCGTGCACACCAGACTACAGCGTCTCCATTCCGAGCGTTCGTATAAACGCCACACAACACAAACTCGAAAGATAAAGTGGATAACTCTCAAATATTTATAATAGAAGCCGTGTATTTAAAATGTGGACACAATTATGTAACACTCATATTACGTGACTGCGAGGCTAGGCGAGGTATCTCAAGAAATATAAATGTATTTTATCAATACGAAGAAGCTACTATACGGTGTACCCCAGAAATATCTAATATTAATATTTTAAGATTTATTTAATTTCGATGGATTCACTATTAATTGTCGCAAACTGTAAAATTTTATTTAATTTTAAACACAAATAACAAAAATACTGAATGGCGACTGAATAACTGTGATATTCTGTTGTTTCATAACCGCGCCAAATCTGGCATAAAAATCAGCTCGTTCTTATAGTAATATAGATTTCCTTAATTTGAAAAGTGGAAAAAATATCGTGAGAGTTATTCTTTATTATGATTGCCGTTATTTAAAAAATGTATTCAGTAAACATATTTTCTTTTTATTTAATATATTTTGATGTACATTTTTATTGACAAAAATACGCAGTTGTTAAGAAAGTTCAGGTCGCATGAACCATCATGGACAGGTAGAATAAGTGAAAGTTTGATGAGAGGTTAAGTAAGACCTTAAAAATTGACCACCATGGTCAGATGGCAGGTTCCGTCTAAACCATCGACCATCATATTCATATGCTAAGTTGCGCCAAATTCTACGACCATCGTATTCACATGCTATAATAAGTCATTTACCATCATTTTCAGTTTTCAGTTAAGTTCAGTTTACACATTGATCATAATGTTCAGATGCTTAGTTCAATCCATATTATTGACCATTATGTTCAGATGCTAAGTTTAAATTAAGTAAACACCATATTGAAATGCTAAGTTCAGTCTAAATAATTGACCACCATATTCAAAGTTCAGTCTAAATAATTGACCACCTTATTCATATGCTAAGTTCAGTCTAAATAATTGACCACCATATTCATATGCTAAGTTTAGTCTTAAGTCAATGGCCATCATATTCAGATGTTTATTTCAATTGACCATCATGTACAGATACTTAGTTCAGTTCAAATCATTGACACTCACGTTTAATTGCGAAGTTTAGTCTAAAGCATTGACCTTCGTGGTCAGCTACTGAATTCAGTTTAAATAATTGACCATCATACTTAATATTCTAAGTTTGTTCTTGGTCATCGACCTTAAAGTTTAGGTGGTAAGTTCAACCTTAATCATTGACCATCATATTGAGACGTTATGATACTTTTGATATATGAAGAAAGGTCCTAAATATTAAACGTTCTGTTTCAATTTGGTAAACATTAAAATCAATGATTATAATACTAAATATATATAAAGTTGCAGAAAAAATAACGTTGTAAAGACATGTAACGACCCTACGTTAGCTAGACCGTATTTGTTGACTTAGTGTTGAACCGGTTGTGTCAAGATGTTCAATTAGACGCCATATGTTTAATGATGAGATATACCTAATATGTTAGTGTACATCATGAGAGACGTTAACTTCATTCTAAGATTTCAGATATTGAAATAGCTCCTGTTTGATCGTGAATCAAACTGGAAAAATGAGATTTGATCATTGAGTTCCCAGTTAGGATGATATGATAGACCCTACATTGTTTCGTGTATTTTTTTTTCGAAATCCTTCTCAATTGTTTAGTAACGTTATCATGTAAAATGTCGATATAGTGAGCATGTTCCTTTATTTTGAAAGACCCCGATCGCTCAGCATAATGCAAGAATTTCAGGAGTGGTTTAATGACATAGCTGAAGATGTACAAAAATATACCATAGTGTCAAAGGACAAAGGTCAATATTGACACAAGGCTAGGGGTAACTTTATTAAAAAGCAGCGATCTACGCCCTATGTATAGCCTAGGTATCCTTTAAGAGAAAAGTATACATTTGTATTTAAAAATATCACTGCTTAGTATATTGAAAATATCAAAGTCAAAGGAGACGCAAGCCATTTGCTTGAATAAATAAAACGGGATGACTAAACAAACATTTGGGACTTTTGTAATTGGTTTAATAATCCTCTACGGTGTCTAACCCTTTCCCTCATAGAGGAAACCTTGAAAAGACCTATGCGAACAGCATAAAACCAGATCAGCCTGCGAGTAACTCGCAGGCTGATCAGGTTTTATGCTGTTCGCAGCTCCTCAGTGGTCTGGAAATGAGGATTTTGTAATTAAATTTGGTAAGGTTTAACTGTGGTTTTCTGCAGATCAGGCTTTATGTGGTACCTATTGAGTGCGTCAAAATGAGTCTATATGAGGGAAAGGGTTAAAATGTGTCTTACAATGTAGGCAGGATTAACGTGGTACGGTATTGATCAGACGAATTAAAAATAAAAATATACATACATTCAACATGCTAAAGAAATGATCACATTGCTGCAAAGCAATGGATATCATTACATATATAGCATTTTATCATCTATACGAGTAAAACGCAACTTATGTAGTTTAAATTGAATAATGTTAATAACAAGAAGAAAATAATAATTTGATGACAGTTAATCGATGTGTTACCGCTCCCACCCCTAACTTGACAAACACGTACACTTCATATGCAATCTAGCAACTGCATTAGTTTCGTTGGCAAAAATATCAGTAATAAGCAAGTGAGAATAGAAAAAATCATTTACTTACGACATAGTTTTATCCAAGTGTTTTTTGAGTTGAGAAATTCATTTTCCCACGCAGTCAAATGTGACAGCAAGCCATGCGCGGAGTCAACTCCTTATATCCTTTGCAACATACTTAGCAATGTTCTCCAGCTATGTCATCCCACTGGTGTCCGAAACGTATGGAGATGTTACAAAGGGTGTATGATATAAAATGGGTGCGGGTATAATTTCACGGGCTCGGATTGCAGAGCGTATAGTTAATAATGAATACACACACACACATTAATCCGGGCTCTATTGAATAGGCAATGACACTGGGTGACGGCTGAGCGCAGACTGAAGCCGGGTACCAAATGTCAAATGAAAAATATTATAAATAGACTGTAAATACAGATATTATCTCACTTCCAAGTGCATGAGTGAATGCGCATCAAACATATTTTACTATGCGCTGGGTGTAACGCTGAAATCAACTGAAAACGCGGTCGGGGAATGTTCAGTACAATGAGTATATAGAGTATGCAACCCAACGAATTCTTAATGTACATTGATAATAAAAATAAGCAGTTAAGTCCCTCTTTATGATTTACACTTTTCAACAATATGGTATGCAATTACAGAAGTTTACAAATTTTCTTACTCTACTGGTTTATCCGCATTGTAGCACACGAATTTTATCAAATAATAAGCAGTTTCGTCTTACAGATCACGCTGGTATATTATATTCACAATTGTTATTCTGTGTATCTTCTAATGACGAAATGATTCCACTCGCACTTAAAAGGTAACAAATTTTCACTATAGCGGTGTTTGTTTGATTTTCAACATTAATACACTGGTCCCATCAGTCCTTAAATAATCCAAAACACTAATAAATCTGCCCGATATTACAATACAGCCGAAAAGAAAACTGCCTTAAATAGGTTGTCACTTACGAGAGCCATATGTTTACTTTAAGAGTTACAATCGTCTCTCTATTTACATTTAAGAGGGACACTCGAGAATGTATCTTATACGGTAGGACCTAACAGCTTTCTGTCAAGCACAATAGCAAAGTGAGATATAAATTTACAGCCAAAATCACTGAAGGATGAAATGGCAAACATCGGTTTATTTACATATTTTTATCTGGGGATACAAAAACTTGTGGCAACCATCATCCCCGCTACATTCTTGTCTTGACATTTCATGTTTTCTAGATTTAGTACTTTGCTTTTTAGCGACGGTAAACCCCAATACAACAACAACTTTGCTTTTCAGTACTTTGATGCCATTTATCTAAACATAGCAAATGACGATTTTTAAAATCATTAAAGTAATGATATAATATAAACATTTTACTGTATACTATTAAATTTCATTTTGGGTAAGTTGATCTCACTCTCTCTCTCGCTCATATCTGTACCTGCTGGGTGATATAAATGAACATTTTAATATGGTGATTTGAGAAGGGCATGGTAAACAGCTTGCATATCGTTTCAAGGGTAAGGCCATGTCTGAGACTTTATTTACTCCAAAATTGTATATGTAGTATGTAGCTCATCATGTAAGCTTAAGATTATTTCACTCCTTTGTTGACCCTAGTAACTCTTCAAATACATGAGTATCTCGAGTCTGAGCGGGTGAAGTCCCTCACCACTGTGGGTTCGAATCCTGACAGGGTCGTTATAGCCAGATGCCGCTATATGTCTGGAATATTGTCGCAGTATAAATAATGTATACTCTAGCACAACATCTACAAGAGTATTATATGAACATGCACTACGTCAAGGAGATATTGTCCACCGAGAAAAAAATGCTACATGCAGAGCAACTTTTGCATAAGGTTTTGTCTGACCTTACTAAAAGATCCTTTTAAAATCTACATTTATTAAGCTAATACGGAAACATCAGAGAAGTAAAATTAGCCCCTTCATTCTCATGCACAATAAACACGGACAATCATGACAACGGTCATAGAGAAAGAAATTTTCTTTCAAATCGAATCTACACCCCTACCACAAAGAGTTGGACCTAGTGGTCCGGAAATGAATGTTTCACAGCGATGGACAGTCTTAATGGTATAATAAACATTTTATACCCAGATTGTGACATAAAAGATGGAAGGGAAACCTCCCCATGTCTAGAGAAATTAACATCTACATCTAATGAATAATGTAAAATCATACAAGAAGGGATGACTGTCTCTAAATTTATATTATTCCCGAATCTGTAAGTGACTTAAACTATCATGTTGAAATATACTGAGTTTGTGTTAATTTGATATTTACAGGACTTTACTGCCGACTGCATTTTAGTCTCTTTTTCTTTTTTTTCTTTTTTTTTTTTTGTAAACTGACAATACTGGTGATACATTTATAGCTGCCTCACTTCGGCTCCACGCCGTAGAAAAGTGGTGTGATACCAAGATATGCTTATACCAGGCTAGCTTGTCCTGAAAATATCAATATATGCAAATTACTGATTTTGAATGGTCAGTACCATTTCACGCTTTTGTATGTCGGTGTCGGGTATCAAACCCTTCGTTTGCGGACATTTTACCACTCAAACCACTCAGCTACTTGGACCGGTCTAATTCTAAAACTAAACTTGAGTTTGTGTCAGAGAAGTTACTGTTGTTTTTTTTTGTTTTTTTTTTATTATTATGATGATGATGATGATGATGATGGGGAAAAGCCAAAATAGCTGAGATTGTTACCCTCCTTTACCTGTGTCGGACCAGTATTTTGTGCCAGCCGATGCCTGACAGAAATATTCCGTACACAACTATGGCATTGGCTTTCTGAGGGAGAAAATACAATTTTTTTTTTTTTAGAAAAAAAAAGCATGTGGCGGTAAGAGCTTATTAAGACATATTCTCTCTAATTTCTAAATGCGAGTAATTTTAGAAATAAACATTTTACAGCTAAATGCGAAATTGTTACTAATAGCCACTTATTATAAGAAACATTAGATGCCGTGTGGAATTTTAGTATGGGGCATAATAGCTTTTATACTGAAATATATGGTAGTTGGCTAAATGGGGGGAAATCGCTCATTTTAATTGAAAATATAGATACCATTTAAGCTCTGGTCCTTTGTGATAAAGCGCGACAGCAAATTGCACAATTTAAAATGAAATAAGATCTCTTTCCCCAACAATTAAAGTACTGAAAATCAAATTTTTTCGTTGATGATAAATTTCGTTGAATCTATATAAAAATAAATTTCGTGCGTATATTTATTTGTGGGTACATTTTCTAGAAAACGTCAGGTTTACAAAAAAAACTGTTTTCTTCATATAAATAATCAGAAAAAAAACAACCCACAAAATCAATTAAAATTTGTTTCCAGCGAAAATTAATGGGATAATTAACTGAGATGAGTTGATTTTTTGTACGCATATTTCTTGCATAACATTATTCGTATTAGCATACGACATTGTGGAAATGTCTATCTTGAAGATAAATTATTTTTCACATCAAAGCATGATGTAATTACGCTCGTGAAGTCATTCAAAACCCTATCAAAAGCAAACCATTGACTTCTTCTTCACAAATAGCCATCCGAGTTTGCAAAAACAGCTAGTGCTGTACAAGGAAGTTATAGACAAGGTGCAGTATAAATACCAACATGGTCTCATTCTGAAAAGAAAAAATGCACATACCCTGGTACCAGGCTTATCGAACGCTTCTGACACCTGTCGACTCGAACTTAAATTGCGTCGTTGGCTAGAATTTTATCCATCCGAAGGATGTTATTGTCAGATACAACTTGTGGACTGACAACGTTCGAGACAATGTTGTACAAAAAGGGGGTATATGATACTTGCCACAACAATCAATACTTTAACTGAAGCACACTACTTTCCTCCACCTGAATTGCTACGCTATAGTTGACTATTTGCTGCTATCAATGACGATGGACTAATTAACTTCAAATAGTCCTATGGTACTGTCACTAACCTGTAATTAGTTTTGGACGTCGCTATATGACTGAAATACTGTCGAAGCGATGGTAAACTCAAATAGTCAAGTCTTTCACCACCTGTAATTAGCTGGACGTCGCTATATGACCGAAATACTGTCGAAGCGACGGTAAACTCAAATAGTCAAATCTTTCTCCACCTGTAATTAGCTGGACGTCGCTATATGACTGAAATACTGTCGAAGCGACGGTAAACTCAAATAGTCAAGTCTTTCACCATCTGTAATTAGCTGGACGTCGCTATATGACTGAAATACTGTCGAAGCGACGGTAAACTTAAATAGTCAAATTTTATGATTTTTGAGTGGATTACAGTGATATGAATAAAAAATATATTTTAATAATTCACAGTGAAATGCCACTTATGAAAATACAATTTTCAAAGTAAACCCAGTATATGAATCTGCATTTTCCACAAGAACGAACTATATCCACTTATACTTTATCATGTCGAATGTTGTTTATATATATATATAAGATATTCTTTTTCAACTCTTCACAAGCTATCTTTCATATACATGTGATTTTTAATCATAAATTAATAGCCTCAACGAAGAATAAAGTGAATCATTTTGTCAATGTAAAGAAAGTATTTATCTAGAAGCTTACAGTACATGTATTTAGGAAAAAAGTCGAGGTCTCGTACTTTGATCAAGCGTCTCAAACGTCAAAATCTGATTTGTACCTTTAAAGATTTCTTCATCGTTTTGCCAATGTTTTTTTTTCTCTACATATATCCAGGTGTTGATTCTATAGATAAACACGGTCGCTTTACCCCGATCCAATTGCAGCCATTTATTTTAATATCGTGAGATATCGTGAGGACATCTCTTACATAAATAGGGTGTATCTGACAGATATATCTACTTATTTACCTTTGTATCTTTGCTTTTAGAAATCATGGGAATATACTTAACACTTACCGGTGTCCGAATGGAAATCTGATTCGATCTCTGACTGAATGATACCGGACACGAGAGGTTATGGGTTCGATCCCCGCGACATACCAGTCTTAAAACTTGGTACTGCTTTAGCTACTGCTTTGGCTGGTGCTCAGCATATATAGGCAGTTTCAGCACTGGTTGGCCCGGTGTCAGGATAATATGACCGGGTGTGGTATCATGCCACATTTCTACGGCGTTGTACTGGTGTGTGGCAGCACTATATCTGTCACAAGTAGAAATACTATCCAAATGACTGAGATACTGTTCACGGGACATTAAACCCAACAAAAAAAATCTTTGCTCTTAGAAATCAAGGCTGACCGGTTATGGTGACCGAATGGATATCTGGCGTAGATTCAATTTCGAACAAAACTTCGTACCACCTGGATAGTATTTTTGTACAGTGTAAGGTTAACAGAGTGAACTCCCTTGTTGCACTTAATACACAAAATTCTGCGTGTTTATTAAAACTGTCATTAATGGGCACAAAGAAACATGTATTTTATCATGTCGCGGAATATAGATACATAAGCATCAACAGAGTAATAGTGCCAAATTAGACATGTAAACAACAATAATAGTTTTATTTATTTCCTGCCATTCTAAAATCATTTACATTCATTTGGATGATTTAAATATTATAAGTTTTCTACACAAATGCAATTAAATTCATTCGTCCGGATGTCCGACTAACTTCGTTGACTACACACTGTCTCCTCACTGTCACCACCAGCGTTCTATTATAGAATGATCAGACGTCGTATGTACTCGTATAATTTGATGAATATCATTTTAATTAAAGTAAATACTCAGAACATGAAATTTATATTTGTAAAGGAAATATGTACATGATTATGTTTTCATTTTAAAGGATATCAATATCTAGCGAAGGAGACACATGTTTATATATATAAACACAAGAAAACGAGGCGGGGGGTGGGAGGGTGTTCCTAAAAATAGCTGAATCAATTGTGAGATGGTCTTTTTATAAGTTGGTCTTTACACTGCGTTGGTCTTTACACGAGTTTGTCTTATACCGAGTTTTTTTTTTTTTTTTTTTTTTGGGGGGGGGGTGTATTGAGTTGGTCTTTATAGTTAGTTGGTCTTTATTGAGTTGGTCTTTATATGAGTTGGTATTTATATTCATGGTCATTATATGTGATGTTCTTTATATTAAGTTGGTCTTTGTGTTGGTGGAATTTATATTCAGTTGGTCTTCAGATGATTTGTATACTGTCTTTTAAAATACTGAAAACGGAAGGATGAAACAGTTTAATTGTCAGAATGTGTACACTCTCAGAACACCCACACACAAAATATGCGACAATAGCAGATGTCTTACGTTTTTCAACATGAACTTAGGCAACCAAAGCAAACTTCAGCATATAATGTTACAAGCCACTGTTTCTACCGATCTCACGTTAATATTGTTCATTGTTTACCTTTATGTAAATAAAAAGCATACGAAAACTATAAAGCTTGACTGATAAATACTGGCTTGGCTGACAATCCATTTAAGTTTATTGCCACAAAGTTGTATTCTTTGAATCAGTAATTAAGAGGCAAAGGAACATAACTTATAAAACTTAGTTAAAGTGCACATGTTAATTACAGTTCTTGCTATATCACAGCTGTTTATCACAATGATGAAGTCTGTCAAGAAATGCAGCATGCTTATCTAAAGGTATTTCTACAGGAACTATGGTCAAGTTAGCGTCGTCGTCATCATCCGGGCCCGCCGTCCTAACCTGAATCTCGCCCACAAGGGTCTTGCTCTTATTAACAGCCGACAAATAGAACGACTGGTATTTGTATGCCCTCGGATTGAAAACTAGGCTCATCTTTTGTACGTTGTTTGCGGTATGCGTCAAATTTCCTCCGAGGGTGAAATAGAACTGTTGGTTTGGTTTGGCCACAAAATGACCCGAGTGCCTAAGCTGTGGGTGGAGTTGAAAGCCTTCATTTTCCCAGAATTCTTTCCGCCTTGCGAAGCGCCCAGGAGTGGTACATTCAAATATGGTAAGAAATAAGTCCTTCTTTGGACAGGTTGCATAGAAAAATAGGATTGAAGTCTCTCGCTGGAGCGCGGACCGGATTTTCTCTTTTGCCAGACGTCTTCTAGTCTCCGGCGGATATTTGACGTCAACAGTGACGCCGACGTAACTGAAATATATCAAAGGAATCGTTTCTACAAATCGAATAATGAATATGGCTTCATGATAAATATATATAGAAAAACAATGTTGCGTACGAGACACTTTTGTTTGATGATATACATGTTAAGACATGCTATTAAATCGTCGAATACCCACGGCCGATCGATTGATGTCATGTAGTGAAACGGAATAAGTCAGTCGAGTGTATTCGACGATAATGCTCTTCCAATGTATTCATTTATACACGGCAATGCTCGGTCATTGCATTGCAATTTATTTTGCGGAAATCACAAACGCAATGGGGTTCATGTGTTATATTACAAAATATGATAATGCCAAAATTGAAATAAAAAGTACAAAAAATAATGGAATATTTTGAATATTTCTATTTTTGTTAAATATTTCTTACATGCTGAAGTGTTCTATGCCAAATGTGACACAGTTGTTTTTGATTCTCATCTGGGTGTCTACCATCTTCCAGAGGTGTTCCGAATCTATTTCATGCTCGTGTTCGATTGCAAAAATCATGATGTTACCCGTGTCCTCAACTTGAGTGTGTAACGGAAGTCGCACTTGCACATTCTTCTGGGGCTGCTGTTCACCTGGCAACGTTACGTTTAAAACATCCGTGGCAAAAAGGCGGTCATCCGTTTGGTTTTCCAAGTCAAACGTTTTCAAAACCTACAATTTATTGAATAAAATAATACAAGTTGTGCTAAGTCACATGTACTAAATTTTATAATACATAATACTTTAAGATACATCTCTCTCGTCTAAGTCTTAAGGAACTGGGAGTGAACTTTTTTTCTCAATATTCAATTACATGTACTTGCTTTCTACTTCGTGTTTCTCATATAACAGCTTAACCAAAGGTTGCCCATTCATAAATTATTTTTTTTAAAAATCCAATACTATATATTTATACTATACAATGTATATAGTATTGGTTTTTTTTTTTTTTGGTTTTTTTTTGAATGGGCAACAATGTACCGGGTACCTTTGAGCTTAACATGCGTACCTGTAGGTTCAAATCGGTAGAATCCTGGAAAGCACCAGCGGGGACTTCCAGACGGATTCGTCTGTCAACGTCAGACCGAATCACACCGCCGTCAGACCCGACGTTGTGGACGTAGATATGGGGACGGACGACGACGGCAAACTTCATCACCGTTCCTCTCTTTATCGGGATCTTGCCAGTAAATATTGGCACCTGGAAATAGAAAATTTTACTGGTAGCTCCTTGCTTGGCGCTATACATATATAAATGGTCGATCCAAAAATATGATTGTATGTGGCATAATTCCGCATGTCTACAGCGTGATAATATGACTGATATACACATTTCACTGATCGTTTCACCGATCAAAAATAAACAGCTGTAATACAATTCATTTACATGTAATACAAATGGAATGAAATCAAAAGCTGAAAAGTTTTTGAGATTTTCTCCTTTATGTGAAACGTTTATGATATTGTTCAACTTATTCTTACTTGTTTTGAGATTGATAAACTTTAGAAAGATTTTTTTACACAAATGTTCTCGAATAGAGAAAGAAAACCAATACAGTATCTCATTCTTTCTAGAAGTGAAATATTTCGAGTTTAGATGAAATAATGCACTGTTTCCCAAAGGAAGTGAAAAGATGCCAATGGCAATTCTTATTCAAGACAAGAGGGCCATGATGGCCCTGAATCGCTCACCTGAGTACCATTGCTTCAACTGATGTCAAGGTTTTTAAACAGACAAGGATTCTGATATAACTTAATCTAAAACATTTTACCCCTGACAATACTACACACCAAATATCTAAGCAATGGGCCATATGGTTTCAGAGAAGACTTGGGCGCAGGGTCATTTATCACCGTAGGGCCAAGACTTTGAAAATCTTTGTAATGAACCATTAGATGCTACTACATACCAAAAATCTTAGCTCTAGGCCTTATTGATTCATAGAAGAAGATTTTTTAAGATTTTCCTATTTAACTCTATGTAAAACAAGTGACCCCTGGTGTGGGGTCATTTATCACCATTGGGCTATGATTTGTACAATCTTGGTAGTGGCCCATAAGATGATGCTACATACCAAATATCTAAGCTCTAGGCCTTATGCATTCATGGAAGAAGATTTTTTAAGATTTTCCAATATAACTCTATGTAAAACAAGTGACCCCTGGTGCGGGGTCATTTATCACCATAGGGCTATGATTTGTACAATCTTGGTAGTGGCCCATAAGATGATGCTTCATACCAAATATCTAAGCTCTAGGCCTTATGCATTCATGGAAGAAGATTTTTTAAGATTTTCCTATATAACTCTATGTAAAACAAGTGACCCCTGGTGCGGGGTCATTTATCACCATAGGGCTATGATTTGTACAATCTTGGTAGTGGCCCATAAGATGATGCTACATACCAAAAATCAAAAGGCTAGGCCTTGTGGTTTTGGAGAAGAAGATTTTTTCAAGTTTTTCCTATATTAGCCTATGCGAAATCAAGTGACCCCTGGGGCGGGGCCAATTTTGACCCCAGGGACATAATTTGTACAATCCTGGTAGAGAGTCATAAGATCATGCTACATACCAAAAATCAAAAGGCTAGGCCTTGTGGTTGCAGAGAAGAAGATTTTTTAAATTTTCATTTTTAAAATCTATTTTTAGCTCCTGTGACCTAATTATGCGATGGACCAGAACCATTTATACAACTTTAGTAGAGCTTCATCCAAGGAACATTCCTGCAAAATATTTTTCAAATTGGCCAAGCCGTTTAGGAGGAGATGTTGTTTGAAGCAATTGTTGACGCCGGACGCACGCACGCACGCACGGACGACGGACGCCGGACAAAAGGCGATCAGAAAAGCTCACCTTGAGCACGTTGTGCTCATGTGAGCTAAAAAACGTTGTTGTTTATAATTAAAAATACACGCATAATATACTCACAATATAAAAAAAATATGTTTCATTGCAGTTAACATTATGTGAAGGAAATTAGGGATTTTGAAACTGCAATGCCCTTCTAAATAATTATATAAACGGCTGTGGAAAGAAATACCATATAATATGTGAGTGAGACACGCAAGTTGCATACGTTATTGTCGCCATCTATAGAAAATGAAGTATTGATAAACGATTCCCAAGGGTTGTGAAAGTTACAACATAAGTTCTAAATTTGGTTGTGGGTTACGATCTCACCGGAAATTCACCCGGTGACCTGCGCAGGCAATGTTTGTACATGTAGATGAAAATTGCATGTAAATGAATCACTCTGACAAATATATTCGAGATCTTAAACAACATACACATACCCCGTTTTCCTCAGACGTCGTGACCACCTTAAACTCGTTGCCCGTGGACGTGCGGAAACAGCTGTCAAATGTTCCTGGATATCCATCCATTGGGACCTCCACCAAAATCGTGCATGCCTTGTTCAGCCGCAGCACGCGTAACTCGTACTGGTCACTGTCGTGTGCAAGAATTAATGAGCAATATTTTGTTATAAGCTTCCGTCAGACGTATACATTATTGTTTATCAATAGGTGTTCATATAATATCAAAATATATACAGCATTTATATGTATAAAAAGACTTCGATACAAATCTGATTATAATTATCTATATTAATTTTATCAATTGTTAAAAATAACACGTCCATTTACAATAGTTAATAGTACAAAATATAATGATATGGACTAGATTATTGTACAAAAAGAACAAAATCTATGGTGATAAATTACACATCGCGGTATACGAAATGACAGAATCTATGGTAAGGAATGAATGATACGAAATGATTTTGGTGCGGAACTCCATGTAATCGAACTAAAGATCGAATGAACGACCTGAAAAGCTGATTTTAGAGTGTACACAACTGATGAGATGCAAATAATGGTAAAACTTATCCGCCTGCAGACTGATATGGTTTCATACTGAATTGCTTTAGAGAAACATTTCAAAAAGAAAGTTTCATCAACTAACAGAATTATAGTGATATATGAATAGAAATTAAGACTTTTGAGTTCCGAAAAATCTCAATATGTCATGTTTTATGAAATTAAGCCTTGTCCTACACCAATGGGTGAAGGATGAAGTACAGTAAATAGCGATGTTTCGAGGATGGATATACCGAACACATGCCTAACCGAGGTTTACACCTAGTCTGGGCACGAGCTCAACTAGTTTCAATTTCGGTGCTTATAGCATCGCGATTACCCGAGAGGAGGCCGCCGTGGCCGAGCGGTTACAGTCGTGGACTACAAATCTCTCAGCCCCTCACCGCTGTGGGTTCGAATCCCGGTAGGGACTTCGGATTTTTCATGTGAGGAAGCCTTCCAGCTGGCTTGCGGTAGGTCGGTGGTTCTACCCGGGTACCTCTGTGTACTCGGGGTCTTCCTCCACCTGTAATAAGCTGGACGTCGCTATATGATTGAAATACTATCGCAGCGACGGTAAACTCCAATACAGCTACAGCAATACAGCAGATTACCCGAGAATTTTCTCTTCGATGCTCTATTTTCGCTATTATACTATTTTTTAGTTGTCATCACTAGACTCGACTTGTACCTCAAGATTTCATCCAGTCCTTTTCTGGGAATTTCTAAGTTCTCGTCGACAGCCGGGGTACGGTAGAAAAAGATAAGAGGGGACACTGGAGTTGGAGACAGGACGGTAACCGTGACGTTCAGCTTGGGGAAGTCCACCGGCTGTCCGACACTCACCACTCGACCCTCGCAGCACACCTCCCTGAAGATGGACAACGTTCAAAATTTGTGTTTATTTTGTTTACAATTATGAAACAGTTAATTACTCGTTAGTAGTTTTAGTTAGTAGCCGACTTCTTAAGATCCTGTCAGAGATTTGAACACGGTACGCACTGATTGGAAACGAAGTGTGTAGCCATTGTGCTCTCCAGACTCTCGTTCGATCGTATGTCCTTCTGATGATATCAAATAAAGAGTATACATATCATATAAATATTCTACAACATGCATTAAAACGCTTTTTGAACTTTATATAGTCTTATTTTTCAGATAAATATAAGTTTTTAATTAAAAGAAAATGCAGCGTTTGCGGTTTTTCTTATAATAGCATTTCCTTATTATTTACAGTGTGTCATTATTTTCTGTAATATATGAAAAAAATATCTGGAACAGAATTTCACAAAAAAATATTACCCTGTTTTGTTTTTGTTTGAGTTGTGTTCATTAAACTGCTTGACTCGCTCTGAAACTGTCCTCTTTTGGGCTGCACTAAGCTTGTAGGTACTTGGCAAAAGATCGTTCTGTAATAAAGCAAGCAGGGATTGATGCAGTTTGTGTATTCCGTGACATGACTATTAGAGTTTACCGTCGCTTCGACAGTATTTCAGTCATATTGCGACGTCCAGCTAATTACAGGTGGAGAAAGACCCCAAATGCACGGAGACATCCAGGGAGAACCACCGACCTACCGCAAGCCAGCTGGAAGGCTTCCTCACATGAATTGTGTATTCAGTATTTTGTTATACCCACTGTATTTGATAAAAATGGCTCTCAGTGTAATGGGTTCATTTACGCTCAAAAATGTGCAAAATTATGTCTTAATTATCAAAATAACATATTCTTGTATATTTCATTAATTTGAAATAAAATGTATACTAATACATGTTGCTGAGCTTCATAGTGTTAGCTACTTATACTGATACTTACACATTGTTCATTGAAATGAAACCGAAATCACAACATGGAAACAAATCAAAGAGTTCATTGAAAAGTTCAGAAAATTTAAGATAAGTTCACATAAGTACAAAAAAGCCACACCTTATCTGTGACGTTCGGGTCAGCTCCACACATCAGCAGGAACTCCATTGCATCGCCTTGCATCTTCTCACCAGCGACATGTAGCGCAGTCTGAAGTTGCTAAAAAAAAAACAGGATAAATTTCGTAATATGTCTGAAGACATTGGAGAGAAAGCCGACAGATTAGAGACAACACATGAGAAAAAACTAAACATAATATGGACACAATGGGTTGAGGGAAATACATGATAAAGTTACTAGAATCATGCGGTTTCTGGAGCTTCTAGAAAGTTTTCTTTGAATGCGTATTCAATTGCTGGAAACCCATGAGTGATTTATAGAAACAAATGAGGTACAACCGTCGTGAATGCTCACAAACGGCTATAAACACAAGAAAGTTCTATGTATTGAAGCCTGGGTGTTTTTATTTTTTTTATTTTTTTTAGTTTACCATCACTGCAACAGTATATCAGTCATATAGCAACGCCCAGCTAATTACAGGTGGGGGAAATGCACTGAGACATCCGGGTAGAGCCAACGAAGGCTTCCTCAAATGAAAATCCGAATGACTCTGTCTGGGCCCCGAACACATGCGTCGAGGGCCCCCTGGGTGTTTTGAAGGTATTTTTTCTGTACATTAACTGGGTGCTTTGAAAGTAATGTATAAATGCTGAAGAGATTTTATACATTAATAATATAGTGTATAAAGAGACGTCAATTTTTGAAATACTGACGTTATTCTGGACGTTGATATTGCAGCCCATGGACGCCAGCTGGACGATCGTATCAATGTTGCCACTTGCAGCTGCGCTGTGGATCACCGTGTTACCGAGCTGTAACGAGCACAGAAAGATGATTATTCCACCAATTCATATCTATTTTGCCTCCCAGTCTGTTTATTCATTTTGTTACGCGTTTGTACTTGAATAATGAACTTATCATTCCATTTTTATACATATCTTTATTTCTTTATATTTATTTTTTGTAGGTTTATCAAATGAGTTATAACATTCATTCCTTCATGTTCATTATCTAAGTTAATTTTTTTATGATACTTAATCCAGGATGTTCACGATATTATATACTTACTAATTTGTTAGTTCACCATTTTATTTCAATCAATGAATAATGCAGCAGACGACACCCACCTTGTCACGCACGTGTATATCCGCCCGAAGCTGTATCAGCTCCTGTATGGTTTCAATATGTCCTTTGTCGCACGAGAAATGCAGGGGCGTCCGGCCATCCTGGATTCCGCAAATAATATTTCACATTTAGCATAATGTTCTTAAAACTATCATTATCAAAAATTGTGCTTAAATTACATAAATATTCCATTTTATGACATTCATTTCTTAGAGCTATCAATTTTATTAACGTGATTGCTATTTTTTTTAATTCATTGTAAGGTTTAGTGTTAGAACCCCACGTGACTTCGAAAGCCACGTGGTCTAGCCCACAGATAACGTCTAATACGGCTTTGTGCAAAACTATTTGATCCTTCATTAAGAAATATATATCCTAAATATTAACTCTTAATTTTTGATTTCTGCAATATCCAGAAATCGTATAGGTTTAATGGCCTAGTAAAAGACAGTCAAAATTCCAAACCTTGTCCCGACAATTTATGTCGACAGAACGGCTCTGGCCAGTTATTTCTGGTAACAACAGAAAGTGGCCTTCGTCCGCAGCGTAGTGGAGTGGTTGACGTCCTTCCTGTAAAATCAAAGATTAAAATAATCTTTGAACATTTTCATTTCCATTCGGTAAACTTTCTGATAATGTGTGAATCCTCATTCTTGCTTTCCAGGCATAATTATTTTCTAGAGCAGTTCTTTATTCTTTCTGTTAACATCACCAGTTTGTCTCCAATCCATTAAGTGAATATGCGTTAAATACAAATTGTAAAAACTGAATGCATTGAAAAAAAAAAACATACGTCGTCTGTTTCCGTTATAATAGCGCCCGACTTCAAGAGGTATCTCATGATTTCGAGGTCTCCGGAATGTGCCGCATAATGGAGAGGAGTTCTGCCCAACTGAAATGCAAGTTGTATGTAGATCTTTAGCAGGTACTTAATAATTAGGGTGTTGGGCATTTGACCTTGACCATCAAAATGACTTCACCAACACCAAGACCCACGCGCACGCCTAAAGTAGTGCCAACGACAAAGTTTTCATTAGTGGCATTAATTTCTATCTAGTTGTCCTGTTGAGCTAAAATTGCAAATTAACATCCAGTATGTGAACTGTCGCCTTGTTCATGTGATTCAATAGTTACATATATTGGTATACTGGTTTTGATATACCTTAATAAATGTGCATCCTACTGGTCCAAAGTTAAAGGTTCGAGCAACGCTGGGATCATTCTAAGAAATGGTCCGAGCCAGAAATAGTCAATAACAGTCTAAAGAGGTTAGTGAAAGTATTCTTTTACCTTATCTTTACAGTTCCTGTCCGCTCCATTTGTTACAAGATGCTGCAGCCAATCGGATTTTTTAAAGAGGACCGCCAAATGGAATGCTGTTTCGCCATGCTGTTGAAACCATGACGTTTCAAGTTAAGATCTTACTCGATATTTATATTGAAAAAAATAAAATGATGACTTTATGGTTATATTACGTTCTTTGACTTTAAGAGATTATATTTGGAAATATGTCATCATTGTTATTTAAACGAATATTTAATGCTTGAACTAAAGCAGTTTCTTTACTTTGTTCCGATTTTACATATCAATTCCAATTTTCACACTTGTTTACATCTTGGTTTGTTATGATTATCAAATTTCTAGGAGACAATGATAATGTTGCGTGTTTATTCTTTACAACTCACGTCATTCTGATGGTTAATATCGGCTCCACACGTCAAAAGGTGATCGAACACATTTCTGTGGTTGCATAGCAACGCCAGTTGTAAAGGTGACATCCCTAACTGTTGAATTAAGAAAGTGTACATTACTCTTCACCTAGAAATTTTGATACCAGTCTACCAATGTTAACTTATCAGCATGGTATACACACTAACGGCATTCAGTTGCACTCACGTGGACCATAAATTAACGGGTTTTTTGTTGTTGTTGTTGTTTTTTGTTGTTGTTGTTGTTTTGTTGTTTTGTTGTTGTTGTTGTTGTTGTTGTTGTTGTTTTGGGGGTTTTTTTTATACTTTATATACGTATGTATAAGTTATGGATTTTCGACGTTAAACCCTATCAACGCACTCATTTTTGACTGAGCATCTCTATTGTGGGTTTCCTCAACACAAACGTTTTGGAAAGTTTGACCAAATTGAATGACCATATCCTGTGAGAAACATACTACTTGAAACTTAGAAGGCACATGGTCCCATGTCTTCCATAATCACACAATTGTCTCCATATGAATACATGTACCATTCATTCCAAGACATTAATATTTGTGTATAATCTTACTGGAATGTTCAATAGATGCGATATTCAAAATAAAATGTTTTAATTTGAGAAAAAAACAAAAAAACAAGTAAACATTTTACGAAACACGAATTATTTCCAACTTAACAGACAAGGACGTGGTATAAAACAAAGTTTTATGTATGTATACACAAAACACTTGACATGCAAAATATATATTTTAAATGCTGATGTGCTTTTCAATTTTGATGTAAATGAATATGATTATAAATCTTTAAGTACGTCATGCGAAACTAGTGTTAAAACAAAAGGCTATACAAAATCTGTACAAAGTACAGTGAAACCTCTTTACAACGGCATTCAATATAACAACATTCTCATTTTTTTTTTAATTTCTTTATAACAGCAAAATTCTATGAAACTAACACCGCTGTTGTAAAGAGAGATGACCGTATAAAGATAACGAAAAAGACAGTAAATTTGAAAGGAGAAGAAATGAAATAATCGTCTACTTAAGAAATCTTTATCTTCATACTTTGTAGATGTAGATGATGATGTATAAACGTATTGTTCTTACTCGTATTTTCCACATCTCCTCTGGTTCGAACGACTTTGGTATCCATTCAGCTCGGCTGGCTATCACCATATCCATTGCACGCTCGAAGTTCTGTAAATATTTCAAAGATAAAACTCGACATAAGCATAATTATAGCTGAAAACCTTCAGTATCTTAATCATCATTTAGATAACTAAATACTACATCAATTATACATACTTCCATTTTCTAAAATAAATTTAAATATTTTAGAGTGTGGTTTTTAAAATTGTACAACCAAATTATGATTTTGTTAATCCAAAATTGCATATATACAACAGTTTCGTGTATATCACAAGTAACAAATCAAATCTGGGTAAACATCCACCAGTACTAAGTGATTAACCTGATGCACGTAACTTTTTAAGTATTTAGAAACCAGCACAAAGCGATCATGTTCTTCTGTCTCTTCCCTTGTTTGACTGTTTAATACGTTTAACTGTACAGTATGGTCAGTTGTTTTTCGATTTTCTATTTTCTATTTCTAAATATTGTAGTAGGAATACATTTCGACATAAGCCGAAATTCCTCAAACGTCACGTGTTTATAATTCAGTATTTTTTCTAATTTGAAATCTTTATCATTATGCCCTTATGGTAAATAATATTTAAAATTTGAAACAAAATTGCACATCCGCCTGATAATAAATGTTCAACTGAATATATTTGAATGGTCAAAGCAGACGTCAGCTGAGGTCATCAGAGGTCAACCTTGGTCCCACAGTTCAGGTCCGCCCCGACATCATTCAGCAGATCCAGCTGTTCCCCGAGACCCTTCATCGATGCTTCGTGGAGGGCGGACATACCAAACTGAAGAAAAATATTATTGGCAACTTAGGAATGAATGTCGTTTTATAAAATGCAAACAAAAAATATTATCAAATAGCCGACGAATAATGACTTTTGCTTTTTTTTTGTTGTTGTTGTTTCTGAAAACAATCATCTGAAAATGTAAAAAGAGAATTTCATATATATTGTCTTGTCCCTTCCTAGAACAGGGACCTACATATGTAGCAAAAAGACTAGTAACTGTATCATTTTACTATATCATGGATCTACCTTGTCCGATACATTGATGTCTGTCCCGATATGTCGCAGATGGTTCAGAACATCGGCCTGCAGGTCGGCAGCAGCGCAGTGTACACACGTCAAACCCTCCTGGAAATAAAGCCAAAACAAGTATAAACTGACATCCCTCTCACGAACCTAAAATATCAACAATTGCAAGGACAAATTTCGATATGACGTTTTGTGTCTTCATCACCATCATCATCACCGTAACTTTAATGGTTTCTTTGAAGTACGTGCATATGTATTTCAATGATTTTTTTTTTGCAATAAATAGTGTAAATATAATATTAGGGATTATCATGTTAAGTTTCGTTATCAATAACTATTATATCTTTTTGCACTAGGCAGATGCTATTAAAAGATCAAATTCAAAGTTTACCAGTAGTACTTAGCGCTTATTAAGTTATATTCAAATTTTGAAAATAGCCAGAAACGTATTCCATCATTCTTGTCATGGGAACTATTCAGACATATGTATACATCGACTTAGATTATTACCATGATAAGAATATCTTTACGAAATTACGATATACATGTATGTGTATTTGTACTTCACCACAAAAACAAGAATGACCCTGGGCATTTAATTACTTCTTTTCGCCAGGTATGGTTGATGGTTCCAAGTAAACAGTACCGACCTTGTTGTGTAGGGAGAAGTTGGCCTTCAGTTCCATAGCCGTCGTAAGCCCGTCCATCACCTCTTCTTCTACTAGAATATGAACTATCCTGTCACCATCCTGACAAACAAAACATTCAGCCAATCAATCAAGCAAGCAAGCAATCAACAATCCAATCAACCAACAAAAATAAACAGTGCGTCAGCATGTTATCAGTTTATCTCATCAAAATTGTTTTGCTTCTATTACTTAATATAGTAAGGATGATTTAAGAATACTTCTGCTATTAATTTTTTTTTCTCATTTTTCTCATCTCTTCCTTAGATATTGATACATGAATATGGTTATTTTCCTTATACTAAGAAATGCAAGAAAAAAAAGAAAAAAATACTTGGCAACATTGTATCTCATACAGCGTCTTACTCCTTTTCATTATAATATACAAATCATCATCATCATCATCATCACCATCATCATCATCGTTAAAATTATTTCATAACTTTTTGATATTTCCCTTTTAATGACACATTTAAATTTCCTGTACATAAATAACCATCACTGAAACAAGTGTAACTTACAGAGTTTGCTCGGTCAATTTCAGCACCATTCCGAATCAAATGTTTCGCAGTGTTGAGATCCTTTTTGGCTACAGCAAAATACAGCGGTACCAATCCGTCCTATAGACATCAACACATTCACTATATAGATTTTTTGTTGTAATTTTGTTGTAATTTTGCTTGTGTGTTAGTATGTGCTTATTTCTTTTTTTTTTTTTTTTTTTTTTTTTTTTTTTTACTTCTTGCTTTACTGCATTACTATCTTGATATAAATTGTTCTGAACTTAATGAAATGAATGCTGCGGAGAAATATTTTATTGCCGTTGCTTTTTATTTCTTCAAATTGCTGCATTATTTAACACAGGCAGTTGACACAAAATGTTAAATCGCCAAATAAGATACCTACAAGTTTAAATAAACCGTTTGATTAACAATGTCTTCTGCAGACATCGACTGGTATGTTATAAAATGAATTTCGGCATATCGAAAATACCCTAGTATTCAGTAAGATATTTTTTCAATATACACTGAAGGAAAAAAGAAACACGCAGTGACAACCTCAGTTGTCACATACAATATTTACCATCAAATTTTGTTTTAACCATATTTGGCTAGCCCCACCTCATTCTGATTTTTTTTCAGCATTTGTTTCATAAATTATGAGGACCTTTATCAATTGGATTAAATACCCTCTAATGAATTCTTCAAAATTGACAATAAAGGTGACACCACGATTTCTTTTTCTTCTCGGCGTATGTTGATGGTTACCTGATCTTCAATGTTGAAGTCTGCCCCCAGTCTCCCGAGAAGTAAAATCATGTTGGTGAGCGTGTTCCTGGTAGCTACATGCAGGGCCGTCAGTCGCATCTAGAATTAAAATAATAGTAGCTTCCTCATGTCTCTTAAAGTGCGTCATCTTCATACTACAACTACATGAACTCGTGTCTTTTAATTACAGTGGTTGATCTGTTTTGACGTCAAATTCAACACCAATAAGTCTCGCCCACTGAAAACCATTAAATTCAGAAGGGTCATTAAAAAATAAATGGAGAGAAGGCTGATATGCCCTTCTGGCTTTAAATGGACTAGATCATGCTTGGCTTCAGTCGCGACATTACATGGAAGTCAAAATAAAGAATCGATAGTTATACAGTTGTAAACCAAATCAGGAATTCGAAATATAAAACAATGTTATTAAATTCAAATGTTTTACTCAACTTTAAGGTGTATACATGTACCTTATCAAGCCAAATACACGAATATACTCGTATGTCCAAATGTGGTATGAGTTCCATCAGTGGTTTATACCAAGATGAATTTGCATGGAAAGACTGACATTTCTATGAATGTGTTGGTATTGGTGGTCGAGATATATTACACATACCTTTCCAGGTGCATTTAGGTCCGCTCCAAGTTGCTTCAACATGTGCACTGAATCAGCCTGGTCCGATCGCACTGCATAATGTATAGGTCGATTCTGAACCTGGAGATAAGTCAAAAATAAAGGCGTGCTTAATTTTTTACCATACTTGTCAAATTTTCAGCGCAGAATAAATACAATAATGTCATTTAGTTGCACTGATATTGACCATAGATTGATATTTAGCTGATACTAGGTATGTGTAAGTGTAAATAATGGATTTTTGTGCATGGTTGTCAACACCCTATGCACACTTTCTTTTTTGAATGATTATAGTAAAGCAACCCAGTTTTATTCCTTTAAATGACATTTCAACTAATTTTTTATGGTTTGGAAATAAACATGCTTGATCAAATATGAAAGCATTTCAAAGGTTTTATTTATTGCACTTGAATAAGTTTTTCTTTTTGTATTTTGTTATTTAAATGTGGCAACAACTATTTATTGCGAAAAATTCGACTACAAAATTATACTGCCCAGAACATGGAGTTTTGAATATGCAAATTGGGCCGCCAAAAAGTGCCGTAGTGGTACACGTGCAAAGCAAATGTGGCCGCCAATTTGATTAAATCGGATATGTTTTTCATTCTTTTATTATTATTATTTTTAATTGTGGAAAACAAACTTTTTTTTTAATTTGTATTTATGTGCTGGATAAATTAATGGGTCATCTGCTATATCTTGAAGAACGATATTTGTTGCTATGGAAGATAGTTGTTGTATATGTTAGACGCAATACTGAAAACGTTGTTATTGTTAATGAAGATATTTACCTCAATATAGTGCAATTGCATAAGCGCAAAAAGTGCATATCTACGTAATGTAACGCATTTAAGCTTTCAATTAATTACATCCAACAAAATACGTTACCTTGTCTTTAGCGTTCAAATCTGCCCCCTCCCGTTTCAGCAGTTTGAGGACATCAGGGTGACCATGTTGGGCCGCCAGATGGACTGCCTGGCATGACTTCTGTAAAGGTTGAAGGTTTATATACCTGATGGATTCCATGAAAAATCACTGGTCAAAAAAATAAATTATGTGAGTTGATGAGAAGTATGTTGTTGTTGTTGTTGTTGTTGTTGTTGTATTGGAGTTTACCGTCGCTGCGATAGTATTTCAATCATATAGCGACGTCCAGCTAATTACAGGTGGAGGAAGACCCCGAGTACACAGAGGTACCCGGGTAGAACCACCGACCTACCGTAAGCCAGGTGGAAGGCTTCCTCACATGAAAAATCCGAAGTCCTACTGGGGAGAAGTATGTTGATTGCTATATATTATGTTTTCAACAGGGAAAGACACGTAGGAATACGAATATTATTTTGATCAGGTTTTTATATTTTTAATGTCCAAAATATAAAAAAAGATAAATTAACTGTCAGTCATAATTAAAAAAAGACGTTTTATTTGCACTAAAATTCGTCGAGATAACACCTATTGTAAACATATTATAATGACTAAATATCGAGAAGGATAGATTGACAAACGAATAAACGCATTTATTAATGAATGAATACCTTAAATGGTGTGACAATGTCGGTCCCAGCCTTCAGCAACTGTTTCAAAGACTGCCACTGTCCCAGCTTGGCACACAGGTGAATCGGACACTCTTTGTCCTAATGGAAAGTAAACCAAATATTGGTCCTAATCATGCAATGGTTGAAGATCATGCCTTTTCTCAACATAATAAAGTACAAATAAGGATGATATTAGGCTCAAATCAAAACCTTATAGATTGTACATCGTATGTACACACATGTATATGTAAGTTACATATCGGCTCGTTGGACAGTGTGTAATCTTCATAATTATTGATAAATTGATTGTATAATGTTGTAAATCTTTACACATGTCACTACTTCATTAATTACATAAGGAATGGACCACAAGTTCAGGAAACTTATTGTCGGTACAATAGCGGGGCCTCCCTGACCGAAAGGATAAAGTTATTGACTTACCATCACTCAGTCAATTACTGCTGAGGGTTCAATCCCTGAAGGGACACTCGGATTTTCATGTGAGAAAGCCTTCCAGCTGGCTTACGGTAGGTCGCTAGTTTAACACGGGGGCCACAACCGTAATTATAGCTTGGCGTCGTTATATGAGTGAACTACTGTCACAGTGACGTCATCCTCAACACAACCAAAACAATATCAAACTGTTGACAACTTTTTTGAAAGAATACCCTCAAATTGTATTACATGTATATTTTTGTTAAGAGGATCATAAAGAAGAAAGGCATTGTCAAGTATTTATCCTCTAAAATAAAGATGATATTATTATTGTTGTTGTTGACGATGATGATTCTTTACAGTTAAGTTAACGCTATTAAGATAGCTGAAAAGGACACATGAACTTTATTTACCTACAGTGTATAAATACGTTAGATAATATATCTTTAATAGTTTGCATTCCCATACATCAAGAAAGCAATCTTCTGATAGTAAGTCATTTAAGTCCTACATTAAACCTATGGTACCGTCCCCGGTGGCCAAGGGGTTAGAGCGTCCGCCTCGGGAGCTGGAGGTCGTGGGTTCGATCCCCGGCCGCGACATACTAAAGTTGTAAAAATGGTACTGTTCTAGCTCCCTTGCTTGGCGCTCAGCATATAAAGGTAGTTGCGGGACTGGTTGGCCCGGTGTCAAGAAAATGTGACTGGATGTGGAATCATGCCACATGTCTACGGCGTGATACTGCAGTGTTGCAGCACTATATCTGTCTCAATGAGACATCGTCTCCAAATGACTGAAATACTGTCGGTGGGACGTTAACCCCCCCCCCCCAAAAAAAAAACAAAACAACAACAACAAAATCAACTTATGGTAATGTTTTCAACAATATTTTTATATCGTATCAATGAGATATGAAAGTTTACCTTATTCTTGGCATACAGGTCAGCTCCAAGCTCGGCAAGTGTTGCTATAGACTCTGGTTTGACAGCCCGACATGCGTGGTGCAACGGTGTTTCTCCCAGCTTATATGAAACAGATTTAGAACATTCCAGACAAAGAAAGGTCCATGACAGACGCAAGTCAGTATGATAATTGAACAAGGGCAACGTCTGATGATGACGTACATTACTGCGAAACCGTAGGCTGTGGTTTGGATCCCGTCAAGGGCACGGCCCCTCACCGCGTGGGTTCGAATTTCGACAGGGTCATTCGGATTTTCATGTGAGGAAGCCTTCCAGCTGGCTTGCGGTAGGTCGGTGGTTCTACCCGGATGTCTCCGTGCATTCGGGGTCTTCCTCCACCTGTAATTAGCTGGACGTCGCTATATGATTGAAATACTGTCGAGGCGACGGTAAACTCAAATAGTCAAGTCAAGTCGTTGAGGGCACGTATTTTTTATGACCTCCCTTGGGAAAGGGATATTTATAAAACTTGTTTTCAAATTGACGTAAAATGAATAATTCGCAATGAAAGAAATCAAAGACCAACAGCACTAAATAAAATCTTCATGTTCCGACGGTAATACTGATATACAGAAGAACATGAATTTGAGTTCATTAAAAATAAGTAAGGCAAACCAAATATGAGTAAAATACACTGTAAACTATTCACATCTATATTCAACTCTACATAATTATATTTGCAGCTTGGAGCATCGTCGTCAAGATTCGCTCCCCTGATTCTCGAATCCGTACATTCGTCTAAAAAGGACTGCCAATAACCTTCATTTGTTGACAATTTTCATGACCTCCCCACCAGGCGAAACTGATCCAACAAAAGGAACCGTTATTTATTACCTGATCGACGATATAGAAAATAAGTAAAATTATAATAATATTCATCAATTTATTTATATTAATGATGACAATAATTTATAATGTTCTAATAATTGATTCTACACCCTGACTTACGTTACACTTGCTGTTGATTGTGGCACCTAGTTCCACTAGTTTGTGTATTGCTGCACAGTTGCCATTGGTGGCAGCAATGTGAAGGGGTGTTGCACCGACCTGGAAAAGATTAAAACAATATACGTGAGAGGGCTACAATAACAGCCCTTGCGACATTTCATGTTGGAAATTCTTAACATTCTGAAGTGTTGATAATGATCAGTAAAACAATAAACATACCTGATCGTGTTTCCCATCTTGAATGCATTACCAAACTAACGAAAAAGTATATTGAAGAAAAAGTAGAACATGAACAGAATTCCTGAAACGTCACTCATTGAAAAAGATAACTTACTGATTCATCGTAATATATTTTATTATTGTTCAAACTCTTTACTTTATTGGTTTCATTAGGATTTCTCACTTACTATATTGTTATGTTAATGACAAACAAGCAGCATTAACGTATCCCTCTAAAAAGGTTTCACTGAGTCAGTATACCAATTCTTTGAAATTCGTAGTGGCCCGGCTTGGATTCGAACCCACAGCGCAGTGCACAAAGACGTAAGAATATGGCTAATATAAAAATAACAAATTTACCACATCCTTAGCATTCGGATCAGCCTTAAGGCGTATTAGTGTATTAATGACCCCCGCCTGATTGTGCCTGGCAGCGTAGTGTAACGGCTGGGAGTGGTCCTGGAACACCGTGACACATATACATGTATATCCGATGGATCATCATTATGTCGAGAAATGATTTTAGGAAATAAAGGATCATCTCAATTACGGTACAAAAAAAAGGTCTGGCAACACAAGACTGTTCAAATATGAAACATTATAAATAAAAAGGACTGTCTGAAGTAGGCAAAGTTGTATGCAACAACATACAACAATTAAGACGTTAATACGGGCTTATGTGCGGCAATCGTAGAATTTGTCAGGAAGAATGAAAAAATGTGTTCAATGTGTAAGTGACGTAAAAATGACCAAACGAGATTATAGATATACATTGTATTGGGAAAACTTACCTTATCCTGGCACGTGACCAAAGCCCGGACAGAATGCAACTGTTGAACAACCTCACATTCCCCTTTCTGGGCTGCAAGATGCATCGGATACGTACCATCCTATCGGATATAGATAACATACAGTAAACACTCGGATAGGTACCGTCCTATCGGATATAGATAACATACAGTAAACATCTGGATAGGTACCGTCCTATCGGATATAGATAACATACAGTAAACACTGGATAGGTACCGTCCTATCGGATATAGATAACATACAGTAAACATCGGATAGGTACCGTCCTATCGGATATAGATAACATACAGTAAACATCGGATAGGTACCGTCCTATCGGATATAGATAACATACAATAAACATCGGATACGTACCATCCTACCGGATATAGACAACATACAGTAAACATCGGATATGTACCATCCTACCGGATATAGACAACATACAGTAAACATCGGATACGACCATCCTACCGGATATAGATAACATACAGTAAATATGCGAAATTTCGAGGATGGACAGAAGATAAAATGCTCGGATAATGTGTTTTTGCTGTTGTAATTTATTTAGTCATTTATTTATTTCTCATCTGAAGTCTATCTTGTATAAACCAGTGAAGTCCGCCCCGGGGATAGGGAATATTGTTCGAATTTGGGCCAGGTACACGGAATTGCTTCTCGGTATATTAATGTTTTACTGTTAGTTAATTAAGAGATTTTATTATTAACAATATCTAATGAAACATGTTATTGTCCATAAAAGCCATTTAATGACCCAAAGTAATCATTGGCCTCTATTTCTCGTTAAGTAAACACTGGGGACAAAACGTCTCAAAGCAAATTTAAAACTAACAGTTTTCTTATTTTAATCAGATGTCAAAGATTTAGAGCAATTGCACAAAGCATAGTCTAGTTCGGGAAATAAATTTTCAGTTTATAACCTGACAATAGCCCCATCGTTGCTTGGTTAGTAGAGATTTGCCTTTGCAAACGGTAACTATGTTTCTACGAGGTGAATGAAATTAATTTTATGAGCTGGTGAAAAAAGTGCTTTCAGAAAATTATTTTATTGCATTTAAAGTTTCCGTAAACTTATTCAGATAACCTTTTTGTCTGCTCATTTTTATGTCACTACCTAACAATTTCGAATGCCCGAAACCGAAAGTACAGATTTATGGTACCTTATCGGCTTCAAATACTACAGCACCATATCTTAATAGAATGTCAATGGCGGCAAAGTGTCCTTCTGAGCATGCGTAGTGCAAAGCTGTGCGTCCGGTCCTCTGTAAAATAATAAATGTCATTCTTGTGTTTCACTCTGGGAGATGAATAATGGAGAGACTGTAAAAACAAACTATATAACAACTGGAAGTTATATTTCATTTCTCTCCAATTGGTATTACGAAAACGAATAATTCTTAAAACTTCAACCAATATTACCATGGTATTTTTCCAAATTCCCTGACGTGTTTCTTGTGAAAATTAAAATTGTTGAAAAATGTCAATATTGTTTTATTTTAATGGATCCGAAATTTTACTTATTCTGCAAATCTTATATTTTGGAACGTCAATATGCCCATATCTCAGTAGTTACAGAAAAAAACAAGGTCATCTCACCCTTTCATCAGCATTAACATCAGCACCCAGTGCCAGCAGCCTTTCGACCACTTTATGGTGACCCTTACTTGCGGCTATATGTAGAGGCATCTTACCGTCCTGGAGAAGGTAAACACATTTAAAACAGACATGTATCAATTAAGAATTAAAACTTCTTCTTCTTCTTCTTCTTCTTCTTCTTCTTCTTCTTCATCATCATCATCATCATCATCATCATCATCACTATCATCATCATCATCGTTGTTTTATTCCTTTTCATTTTTTTTTTAAATATAAACGGCATCATCATCATCATCATCATCGTCATCTTTATCGTTTTATTCCTTTTTATTCTTCTTAAATATAAACGGCATCGTCATCATCATCATTATTATAACCCTAAAAGATTTCAACAGGGCTGTCATCAATCGGGCTATCATTTATTGTAGATAACAGCATAAGCACTTTAACAAAGATTCAAGCATTTAATTGTCTTTAAATCTCTCCTCATGAAATTTATTTATACAACAATATATGAGTATAAACATTGTGCGATAACCTTACAATAAAGGGACATCATTGTTTATGTGCAACTCATAGCCACTAGCCTAAAATGCATGTTTTTATACTGAAAACAAATATTTTATCAGTTTATATAGATATCTCTTTACATATAAATGGAATTCATATAAATCATTCAGGACTTTGGGAAGACTTATAAATGATGCTTATTTAATTAAAACGAAAAAAGAAATAACAAACAAAACCGAATATGTTTACTAGGAAAGGTGTATTTTACAATAGGAGAACAATCTCTATTTACATACAAAATTCAGATTAATATTATCAAAATATGTAAAAAAAAAAAAACTGGGATATTGGGATATATAGCTCTCAAGTTGGCATATTTCTGTTCAAGAATTTTGGAGCCTTTAAAAGACATTTTCATGCCTTGATTATTTCAGTAACATTTTAAAATGAAAATTGCAAAGTATACCTAAAGTATTGTATGAAAAATGTTTCAGAAACTCAAGTATTCAGGTACCCCTCCCCCTAACTCCTGAAATAATGTGTTTGGCTGAAAAGAACAATTGCTCATCATGTGTTATTGATATCAAATTTAGGTTGTGGCCAGCGGTAAGAATACAATCTGGGTCAAATAATTTCACGTTCTACTTTTTTGCCATATCTTCTTACCCCACGTTGATAGAGACGTTGGCATTTATAAAATCGAAATTTCAGTTCTGTAAATAATCGTTTTCAGTTGTGAAAAACAATAACGAAACTTACCTCGTTGTACGCGTTGATGTCCTTAGATATCCTAAGAACCTCCATTGCCTCCAAGTCATTGTTTCCACAAGCATCGTGCAAAGGATAACTCCCGGGGTACTGAAATATTATATTTATTTGTACAGACGGACGAACGTATAACGTTTTAACACTTTTACATACAAAAATATATATATATGCATTTGTATACATTATACACACATGTTTTGTGTGTATACATGCGCATGCATGCACACATACATACATACATACATTGCAAAGGAATTATTTCATATGTATTTCAACAACATATGAATATGATCGCTATTAAAATCCTTTATGAATTCCGACCCAAATCGTGAGATGAACGTATTTCACAATGATAACATACACAAAAGCACTTTACCTTAAAGGTAGGTGATTTGTTTTTGCTGTCTTCCAAAGTGTCCTTTCTATTTCCCTGTCGCTTCATTTTTTTACAGCCATACAATCAAGATATAAAATGTAACAAATTCAGCATGAATTCAAATCCCCCACTTCATATTTTATATTCCCGAGAAAAGAACAACTGCGAAGAAAAAAACAACTTAATCCACGATTGGCGGGTTCTTCAATTTCCCAATCAAACGAATAAATCAAACATATCAATAAATGTATCGAATGCTTCACAAGTATGTTTATACGTCGAGCACAACACGTTTGTAAACGCATTGACTTATTATAGTAAAAAAAACAATTAGGTATCTTGAAATCTTGCAGCATTCATGTAAAATTTGGGCACCGTATTGTTTTTCCATACGGTTTGTCGGACTAAAATACAAGTTGACAAAAGACTTGCTAAAGGTATCGCAATATTTTTGGACTGCGAATCGGGGGTGAACAATGCACTGTTCGATCGTTGTATGTATGTGTTCCCTGCTGGCTTAGGTTATTGATATATGTTAATTAATTATCTTCACGGTTAAATGTGATATCGATATCGGAGTCTATTGTTCGGTGCCTGTAGGTCTTGCTTTGTTGTTTTATTCGTATATATGGAGACTTGTTTTATCCAATACTGAAGTGTGCAGCTTGTGAATCAAATGACTTGATCTTGTGTTGTTTATTACTCACCAGGAAAAAAAAGATACAGGAAAGTGGATGTATCTTGTATAAATGCAGACAAAAAGTAATAAAATCCGGTATTTCAATATCCAAGAACCTGTCAGTCAAATAGTTATTATGATAAAATATTTATATGTACCTGAAATTATTAAGGTTGATAGTTTTTTTTATAATGCTGAATTAACAGCAAAGTATATTATGCGCATAATCAATGGATAATGTTTCTATAAATAAACAAATATTTACTAAATCAAAAGATGCTTGCATCACCATTATATATCATGTGATTTATTTGTAATTGTATATGCCTATGTATCTGAAGATTCTTAGGTGAACTACTGGATGGTTCCCCGACCTGCTGTCACATATGTCAGGAGATTCTAAGGTGAACTACTGGATGGTTCCCCGACCTGCTGTCACATATGTCGGGAGATTCTAAGGTGAACTACTGGATGGTTCCCCGACCTGCTGTCACATATGTCGGAAGATTCTAAGGTGAACTACTGGAGGGTTCCCCGACCTGCTGTCACATATGTCGGGGATAATAAAGGTTAGAAAAAAATGAATAAATCCAGACCGGTGAATAATCATTTCAGGTTATATACTGCCCTTCAGTATTTTAACTCTTATAGTACTGAGGGCCTTGTGAATGCCTTTGTGACCAGTGCAGTCTGGTCATGGTCTGCACTGCACGTTATTCAGTCAATAAAATTTTAGCAAGCGCCCCCATAAACAGTTAATGGTACAGTCCAAAATGAAGAAAGGACAAGTCCAATTAAGACATCCAGCATGATAAGGGTTTAAGTTTCTAATTTAGCGCAATCTTAACAGCTATTGGAGATCTGTCTGAGAAAGATTTCCTAAACATTTCATAAAAAAAAATTAATAAAATTTTTTTCTAAATTTAAATTCTTATTTTTCATTTTAGTATTTATTATCAATGTATTATAAGATGTTTAGAAGTCGACAACTTATGACTTAATTCAAAATGGGTTTTTTTAAGTTGTGGTCAACTATTTGATATTTATTTTTTTTATACTTTTGTGTTTTAAGGATAACAGAGTTAATTAATGTCCCGTTCTTAAATTCTGTACATATGCTTTTTTTCTAGTAAGTAATTTGTACCATTGAGGATCTAAGTCCCTTGTAAAAATAAAAGGAATCTTAAATTCTTTAAGGATACAATGCACTACTTTCATGACATTCTCTGCCACTTTTCTTTAGAAGTGTGATTAAGTTGGTATTTATTAACCTGTCATAGATATTTTTCTACAGCCATTTTGTCAGAACTAAGTATAATGATACAGATAGGAGCGTGAATTGTTGGTTTAATAATTATGAATTTAATTAGATAGATAATCCTTCCCTGCCGATAAGAGGGTAGCATATTCCAGAAAATGACTCCATATTTTTGACAAATAAAGTTTTTATGTCCAAACAAATGTATGTGTGTATGTGTTTTTTTGTGTTTTTTTTTCTTTTTTTACAAATACGTTTATTTCCGGCCTTTATATTTTATATATATTTTTATATGTCACAAAATGTCGCATTTGAATTCGCCTCTGAATCGATATTTGGAGGATTAAGTGTGAACAAATAAAATCACCATTCTCCAAAACAGGGTTTTGTATCATTCTTTTTTTCTTCTTTTTTTTTGCATTGTATTCTTTGATGAATGCCTTACTTTCATTTTCTACCGTTCCCGGTGGCCGAGTGCTTAGAGCGTCGTTCTCAGGAGTTGGAGCCACAGCCGTATTATACCAAAGCCCTAAAAAACGTTATAACTACCTTGCTTGGCGCTCAGAATATATAAAGGTATGATAAGGACTGGTTGGTCCGGTTAATGCTACTGGGTGTGCCGCATCATACCATATCTACGGCGTGATACTGCAGTGTGGCAGAACTACGTTTGTTTCAAGTAGATAAAATAACTACTGTCGGTGGAACATTAAACTCAACAAACACATCTTTCATTTTTCTCATTTTCAGTTATCATTTTGCTTACCCATGTTGTTTAAATCAGATACAAACTAAAAAAAACAACATCTATGTCCCTTAATTTTTTTCATTTTTCTTCATTCATGATTAAAAGGTCAATTTAATTACTTCCGATGTCTACCAATTTAGCTTTCTCAATATTTATATTAAGGCTGGAAATTTGAGCATACAGCTTCAGTATTTAGAGAGTTTTTGAGAATTTTTTCACTGCCATCATTTATTTAAGAAGTTTTTTTTTTTTTAATATTTAATTTTCACGAAATAGAAAATATAAAATGACACCGACATATTGCAGACTGACACAATGGTACATAATGTACAAATATCTGCTGGAAAATAACAGTTAAAGGCGCGCGCTCCTATTACAATTCTTTAATAAGGACAAAGAAGGACATGATTATTTTCTTAAACTGTGCATGATTATAGAGAATTACACTCTGTCCCTGTAAAGTAAGTGATTTTTTTTCTACATCATCAATTTATGTACTCGTGATTCGTAAACGGAGACATACAGAAGGTATATGGAAAACGTCAGAAAAATAAGAAGACATGCGGAATATGCAAAAAAAAATTATTTTTGTAAACAACTGAATGATCTAAAGTTAAGGATTCTTTCATATTTATGCATTGTAGTAACGTTGTCGTCAACGAGTATGTATAGACTGCATCTCGTAACAAATCTGTTGTGAACACTGCTTTTCTGTCCGAAGAATAACACTGCATTTGGAAGCATAATATGGGCCTTTAAAGAAATATATATTGTATATAGTTTCGTAAAAAGCGAATCCGCGAGTGAAGTAATGAATTTTCTATAATTACGAGTAAAATGAAACACAATTCTGTAAATGTATATAAAAACACGCTTGAGTTGACGATGACTATTTATTTCGTGGTTGCACAACACAGATCAATAAGGGGAATAACTGAACATGGAAATTGTATCACTAGCACGAAGTTTGCTCCCTTGACATTTAGCACTATTGACACTTCTTTAGCCTGCAGACTGCGAGGAAACCCCGGCTCGATCCTGAAATGCGACTAAGCAAAGTCATTTTTATATATATCGCGTTTTCGTCATCGCGTTCTCGCGTTTTCGTCATCGTACTTTTGCGTTTTCGTCATCGTGTTTTCGCTTTTCGTCATCGTACTTTCGCGTTTTCGCGTTTTCTTCATCGTGTTTTCGCGTTTTCGTACTCTCGCATTCCGGTCTGCATGCGCAGTGCCAGAACTAAGTAAGTCATTTTTCCGGGCTTTACCAAATAAAGAGTCTATCTTTACCGGTGTTCATCGAAAAGCGTACTGATATTTAATATATAACAAAACGTTACATATACATAGAATATAATATAACATATTTTAATTGTGACATTATATGAAATAGACACTTTTAAATACGAAACTACCTCAGCGCTCACCAATTAAGTACTTCTTACCCTTTTTCTACTTTTAGATATGTATCGTCTTAAGATTGTATATATGGACTCGTGTTGCATATGAATCTTTTTTTTTTTATGTAAATGTATGTACTTCATAAGGCGAAACAACTCCATATATGTTAAGCAAGTTAAATGCATGTTCGAATTTGAAGCAGTTGAAGTTCATCATGTGTTCATTGCCGAACGCATTCAATACAAAGTGCTTAAAACAACACAGATATCATTTTCACTTTATATGCCTAAATAGAATCCATATAATTATAAAAGATCTTTCAGTGAATTATTGTAAATGAATAAAGAAAAACAAAATTAGAACAAATAAATAAACAAATAAAAAAATACTATTGCCACGATACTAATAACTCACAATAGGGGAGAATCAAATGTAAGCGGCCGGGAACTAAGTCTGTAGAGCATTCGCCCTGTAAGCGAAAGGCATCGGTTCAAGTCCCGGTCAGGCTGTATATTTTTTCACCCTGTGATATTTGGCGCCAACCATAGGACCGTGGCTGTATTTTCTCTGAGATCATGTTCACCTGTTCCTTGCTCCCGTTTGGAAATTCAAGAACGAATTCCAAACAGGGTGGCGAAAGGCCCCTGGTGCATTAACGAGCATAAAAATGAGTTACCAAAGGCCACCCTTCACAGCACCTTCACACTTACTTACAGAACTGTGGCCTGACGAACATTAATAATTGAATATAATTATTGAATAGCTATCATTAGAGTCTATTAACATCATAAGCTACAAACACTATGAAAGAAAAGGGGTTTGGTAATTAATGTTTCAGGCAGAAATTTCCGCTGCACAACATGCATCTTATACAATATACATCTAGATGGGGATTTGTTTTATGCTATGTGTACACAATAAATACCGGATAACTATAATTGTTAACAATGAAATAAATATTGCTCAACACCAACAATGAAATGATAAAATTATACTTTATTTAGAAAAAACAAAAACGTATGGTTGGTATTACAAGCAACTGTTTACAAGCAAGCAACAAGGTAATATGTCAACACATGATAAGTGTGATAAGTGTTTCTTGCATGTAAATGTTGAAAATATACTCATATTTGTCGTTACTGTCATGAAGATCGTGAATGCTACTTGTATTGCCGAATACTATATATTTCAGCCTAAGAGTTCAGTATTACCCTCACCCGCTCTTGTCATATACATGTATATTTAGCTGAAAATAATAACTGAATGTATAAAAGAGCATTCTCTAATGGTAGTCCATGCTGAGAGAAGAGAGAGAGAGAGAGAGGGAGAGAGAGAGAGAGTTTAGATTAGTATTAAACTGATGTTTTTTTCCGTTTTGTTTTAGTTTATTTCAATATATAAAAAATAACTTTCAATTGATATGTAGTTTTGAAGATATTAATATGACGGAATATATAATTTCATACACTTTAATTGTCTCGCTAAGCTGATTTCATAATTAGCCGTAAAACATAGGTCTGTAGGTCTAAGAATATTTAAAACTAAATAAACAAGACGGATATTTCGTTGTAGGAATAGTCTATCTGATACTTTCTTAATTTTGGCACTGCGCATGCAAACCGGAAGGCGAAGGTACGAAATCGCGAAACACCGAAAACACGATGACGAAAACGCGAAATCACGAAAACGCAAAAGTACGATGACGAAAACACGGTGACAAAAACGCTAAGTTACGATGATGAAAACGCGAAATAATTTCGCGTTTTCGTCAATTTCGCGTTTTCGTCATCGTGATTTCGCGATTTCGCGTTTTCGTCATCGTACTTTCGCGTTTTCATCATCGTGGTTTCGCGTTTTCGTCTTCGTAATTTCGTAATTTCGTGTTTTCGCGTTTCAGATTTTTTTCACTTACAGGCGAATATGAAGATGGCCCTAACGGAATTCCGTAGGTATGTCCCCCTGTACTTTGCAGTATGGCTTATAAGGATAATACGATAGGAATTGGAATCAAGCCGCCTTGTCATCGGCTTGATA
The DNA here is from genome assembly GCA_021229015.1 of Solen grandis. Lineage (NCBI taxonomy): Eukaryota > Metazoa > Mollusca > Bivalvia > Adapedonta > Solenidae > Solen > Solen grandis. Next base: position 3,052,657 of record CM037784.1, on the reverse strand, counting down.
TCACACTGAGATGCCATTATAATTATCTGTCTCATGCATACAAAAGTCCCTAATACATCTAACAAAGCTTGCACTCAAGTACAAAGAACTATATGTAAACCCAACGACCGTACTTCTACATATCCTGTTTGCTGGTGGGGTTGGTTAACCACATTTCCGATTTGCAGTCATAGAAAATGGTTTTAACTTTATTTATTTCACATCGATTACGAAACAAATTTCCACAACTTATATTAATCACTCTCGATGGCTCTTGTGGCGGCGTATGTGGTCATTATTGTAGGAGGAAACCGGAGAACCCGGAGGAAACCCACGTGTCTGGACAGGCGACCACTGTACGACCAAGAATCTAACCTAGGATTGGTGAGAAATGAGGCGCGTTACCCCATAGTATATGGTGTTTATCAAATGTCTGAAATTTTTTTTATCTTAAATTGCATTTTGGAAAAACAGGAAGTGTTTTTGTTTTCCTAAAAGACTGAAATTATTTACGTGAAAACAACAGTTCACGGCTTTTGGGCATATCACATATACTTTCACTTACAAAACACATAAACATTAAATGATTTATTCTATGATTATAAGAATCAGAAATTTGGGTGGAAAATTACAGTAAAATTGATGTTATATTTCAAATTTAGTAAAGTATATTCAAACGGTATGAACAAGACAACAAACAAATCTTGAAATACATGGGAGAAAAGAGAAGAGACATTGTCTGTTTAAGTTGAGGTATGACTTACAAAGTGTTAGTTAAAATAATAAAATCACCAAACCCTTCCTCGCGTGAAAAATCCTAATGACCCTGTCGGAATTGATCTCACAGCGTGAGGGACCGAGTGATATGTCCAACTTTGACAAGTATCATGTATTTTAATCAGTTTAATAATATAACCGGCATTAACTTGTCAAGTCATATGAATTCAATATTTGATAATCTTGGTTTTTTAAACATGGTCATAGATTGGAACAACCCTAATGGCTAAATGATGACATGACATTCCCAGTAGCAAAGTACTGGTTCAACCAAGAATCCTAGACGATATGATGTGTGTGCTGGGGTTGGGGGTACACATTACTTTGCGAGTGTCATTCACTCACTGACTAACGTACTCACTCACTCACTCACTGCCTGCCTGATTCACTTACTTACTGCCTGCCTGACTCACTTACTTACTGCCTGCCTGACTCACTTACTCACTGCCTGCCTGATTCACTTACTCACTGCCTGCCTGACTCACTTACTCACTGCCTGCCTGATTCACTCACTTACTCACTGCCTGCCTGACTCACTTACTCACTGCCTGCCTGACTCACTTACTCACTGCCTGCCTGACTCACTTACTCACTGCCTGCCTGATTCACTTACTCACTGCCTGCCTGACTCACTTACTCACTGCCTGCCTGATTCACTCACTCACTGCCTGCCTGATTCACTAATTCACTGCCTGCCTGACTCACTTACTCACTGCCTGCCTGACTCACTTACTCACTGCCTACCTGACTCACTCACTCACTGCCTGCCAGCCTGCCTGATTCACTCATTCACTCACTGCCTGCCTGACTCACTCACTCACTCACTCACTGCCTGCCTGCCTGACTCACTAACTCACTCACTCACGTATTCACTCACTGTCTGCCAGCCTGCTTGACTCACTCACTCACTGCCTGTCTGACTCACTCACTCACTCACTCACTTGTAATTTTGAAAATGACATATATTTTATCTAATGAGCTATCAATTTGAATTGAAGTGATTCATGTGCTACAAATAATAAAGAAATTTGATTATACAATTTAAAGTCAAAGAAATTTAGAAAAATAATCTAAACTCTTTTTCATATAATTTTCTGTTGAGTTTTGTTTGATTAGACAGTTTCGGCCTCCGGTCGCGGTATAAATCGATCTTTACATTCAATTCAATTCAATTTCTTTATTGCCACCAATATTGGTGATATGCAGGGTGTTTACATGAATATTACATGGCACAAATGATAAGTAAAGATTTTATAAATGAACAAAAGATACAAACACAAACACATAGACACATCAATGACATGAGACTGACGTCAACAATATTGAACACCTTGAAAGTTCTTATCATATTAAGATATATAAGGACTCAATTATGCTTTATAAAGAGCTTTATACGAGGTTCTTCGTACTGTTATAAATGAATACTCATTAGAAATGATACTTCTAAGTAAGATAGTTCATTGCAATTAACAGTCTCGGGTAAATGAACATTTGAACAAAGGAGAGTGATATAAAAATATTCTGCTCGTGAAAACATGTGTTCTTATCACCATGCGTGAAATACAACATGATCTTATGCTAATGTATCTTATATATTTCATATCTTCATAAAATGGAAAAGAAAACATCAACATTTGATGGCGCGTGCAATAATCAATGAAGGGACAGACACTTACATCCGCTGTCAGAATATGTTATCATTAGATCTTTAAGTGGTGATACATGCGTTTACATATCGATTGAGCGGACGAATGCCTTATAACTCTAGAAACAGATGGGGTCATAATTATCATGTCACATTTGAATATTCGAACATATCTATACAATGTACGTATACATAGTGTATACATGTATATAATAGATCCTGATACAGGCAATATTTATTTATATACAGTTCTAGGACTGGTGATAATGTGACTGGGTGTGGTATCATGCCGGATACTGCAGTGTGGCAGCACTATATATATCTGCCTCAAGTAAACACAGTCTTCAAATGACTGAAATAGTGTCGGTTAGACTAAACCCGACAAACAAACAAACAATACCCAGCCCCCAGATAATGCGTGTATATATTTGTATATCTGTCTGTGATGTTACCGAATTAATTTGTTTCGGTATTTTAAGTTAATACCTTAAGTGCAGATTTTTCACAACAACGTTCATGTATCACATATATATATATATATATATATATATATATATATATATATATATATATATATATATATATATATATATATATATATATATATATAATATATATATATATATATATATATATATATGCGTGACTTAAAGATCTATATATATATATATCTTTTGGTCAAATTTCTTTTGGTCCGCTTAAGATAAGTTTGGAAGATATGACAAAAATGTAATGAATGTGTCTAGAATCCAGTGGACTATTTGCTCGTTTGACAAGCCAAGGTGTGTTTTTGTCTGAAATATAATCGGTTAAAAACACCTGTACTGAAGTCCATTAACGCAGACGATAGCCTTATACGTAATAGCAAAATTACATAATTTGACTGACTCACGGTCGTTTTGTTCAAGTCTATATTACCGTAATAATATGCCTGGAGATACAGTTATAGTTTTTGCACAGTTTTATGGTTACTGGTTATTGTATTGTTAAAACACACGGTTAATAGATCTCTGGACAAATGAACAGTGCATTAACTAATACCGATAAGTCAATTATATGTACGATTTCTGTGCAGCAGGATAGTCGGTATTCCAAAGTCGTCTCGGACCGTTTGCTTTTTTAAAAAGACAATGTCTCTTGATATACGCTTAGTTATTAGTGACCTGACCTCTAACCGCACAAAAAAATATCAGCATAGTGATCTTCTAAAAAATCATCAAATTATACCCACTTCTGGCGTTCCACAAAATGTCATGTGTTCCGCATACGTTATTTTCAGTGGCCTATTATATATTTAAATTTTTGACCGATATTTTTTTTTATTCTGTTCTTTTGCCAATGTACTTTTGAATTGAGTTCAACATTTCATAACAGAGGGAGACCCCCAATAAAAGGTGAGTAAGCAAATTTGACGAAACCCTTTGGACGAAAGATTAGATCCCCATACCAGATCATGCTTCCGCATCGCATCAAATGTATTGTTATCGCATTATGAGCTGCTCTTCCATTCTATAACATTCAAATAAATCGGGACCACTCTATCAACTCATGTAGAGTTGCTCTGCTCTACAACAAGTTAAGACCGAGAAGTTCCGATTGCGCTAAAAATATGGTGATAAAAGGCGATCCAGAACAGAATTTCTTTACATCCTCAAATGTTTGTTGCTTACTAGTGTGGTTGCACGTAGTACTGAACTGGCATCTGTATTTAAGCAGACGTAGTCTCCAAATTATTGAAATATTATGGATAGGATATAGAATTAATCACAAACAAGCAAGCTAAAAAGTTGCCCCATGGTCAAGTGGTGGGAACATAAAAGCCTGGGCTCCAAGCACTGGATCATGTTTGTAAGAACTACTTCAATTTGGCGTTAAAAGAAGTAAGATAAACAGATCTGGGTCGAATTTGCTGAGATACCTTTAACTTCATATTGCGTGAATCTAAAATAAAATGAGAAGATAACAATAGGCATGGTCAAAGCATGAAACATGATCAGCCTGATTGCTAAAGATTATGTGAAACATATCTTTCTTCAGACAGCTTATGTAAGATTTAGTTAACCAATAAACACGTTTAGGACATATTTAGCAATGGTTATTTTTGTTCATGTGGATATTTTCAAATATCCATTAACCGTTTTAGTTTAGTCTAAGTTCATTTTACAACGATTGGAAAAAAAGATACTTCCCGACGAGAAAAAAATGTATTTCAACTTTGCATCGGTGAAGGTCATGGTTCTGGACCCAGCTTTAACGACCTGTATAGTCTATAGAATATATACTACGTATGTTAGAAAGTTCAGCTCTTTATTTAAAATTCAAGAAAATAAAAGTCTATTGTGAAACACAAAATTAGTCAAAATCTACTGTTCAAAAGGTTCATATGAATTGAGCACTGTCCCATGTAAGATATATATTCCATGGTTTGATAAAAAAAGATTGGAAATACACAAAAGAGAGGATAAAATCTTCAACAGTAAAGAGAGAACGTTATCTCCTTAAGCGGAGATATTTTACTCAAAGTATGAAAACACAATAAACTCAAAGTAAAGAAATAGAGCGAGCATTTATTGATTTTTCTCAAAAACTATTTTTTATATTCGCAGAATAAGAAAATCCATATTTAGTTTGACCAAGTTTGAAAGAATGTGAAAACATACAAAAGAAATCAACAATAATCCTCTACAGAAATGAGCTGTTAAATAATAAATATTTTAAATAATATATACAATCGGTAAAATAAAGTATTGTCATTCAGTATACATCAAATCTTACAGGTACTTAAATAACATGTAACAGAATACGGATAATTTACCTTTAAGTTTACTTTTAAGCATCCTTCATTTTTGTGCGCATGACAATGAGAATGTGGTATTAAGGTAAAATCCCTGTAATTGTTCCGCTACATTTCGGACCTCATGACCTTACATGGAGATAATCAAGGTTTCCTAATGTTTCATTTGGGTACCTTGGTTTTCTTGGTAGATGTTAAGTGGAATGTTAACCGAAATGATCAATTGCCGGTATGTCAGACGAGGCGGTATCCAACCAAAACTTTTATATTTTTTTACCGAATAATGCTTTTCATTGAGCACATGAGCAATAGATATATTATTGGTATATTTTTGGACATTGCGTTAAGTTAACATTAGAAATTAACGAACATTAAAAACATTCGCATGCTGTATTTGGGAAAGTCAAGTAAGATTTGATAATAAGCGAAAGGGCCATCTTCGTTTTCTCTTCATTAGGAATTGCTCTGAAAACGTGATATATTAAAACATTAATTCTTATCTTTGGACTCTGAAACGGCACGTGTTCTTCCCAACCCACAAATAATGGCTCATACAATCAATTAGCTCGCTACTATTTCTGTTTTCCAAATATATCTTCTAAGGGGGGGGGGGAACAGTTATTAAAAAGCAACTAGAAGACCATGGGCGCTTTCAACTTCAAAGGTTTCAAAGTATCTTGATTACTACTTTTAGACTTCTTCAGTTCAAACTCACTGTATGTTTGCTTTTTGAATTACTCGTTTAATGAAGGTGAGCTCCTTGCTTCATTTTAAATATTATCGTACATATTTATTCCCTTTGAAGCTACAAATATCTCATATGTGTCTATCCTCATCAGGATGTAAAATGACCGATAGTGGCCGTAAATGACCTTTGCGGTAAAAAAAATAATCTACCGTCAGTGCTGGCCTTGCAACGTTGGCCATAAAACATTAAAATGGATTTCTGATGCGCGTGAGCTGGTCGTTCGAGGCCACCAGGGTCATCTGGCGGTCAGTGGCACATGCGCACTGGCCTTTCAAATGTGAATATTGACTTTTTTTTACATATGCGCTTAAAATGCAAGGCCAAGTACTGGTATGGATGATTGTAATAAATCTCCGAGCCTTGCAATTATCGGATAGTGCGGTGGGAACCGCTTAGTCGCCGGCTGGAGACCTAGCCACATTTAGATACGTGCATTGTTATGCAGAAGTGCTAAAAAGAACGTGCTCTACACCAGAGATTCGGGACATTTTAATAAAGCATGCCCTGAACTTTTCACACTCTCGGTTTTTCTACCGCGCTCGTTATTAAAAAGTTAACGTGTTGTTAATTTTCTTTTTGTGCCTCTTGATTGGTATGCCCACTCACATAGCTTATTCGTTCATTAGTTATAATGCATGCGTATTCGGAAGAAAATTAAAAAAACGCATTATTAATTTAATCTATTAACATCGCAAAATTCATATTAATAGGGAAAACACAATCATTAATTTTAAGCGCTTTAAAATTAAACCGATTTACTTATTTGAAACTTGTCTAAACAAAACCAGAAACCGTTTTTGTTTATGTAAACTGTGATTTCCCAATCGACGTAACATAAAAAAAAAAAATTTAAAAAAAAAAATGCAATGACATTGCGCATTTTCTTAAACTTAAAGGACACGAGCATATAATTATGAGAAATTATTTTGCATTTGCAAAATATTATGATTCGAAATAAGAGATGAATTTCGGAAACGTATATAGTGAGAACGATTTTTATTTCGAAAATATTATTCCTTTTTACGTATAATAATATGTAGTGTGTAACAGAAAAGATATATCGTTTTGGAACGAAATTCTTTTATAACTTTGCATTAACGTATGAATACATTAAAAAATACACTCTACATAAATACATATACATGCACATTCTCTATTGTTAAATAATAGAAATGTATAAGCAATATAAACTGATTATTTATTTGTGACATCAGGCCTGAAGTTCTCCAAAATGCAGAAGTACTAGCTCAGGCTATAAAAATCATATTAAAGTACCATTTTTATTTTTGAGAACACGGGCCTGTACTCAATGTCAGTGCTGCTGTTTGGGCGATATACTGAGGCAAATTCTTTAAAATTATTTCATTGTATGTTAGCTCACCTGAGCAAGGTGAGCTATTGTGTTCATATTTTGCCCGTCGTCCATTGTCCGTCCTTGCGTTCATGCGTACGTGCGTTCATGCATTCATTTTAATTTTCATTCAAACAACATCTCCTCTGAAATAACTGAGCCGAATAATGAAATCTTCCCTATGATGCTCCTTACATGAAGCTCCATCAAAGTTGTTCAAATGGTTCCGGTCCATTGCTAATCTGGGTCACAGGAGCTAAAATATATTTTAAAGTGAATTCTTCTCCTCTGAAACCGAACCCCGCATCACCGGTCACTTGGTTATATACAGACTTACATAAGAAAAACTTGAAAAACCTTCATGTCAGAAACCATTAGATTTAGAAAATATACATCGATGTATATATTAGATAGTACATATATACCTCACACAAATAATAAATATATATAACTTATGCACATGTATCTAATGGTCAGATGTATATATCAGATATAGAAATATATACCGTAAACACATGTATCTAATGGTCAGAAGTATATATTAGATAAGACATAATAACTAAACACATGTATCAATGGTCAGATATATATTAGATATAGACATATATACCGTAAACACATGTATCTAATGGTCAGATGTATATATTAGATATAGACATAAATACCGTAATACACATGTATCTAATGGTCAGATGTATATATAGATATAGACATAATCCGTATATACTACATTATCAAATGGTCAATTTAATTACGATATAACATATATACCTAACGCACATGTATCTAATGGTCAGATGTATATATTAGATATAGACATATACCGTAAACACATGTATCTAATGGTCAGATGTATATATTAGATATAGACATATATACCTTATACAATGTATCTAATGGTCAGATGTATATATAGATAAGACATATATACCTTATACATAATGTATCAAATGGTCAGATGTATATATTAGATATAGACATAAATACCTTATACAAATGTATCTAATGGTCAGATGTATATATTAGATATAGACATATATACCGTAAACACATGTATCTAATGGTCAGATGTATATATAGATATAGACATAATACCTTATACAAATGTATCTAATGGTCAGATGTATATATTAGATATAGACATATATACCGTAAACACATGTATCTAATGGTCAGATGTATATATTAGATATAGACATATATACCTTATACAAATGTATCTAATGGTCAGATGTATATATTAGATATAGACATATATACCGTAAACACATGTATCTAATGGTCAGATGTATATATTAGATATAGACATATATACCGTAAATACATGTATCTAATGGTCAGATGTATATATTAGATATAGACATATATACCGTAAATACATGTATCTAATGGTCAGATGTATATATTAGATATAGACATAAATACCTTATACAAATGTATCTGATCGTCAGATGTATATATTAGATATAGACATATATACCGTAAATACATGTATCTAATGGTCAGATGTATATATTAGATATAGACATATATACCTTATACATATGTATCTAATGGTCAGATGTATATATTA
>CM037784.1:3030472-3043690 GCA_021229015.1 Solen grandis | reverse complement strand
CATAGTGATACATAATCTATGCAGAAGTACAGCAAGATCATCTAAATTCAACACAAAAACTGTACTGCCATCCAAACTTTGAAGGTCATTGCTCTATTAAGTCTTTATAAAATCAAGTGGCCCCTTGGACGGAGCCAATTTTGACCTCAGGACAATGATTTGATCAAAATTGGTAGATGTTCACTAGGCCATGTTACTCACCAAATATCTAAACTCCAGGCCTTGTGGTTTCTGACAAGAAGTTTTTTCTAGTTTTTCTTATATAAGTCTAAGTAAAATCAAGTGACCCCTGGGGTGGGGCCAATTTCGACCCCAGGGTCATGACTTGAACAAATTTGGTAATGGTCCATAAGACAATGCCACACACCAAATATCTAAGCTCTAGGCCTTGCAATTTAGGAGAAGATTTTTAAAGATTTCTCTCTCGCTTTTTTAAAGATTTGACTTTAAAAATCTATTTTTAGCTTCTTGACCCAGATATGCAATTGACAGGAACCATTTGAACATACTTCGTAGAGCTTCATGCAAGGAACATCACAGGCACGGATGCCGGACAGCCATTGATCCTAAAAGCTAAAAATCAATGAACCAGAAAATTCCTGCCTCATGCACATCTATCTATTAAAGTAAAGACATTGTCCAAGTTTCATAAAGATCCTTTCAGAAACTTAAAGAGGAGTTGTGTTCACAAGGCTGCAATATCAATCAGCTACAGAAACAAAGTTTCAAAGGACATAATTCTTGCAAAAATCAATGAACAGGAAAATTGCCGCCTCATGCACATCTATTCATTATAGTAATGACATTGAGCAAGTATTGAAAAGATACGGTCAGAAATGTAGTAGGAGTTGCATTCACAAGGCTGCAATATCAATCAACTACAGAGATTAAATTTCAAGGGACATAACTCTTGCAAAAAATAAAATAATTTGGAATAACTTAAAAGTTTCTGCAAAATAAGTCGGCTAGCGATTGCCAAGGAGAATGTTTTAAGTTGTCTATTTTAATTAATTATGGAAAACTAGACCCTGGCAGCCATGTTTTTAAGCAGATCCTTATTATTTGAACAATTTCAGTAGTGGGGCATTTTTTAGTTTTCACTATAGACATATAATTAACCAGACCCGCCCCAGGTAGCTGTGTTTTTTTATGAATCAAAATAATTTGAACAATCTTAGTAGACAGGCACCTGAGGAACATCTGTTCTAAAACATTTTGAAATTCAACCAGGAGTTTTCACGAAGAAGATTTTTTAAATTTTCACTTAAGAAATATAGAGAAAATTAGCCCCACCCCTGGCAGTCATGTCTTTTAACAGATCCAAATAGTTTGAACAATCTAGGTACATCTGTGCCAACACATTTTGAAATTCAGCCAGTAGTTTTGGAGAAGAAGTTTTTTTTTTAAGAAGACATATAGGGAAAATTAGCCCCATACATGGCAGTCATTTTTTTTTCATGGATCCAAATAATTTTAACAATCTTGGAAGACATTTAATAAAGGAACATCTGTGCCAAAACAATTTGAAATAACGCCAGTGGTTTTGGAGAAGAAGTTTTTTTTCAATTTTCACTATAGACATATAAGGAAAACCAGCCCCGCCCCTGGCGGCCATGTTTTTTTATGGATCCAAATAATTTGAACAGTCTTGATAGACATTTAATCAAGGAACATCTGTGCCAAAACAATTTGAAATCAAGCCAGTAGTTTTGGATAAGAAGATTTTTTAGTTTTCACTATAGACATATAAGGAAAACTAGCCCCGCCCCTGGCGGCCACGTTTTTTTATGGATCCAAATAATTTGAACAATCTTGGTAGACACTTACTCAAGGAGTATCTGTGCCAAAACATTTTGAAATTCAGCCAGAGTTTTGGAAGAAGATTTTTTTAGTTTATATAGCATTAAGGAAAACTAGCCCGCCCCTGGCGGCCATGTTTTTTTACGGATCCAAATAATTTGAACAATCTTGGTAGACACTTACCAAAGGAACATCTGTGCCAAAACATTTTGAAATTCAGTTGGTTGTTTTGGAGAAGAAGACATTTTAAGTTTTTTCTTTCCGTTGCCATGGCAACCAGAATTCCAAATGGAATTCAATTCTTTGAACAACTTTGAAAGGGGACCACCCAAGGAACATCCCTGTAAAGTTTTATCAAAATTGACCAAGCGGTTAAGGAGGAGATGTCGTTTGAAGCAAAATGTTGACGGACGACGGACGAAGACCGGTCACAATAGCTCACCTTGAGCCTCTGGCTCAGGTGAGCTAAAAACAGAAACTTACAATGCAGAATACTTTAGGATTTAAAAGGGTTGAGCGAGGTAAGACTTGTATCTCTAATAATATTGCACAAAGAAGTAGTATCTGAAGGACTGATAAGATAATAAACTAAATGCGCCTCAGATACAGAGGAGTGAAGGTTTTAGAAAAAGAAATTTACGATAGCAAAATTTCCCATACTGCCTCAAAATACAGGTTCCCCAGAAATAACTAGAGAAATCCTATTTGTTCTTGAAAAAATAATCTAAAAAGAAAAGGAATATTCCCCCCCCCCCCCCCAAATAAATTTTATTATATCATATGACAATGTTTTTTTTGACATTATGAATTAAGAACTGAGATATCCAAGAAACTGTTAAATGATTATAATAAACATCAATTTTAGACGTTTGTGCCAGTGACACAATAAAGTGGCATACCAAAATGCCATAAGAATGCTAAAATCTTATCATTAGTTATTTTCCTCAACATTATCTTTAACATTAACATTAACTCAAATCCCAACATCTAACCCTGATGGATGCATCAATGCTCATATACGGCTATAATTCAAAACTGTACAGGTACGCCAATGTACCTGTCTAGTGTCTACACAGGTGTAAAAATAAGACACAGACATCCAGCTCCTGCAGTCTTGTCATACACACAGTGGTGAGTGCCCTCTGTCTGCTCTTAATTTTTACTACATCCTATTAACAGTGTAATATACAACCCCACTTCCTTGACAAATCAATACACAAAATAAACAATCTTCCCACTGTGTTGACCTTTCTTGGAATACACAATAAAGGTAGCCACCTTATCAAAGACGGAAAAGCTTGTAAATTAACTTGAGAATGTGATTGTGAAATATAAAATACAACCTAACAATATCCTGTCAAGATGAAAATGCGACAAAAGTTTTACGCATGGACAAGATTTATTTCAATATTTTATATTGTGTCAAGAAATGGATCATTGTTTGTCTGTTTGCTAGGATTGAATGTCCCATCAACATCCCATTCAGTCAACTGGGGATTTGTTTACATGAGGGAGATATACAATGCAAATTCACTGCAATATCAGGCCATAGACATATGGCATGATATCACACCCAGTTACATTATCCTGACACTGGGCCAACCAGTCCTGGAGCAACCCTTATATGCAGAACAGCAAGCATGGGAGCTATACTAAAATTGTTCTTTTGAGACTTCATGTTGCATCCGGGATTCGAACCCATCAAATCCTGGAAGATACATGACTGACACTTTAATATGAAAGTAACTTCAGTGATTTTTTCCCACTATGCTTCTGGCTGTTTTTTGGCAATATTCCCAGTCCCAGAAACTATTTATTTTTCCCTATTTGATTAAGTGAATTCCCAAAGAAAGTTCCCAAAAGAAGTACATGTACAATTTGACTAAAAAATGAGAATGTTAGAAAATTTTCAACACAGGCATCTTATAAAACCGACTTTACAGCTTTTAATTTACTCCTGGATATTGGGCTCATGTATCAATCTCTCTGGGGAGTCTTTCACTCCGCTTATTGCAGCCCACATTATGGTGCCGCCAAATTATATTCCTCTCTCAGGTAGTACCCACTTACACATAGGTGGGAGTGAAACAAGGCCAGGTAAATTTCTTGTTCAAAGGAATTAACAGTTATCCTATGCAAGATTCAAACCAGGGACCACTCGATCCCAAAGCATGTGTCCTACCACTGGACCACTGCTAATGCTACTGTTATGATTAATTGTAAAGTCAACGAATCAGTGACAAGCTACTGGTTGACGTGACGATGATGACGAAAATAATTTGTTGACAAATTACTGACAAAAAATGCTTTGCACATCTTTGGTCTCTGTTTGAAAACTCATAGTTTTTTTTTTTCATTCAAAGTTTGTACATGTATTTGAATATTTAAGAAGTTAAAATCTACACCTATTGTACAGGATACTTTGTTTTCATGCTGTACAATAAACAAGAGGGCCATGATGGCCCTGGATCGCTCACCTGATATCATTAGGCTATGTAAAATCAAGTGACCCCTGGGGCAGAGCCAATTTTGACCCCAGGGTCATGATTTGAACAAACTGGGTAGAGGTCTATTAGCCCATGTTACATACCAAATATCTAAACTCCAGACCTTGTGGTTTTTGAGAAGAAATTTTTCTAGATTTTTTTCCAAAATAAGTCTATGTAAAATCAAGTGATCCCTGGGGAGGGGCCAATATTTTCACCAAATATCTAAATGCCAGGCCAGTGTTTTCTAGTTTCCTAAAAAGAAGAATTTTCAATTATTTCTATATTACCTATGTTAAATCAAGTGACCCCTGGGTTGGGCCAATTTTGACCCCAGGGTCATAATTTGAACAATTTTGGTAGAGAGTCATAAGATCATGCTACATACCAAAAATCAAAAGGCTAGGCCTTGTGGTTTCGGAGAAGAAGATTTTTTCAAGTATTTTCTATATTAGCCTATGTAAAATCATGTGACCCCTGGGGCGGGGCCAAATTTGACCCCAGGGGCATGATTTGAACAAACTTGGTAGTGATCTAATAGACAATGCTGCACACCAAATATCTAAACCCTAGGCCTTGTGGTTTCTGAGAAGAAGATTTTTCAAGTTTTTCCTATATTAGCCTATGTTAAATCAAGTGACCCCTGGGGCGGGGTCAATTTTGACCCCAGGGCCATAATTTGAACAATCTTGGTAGAGAGTCATAAGATCATGCTACATACCAAAAATCAAAAGGCTAGGCCTTGTGGTTTCGGAGAAGAAGATTTTTAAAATTTTCATTTTTAAAATCTATTTTTAGCTCCTGTGACCTAGATTTTTGACCAATCAAAATAATTTTAACAACTTCGGATAAGGGCCCCATAATGAACATTCCTGTGAAGTTTTATCAAAATTGACCAAGCGGTTAAGGAGGAGATGTCGTTTGAAGCAAAATGTTGACGGACGACGGACGGACGGACGACGGACGGACGACGGACGGACGGACGACGGACGAAGACCGGTCACAATAGCTCACCTTGAGCCTCTGGCTCAGGTAAGCTAAAAAAATATAAAATAGAGGGTGATAATAGGTATTTGTTCCAAAATTGCTATATTTTGTATTCAGTCATGATTAAGCGATAAATCAGTGACTTTTGCCTCTGATTAATCGACTAAATATTTTTTTACTGATTACAATCGCTAGTTATACATACCGTAAAGCCATGGTCGTTCATGTTCAAGATGAGATTCTGGCCCATAACAGCCAACCCAATAAGGGCTAAGTCTCCTCTGCAAACAAAAAACAAGCAAGAATTTATCATCTTGAGGGGGCGGGATTAAGCATGCTACACAATTACATGATAGTCAGTTAGTCACAGAATAAAGTTATGAACATGATGACTCTACCATAAATAAAATCTCAACATGCATTGCAAGGGGAGCCTTTTCTTACTTTGGCCTTTCCAAAAAAAAATCATTACAAAAATGAAAAAATAAAAATTGTCCCATAATCATATAAAAAAAAACTATGGGATCTGAAATGAAAATGTTTAGTTATCAAGCTGGGAATGTGGCCTTATAATACCATATTACATGTGTTAATATATGTTCTTTCTTTCTTTTTGTGTGTGTGTGGGGGGGGGGGGAACTGCATGAATCCTGCTCAATTACTGTAACCTATGGACAGTCCTGAAGGGAAAAGCTTGTTCATAAGGAAAACAATAAAAACTAGAACTATCACTAAATGTGATTAATACCCCCGCAATACTGCTTTAGAAATGATGAAGTTATTAAGATTAAGAAGAAGAGTATGAAAAAGACATTTTTACATTAGTTTTTTTCCCAGATTTTTGGCCGGGTTACACAGGTTGTGCTTGACCATTGTATGAAATTGTTTTGAATTCCAACCAGTAGTTTTAAAGTTAAGCTCCGGACAAGGAAAAGTAACAAAGGGCAATAACTCTGTAATTACAATAGATAGAGTTATGGTTCTTGTGCACTGCACTTCCTCTTATTGTGGTTGACAATTGTATGAAATTGTTTTGAATTCCAACCAGTTCTTTTAAGTTAGCTGGACAAGGAAAAGTAACAAGGGAATAACTCTGTAATTACTAGATAGAGTTATGGTTCTTGTGCACTGCACTTCCTCTATTGTGGTTGACCATTGTATGAAATTGTTTTGAAATCCAACCAGTAGTTTAAAAGTTATACTCTGGACAAGGAAAAGTAACAAAGGGCAATAACTCTGTAATTCTCTAGATAGAGTTATGGTTCTTGTGCACTGCACTTCCTCATATTGTGGTTGACCATTGTATGAAATTTTTTAAATCCAACTTGTACTTTTTATGCTCTGGAGGAAAAAAAAAGGGCAATAACTCTGTAATAAGTCAAGGTTGGTTCTTGTGCTTCCCCTTTTAAGTTTTAATTCCAAAACAAGGCCCCCCAACCTTCTCTATATCCCCCTAAACTTTGTTTCGGGGGTATATAAAAGTTTATATTCAAAGAAATAGAAAGCAGAGAGTGGCAATAAACCTGATCAATAATTCTCAATGTCAGTTACAACTCCCATCATTTATACACATTAGGTTATAAACCATCTACGTACAACACAAATTATAATCAAACACTTGTAAAGCCCTTTGCCAAACATTGTCAAACTATAATTAATACTTTGTGAAATATGACATACTTATTTAGGATATTAAACATACCCCCCATGTGATGCACTTCAGTCAACAAATTTTGTTCAACCCAAAGGCCCTAATTGAAATTTGAAACCAGTTGTCCAACTTCATGTTGAGGCTATTTCATTCATACAGGTACAATACACAATTTCAAATTATTTTCAACTGCACATTCTTTACAAAAAAAAGATTACTTCCCTGAAGTCAGGGTTCTTCATGGTGCACAAAACTGCCCATTTTGACATTCAAACTGTCTAAATGACACACACATTTTTCAAAATGCATCTCTTTATCTAAATGCCACAGAAAGAAGGTATGGAAGATTAAGAATGCCTCAAGTCAGCTACTAATAAAATAATCTTCACATTAATTTCTCTAAACTTCATATAAATACATCTCATCCCTGTTATGAAAAGCGGTGTGGTTTAGTGGTAACATACCCAGCTGCGGATTTGAAGGTTCTGTGTCCAAACCTGGGTGTTTGGAGCAAAGATTATTCATGACCTTCTTAGGCGCAATTTAAGTACTGGTCCAACCCAGGAACCATTTTGAGGGATTAGTATAAATTGTAATTAAGAACTTGTTTCCCAATCAGTGTAAAATAAATAAGTTTAAACTAAAAAGATTTAGAGCTACCAATATCTGATATACACAATATATTGACCAACATATAGGTCTCACGAAGTCTAATTAATAAGATGAACATAAAAATTAAATCAAATTGTCAAAAGTATCAATAAATTTTTTTCCCCGTAAAATGTGACTTTGAGTAAAGAAAATTGAAGCAAAAAAAAATCTTGTTTGAGACAAAATTTACCTCCTTTCAACAATTCAAATTTGATGAAACTATTGCAGTACTCTTTTAAATCATGTACATTTCTGTATGAATCATCCCTCTCTTCTGCTACATGTAAACTTGTGAATGAGCATACAGCTCTCTGTGTTAAACATCATGTTAACAATGAACACATCTTTTTTTTGTTTTGGGGGTGTGGACCTAAAGCAGAACTTCTCTTTAAAGACCAAAACAGGGACTGTAGTGCATAACCCTTTCGCTGCATGCCTACAGAATGGATAAACCCGTCCTACACATAAGACAGGGTATTTGCCAACAAGACGGGTAAACTGGTCTTGTTGGCAAATACGTTGTCTTATGTGTAGGACGGGTTTACTGGTCTTGTTGGCAAATACACTGTCTTATGTGAAGGATGGATTAACTGGTCTTGTTGGCAAATACACTGTCTTATGTGAAGGATGGGTTAACTGGTCTTGTTGGCAAATACACTGTCTTATGTGAAGGATGGGTTAACTGGTCTTGTTGGCAAATACGCTGTCTTATGTGAAGGATGGGTTAACTGGTCTTGTTGGCAAATACACTGTCTTATGTGTAGGACGGGTTAACTGGTCTTGTTGGCAAATACACTGTCTTATGTGAAGGACGGGTAAACTGGTCTTGTTGGCAAATACGCTGTCTTATGTGAAGGACGGGTAAACTGGTCTTGTTGACAAATACGCTGTCTTATGTGTAGGACGGGTAAACTGGTCTTGTTGGCAAATACGCTGTCTTATGTGAAGGACGGGTTAACTGGTCTTGTTGGCAAATACACTGTCTTATGTGAAGGACGGGTTAACTGGTCTTGGTGGCAAATACACTGTCTTATGTGAAGGACGGGTTAACTGGTCTTGTTGGCAAATACGCTGTCTTATGTGAGGGACGGGTTAACTGGTCTTGTTGGCAAATACGCTGTCTTATGTGAAGGACGGGTTAACTGGTCTTGTTGGCAAATACGCTGTCTTATGTGAAGGACGGGTTAACTGGTCTTGTTGGCAAATTCGTTGTCTTATGTGAAGGACAAGTAAACTGGTCTTGTTGGCAAATATGTTGTCTTATGTGTAGGATGGGTTAACTGGTCTTGTTGGCAAATATGCTGTTTTATGTGTAGGATGGGTTAACTGGTCTTGTTGGCAAATACGCTGTCTTGTGTGTAGGACGGGTAAACTGGTCTTGTTGGCAAATACGCTGTCTTATGTGAAGGATGGGTTAACTGGTCTTGTTGGCAAATACGCTGTCTTATGTGAAGGATGGGTTAACTGGTCTTGTTGGCAAATACACTGTCTTATGTGTAGGACGGGTTAACTGGTCTTGTTGGCAAATACACTGTCTTATGTGAAGGACGGGTAAACTGGTCTTGTTGGCAAATACGCTGTCTTATGTGAAGGACGGGTAAACTGGTCTTGTTGGCAAATACGCTGTCTTATGTGAAGGACGGGTTAACTGGTCTTGGTGGCAAATACGCCGTCTTATGTGAAGGACGGGTTAACTGGTCTTGGTGGCAAATACGCCGTCTTATGTGAAGGACGGGTTAACTGGTCTTGGTGGCAAATATGCTGTCTTGTGTGTTGGACGGGTAAACTGGTCTTGTTGGCAAATAAGCTGTCTTATGTGAAGGACGGGTAAACTGGTCTTGGTGGCAAATATGTTGTCTTATGTGAAGGATGGATTAACTGGTCTTGTTGGCAAATAAGCTGTCTTATGTGAAGGACGGGTTAACTGGTCTTGGTGGCAAATACGTTGTCTTATGTGAAGGATGGATTAACTGGTCTTGTTGGCAAATACGCTGTCTTATGTGAAGGACGGGTTAACTGGTCTTGTTGGCAAATATGCTGTCTTGTGTGTTGGACGGGTAAACTGGTCTTGTTGGCAAATATGCTGTCTTGTGTGTTGGACGGGTAAACTGGTCTTGTTGGCAAATAAGCTGTCTTATGTGAAGGACGGGTAAACTGGTCTTGTTGGCAAATACGCTGTCTTATGTGAAGGATGGGTAAACTGGTCTTGTTGGCAAATACGCTGTCTTATGTGAAATCAACCGAGTGAAAAACTTGCATCACAGCAGGATATGACCTTGAATCTAAAACCACTGATTTCAAATGAATGAGATATAAAATGTTCAAATAATGGCTCATTTTACAAATTGTTGGTCAGGTGAAATTGCATAGGTCACGCAACTTTCAGATAATGTGAGGTGCATTATACTGGGAGTTAAAGCTACAAATGACCTACATAATCAGATGAAAAGATTCACATATTTATCTATATTAGCCCTTTATCTCATATAAATGTGTTCTGCTGCATTGGTAAACACAGCTGCTGAGTGAGACCCAAATCAGATAGCTCATTACAGGAACTGTCTGATCAGGGTCTCTTCTGTTTGCTCAATTTTAAGATATTGTTGGCTTAGATTCTTAGTATACACTGCGCGTTTAAAAGAAAAACCCATTGTTTCATATTTAAATACTATTTAAAGTTCATAAACATGAATATTCATCAAGTTATACATAAATTTGTATATGAATATTCATGAGGCAGGCCTTTTTTTCATATGTTAGGGAAGGGGCCTTAAGTAATATCATATTTTGGGGAAAATATTACCTTTTTTTTTTTCACTGGGGAAAGAAAAATCCTGGAGTATGATGCAAATTTGGGGAAAACTGCATGAATTTAAAGAATTTTCAGAGGAAAAGGCACCTATGAACGGCCCCTTATAAAGAAAGGAAAAAAGCGCTGTGAATCAAAGGTTTAAGGATATTAAACTGCTGCTATCAAACCAGATCAGCCTGCATGTAACGTGCTGTCCCAGAACACTTTGTTTCATTCTGTTGGCTGATTATAACTATCCTTTATCCATATGGAGCATCACAAAGGATGGAGCTATTACACGGGACCATTTTTATGACTTTAGGCTCTTACCAACCACCTCCTGATTCTGTGGCAGACACTCTAACCACTTGGCTGTAAGGGACAGCCTGTATTATTATAACCCCGGTATATGCAGCATATAAACATGGACATCAAATATCAAATTTGCGAATAATACTCGGTCTTGAGAGATGAAGTCGTGTATCATGAACTTTACTGGAATGTAAATATACATGTAACTATAGCCCATCTGCTATTTCAGGATACAGACATCTGTGACATGACACCCTCCATTAGTATGTTAACCTCACCCATTATTTTCACCACCCACCCACTGCCAGTATTATATTACCTTAAATTTGCAGAATCAGCTATGATGCAGATATATACATACATTCTTAACCCAATTTTCCTATTATAATAGGGGCGTAGTAATTTAGTACCCAATATCTGTAGCTATTGTTTGTCAACAAATAGTATCCAATTGCTTAATTTTGGAGGAAAGAAAAACTCCAGTTTCGAACTGAATACCTACAAAGGCTTTTGTATCTATAACAACAAAACAGGATCTTAGCAAAATTGTCAGGTTTACATTTCAAACCTTCTCTAAATTTCTGTGTTTTCATGTCTTTCTGCATGACATATTCAGAGATATTAAATAGCCCTTTTCCACCCACACAGAGTTTAATCCTTTACATAGACTCATTTTGGTAACCCGATTCGGACCCTAAGTCTCCTCTGTTTGCTAAAATACAAATTTTGTAGCTTACATCAGATTCAATACAGTCTGCACAACAATTAAAAAATGAATTTCTTCACATACTATTTAAAGTTCATCAAGTCATAAATTTGTACATGTCAGAATATTCATGAGGTAAGCGATAAAATTAAATATACATTACACAGATCTATATTCAGTCCCAAAACTGAGAGCATATACATTCAGGTTTTTGTTAGTTTAAAAGTCTCATTCCTTATAGAGTTCTGGTAGCCCCTGTAATTGCTGTGGGTTCGAGCCCCTGTCTGATCCCTCAGATTTGTCAAGTGAGGAAGCCCTCCAGCTGGCTTGTAGAAGGTCAGTGAGTCTACCTTGGTGCATGTCTATGTGTAATGGGGGTTCTTCCTCCATCTGTAATTAGCTGGGCCGCACTATACATGTACATGGTTGAAATATACTATCTGGTTGACAATAAACCCCAAAACAACAAAACAGTGTTTGGTTTTTGTTTTTTGGGTTGAATGTCCCATCAACAGTATTTCAGTCATTTGGAGACAATGTCTACTTGAGGCAGATATAGTACTGCCACAAAGCAGTATCACGCCATGGACATGTGGCATGATTCCACACCCAGTCACATTATCCTGACACCGGGCCAACCAGTCCTGGAACTACCCTTATATGCTGAGCGCCAAGCAAGGGAACTATACCAGTACCATTTTCTATGCGGTTAGGGATCAAACCAAAGACCTCCTGCTCCCAAAGCGGAGGCTCAAAACCATATCACACTGTTTGTTGTAAAAGATTAAATATATTCCCAAAGTGCAATTTTGTTTTTCTTTTTCAAATATAAATATTATAGGGGCTTATGATCATGCACAGCGTAAAAAATATACATTTCTTTCAGGAATATTAATATGTACATTTAAAATAACTCAAACCTGAGTGCAGGACACTTTAATATTCATGTACAACTGTGCATATTTTTCAGCTCAAGTGGGAAAAAGGTCA
The DNA here is from genome assembly GCA_021229015.1 of Solen grandis. NCBI lineage: Eukaryota > Metazoa > Mollusca > Bivalvia > Adapedonta > Solenidae > Solen > Solen grandis. The sequence continues at coordinate 3,031,316 of CM037784.1, read as the reverse complement.
CTTGTTATTTAAAGTGGTCTGAATTTGAAGTGGTTTTTGTAATTAACTTATGAATGTGTAAAAACTGCCAGCTAACAAACATTGTTTTTGTTTAATGAGGTCTAGCATATTAACATCAAAAGTAGAACCAAATTATAACTATCGCTGAAGGTGACTTATATCCCCACATATCACTTTGATGACAAAAAAGGGCAATAATTCTTACAAAATCCTTCACACAGTTATCTACACTTGCTTGCAGATAGGTTTTATCATGATGAGTCATTGCCATTATCAACAACAGTTACCAAACTTCATGTAATGTAGGAGTAGGACAGGACGTGTCTGTATGTGACAAATTGTTCCTATAAGTCCCCACTTCACTTAGTGAATTGGGGTAAAACATGGGCTTTTAATTTCTACTGAATACCCCTTAACCCTTTCCCTCATATAGACTCATTTTGACGCCCTCAATAGGTATCACATAAAGCTTGATCTGCAGAAAACCACAGTTAAACCTTACCAAATTTAATTACAAAATCCTCATTTCCAGACTACTGAGGAGCAGCGAACAGCATAAAACCTGATCAGCCTGCGAGTTACTCGCAGGCTGATCTGGTTTTATGCTGTTCGCATAGGTCTTTTCATGGTGTCCTCTATGAGGGAAAGGGTTAATATACCTTTGAGATGAGAATGTCAAAAAATGTAACTTAAGTTGATTTATAAAAATATATGATCCCCGGTCCCCAGCGCTGTATACGTAAGAACTAAATCATACATGTAATGGACATTCACTTTTCAAACATTCCTTTGTTTTGATTCAAGAGGTTAAATAACAGTACACTGTGACATTTACCCAAAAATA
>CM037784.1:2980372-3030372 GCA_021229015.1 Solen grandis | reverse complement strand
GTTAAATATCATACTTATGAATTTAGTGCACCGGTCGGCCATTTCACACCAATTTTCTCAAAAATTCCCCTCTCAGTAATGCTCAACTTTTAAGGTTGTTGTGCAATAAGGCCTCCAAATTGGGCATTTTATGACTATACTCAACAACTTTTCTAATTGGTCACCCTTTGATTTTGATATTTTTCAATACTGGTGAATATATTGATGGTAAACCATCACAATTGAGTTACCATGAACATAACCTTGAGGTATACATGGATTTTGCCAACAAAAACATCGTGAATTAAACCTATGATTTCTATTTTGTAATAAACAGTTCTTTAATTTAAATACATTAGATTTTCATACACTTATTTTCCTTGTGATATTTTGATGAAATTATCAGGTGACCAATTAGAAAAGTTGTTGAGTTTATTTTAACTGTGTTCTATAGAATTTGATCCTTTATTGCATGTCTTTCAGTCAAAAACTCACCTTCATTCAGCATTAAATAGGGTCACTATTTTCTGTGTAGGCACATCCGGATACAGGGTGACCAAGGGCAGGTAATTGTGGTCTTAGTCCATAACATAATGACAGGGGCAGGTAATCCAGGCTAATTGCTTGCTGAGCTTATTGTTCGCTACTATTGCTTGCTAGGTTGTGTTCAGTTTATTGACTGCTAGCTTGAAAATTGCGGTCTTGTCCAAACTCGATTTGGATTCCATAACTGTCCAATGAAAAACAGGTGTCCAAATTTCTTTCTGCTGCCATTCAGACTCCATGAAATAGCCACAAGTATAAATACGCTGTTTTAGACATATTATCTTGTGCGACTGTCACACAACTTCAAAATTGCAGGACAAGCATACTTTTTTCGCCAAATTGCAGCAGAACTATACCCTCGTCAAGACGGACATACGGACGGACGTACGTACTGACAGACAGACGGAGAAGATGCATGACAGACGCCAATATACGACCGCCTCCGGCGGCGTATAAAAATTAATAAATAAAAAGTGACATGTGTACACTATCAATTAGTGAATGCTTTGATTAATCATCAGTTTTAGACTCAAGTGTAAAAGATACTAGTAGTTTTGTTTAAGTCCTAGGAAAATAATCACTTTAAACATCATATATGTGGAAGGGAATACCGTGTATACGCTGTTTTAGGTTCGAACTTGGTAATCTTGACTGTCTAATTGTCAATATGGAAGCAGCCTTCACACACAGACTTCAAAGATAAAAAAAAAAAATCAAAAAAAATCAGGCGCACGTTTTAGGGTCGGACTATTGCAGAAGGTTACCTTCTGCGCGTCGATTTTTGTACATTTTTTCTAAATGTTAAATCAGTAGCAAAACAAACAATATTCAGTAAAAAAAGATGTTATTTAATATAAAATCTTTAATATCCGTTTCATTTCGCACATAAATTGTGTTTTCTGTTCATTAGTATTTCGTATTCATGTTCAATGACTGATTACCTGGATTTGATTTGAATTAGTGATCATGCGTAATCTACATATACATTGTCCCAAAATATGGATTGTCCCAGACTATGGAGGATTGAAATTTTCAAATTCTTTATTTCTTTTTCATTTTTGTTTTCTTATAAATTTAAAATACACCAGAGTGTCTATGAATACACATACATGTAGATAATTATATTCATAAATATAAACAAGAGGGCCATGATGGCCCTTAATCGCTCACCTGAGAAATATTGCTTTCAATGGTTTATAATATGAACATACTTAAAGTGGGACCAATTTTGACACAGGGCCATGATTAAAAACAAACTTTGGTAAGGTCATTATTTTAACAACTTTTGTAGTAGTTCACAAGACAATTCTACATACCAAATATCCAAGCTCTAAGCCTTGCAGTATTTCAGGAGATGATTTTTCTATTTTTCCTATGTAAAATCAAGTGACCCCTAGGGCAGGGCCAATTTTCACCAAAGGGCCATGATTTGAACAACTTAAGTAGAGATCCACCAGACAATACTACATACCCAATATCTTAACACCAGGCCATGTGGTTTCTGATGAGAAGATTTTTCTAGGTTTTCCCTATATAAGCCTATGTAAATTAAAGTGACCCCTGGGGCAGGGCAAATTTTGACCCTAGGGCCATGATTTGAACAATTTTTGTAAAGGTTTATAAGACAATTCTACACGCTGTAGGCCTTACAGTTTTGCTGGAGAAGATTTTCTAAGATTGCATTTTAAAATCTATTTTTAGCACCTGTGACCTACTTTTTCAACCAATCATAATAATTTGTACAATTTTGTTAGAGGACATCATAAGGATGATTCCTGTGAAATTTTGTCAAAATCCCTTCAGGGATTAGGAGATGTTGTTTAATGGAAAAAGTTGAAGCAAGATGCACGCACGCATGGACAGATGGACGGACGACAGACGCCGGACAAAAGGCAATCATAAAAGCTCACCATGAGCACGTTGTGCTCAGGTGAGCTAATTATCTAAGCTCTAGGCCTTATGGATTCATAAAAGAAGATTTTTAAGATTTTCCTATATAACTCTATGTAAAACAAGTAACCCCTGGTGCGGGGTCATTTATCACCATAGGGCTATGATTTGAACAATCTTGGTAATGAACCATTAGATGATGCTACATACCAAATATCTTAGCTCTAGGCCTTATGGTTTCATAGAAGAAGATTTTTAAAGTTTTTCACTATATAAACCTATGAAAATTAAAATGACCCATGGGGCGGGGGCATGATCTGAACAACTTTTGTAGATGTTCATAAGACAATTCAACATACCAATTATTAAAGCTCTAGGCCTTACAGTTTTGCAGGAGAAGATTTTCTAAGATTGCATTTTAAAAATCTATTTTTAGCTCCTGTGACCTACTTATTCACCCAATCAAAAAAATTTGAACAACTTTGATAGAGGTCATGATAAGGATGATTCCTGTGAAGTTTGGTCAAAATCCATCCAGTGGTTTAGGAGGAGAAGTTGTTTAACGGAAAAGTTGACGCAAGACGCACGGACGGACGCCGGACAAAAGGCGATCACAAAAGCTCAGCATGAGCACGTTGTGCTCAGGTGAGCTAAAAAGTGAACATGATGATTTATCGGCCTACTGTTTGTATTTATTCCTTTCAGGAAAAATACTTAGAGGAATTAGTTTCTTAAAAAATAATACTTAAACAGTTATTTAACAAGAGGGCCATGATGGCCCTGAATCGCTCACCTGAGTACCATTGCTTCAACTGATGTCAAGGTTTTTATACAGACAAGGATTCTGATATAACTTAATCTAAAACATTTTACCCCTGACAATACTACACACCAAATATCTAAGCAATGGGCCATATGGTTTCAGAGAAGACTTGGGCGCAGGGTCATTTATCACCGTAGGGCCAAGACTTTGAAAATCTTTGTAATGAACCATTAGATGCTACTACATACCAAAAATCTTAGCTCTAGGCCTTATTGATTCATAGAAGAAGATTTTTTAAGATTTTCCTATTTAACTCTATGTGAAACAAGTGACCCCTGGTGTGGGGTCATTTATCACCATTGGGCTATGATTTGTACAATCTTGGTAGTGGCCCATAAGATGATGCTACATACCAAATATCTAAGCTCTAGGCCTTATGGATTCATCGAAGAAGATTTTTTAAGATTTTCCTATATAACTCTGTGTAAAACAAGTGACCCCTGGTGCGGGGTCATTTATCACCATAGGGCTATGATTTGTATAATCTTGGTAGTGGCCCATAAGATGATGCTTCATACCAAATATCTAAGCTCTAGGCCTTATGCATTCATGGAAGAAGATTTTTTAAGATTTTCCTATATAACTCTATGTAAAACAAGTGACCCCTGGTGCGGGGTCATTTATCACCATAGGGCTATGATTTGTATAATCTTGGTAGTGGCCCATAAGATGATGCTACATACCAAATATCTAAGCTCTAGGCCTTATGGATTCATAGAAGAAGATTTTTTAAGATTTTCCTATATAACTCTATGTAAAACAAGTGACCCCTGGTGCGGGGTCATTTATCACCATAGGGCTATGATTTGTACAATCTTGGTAGTGGCCCATAAGATGATGCTTCATACCAAATATCTAAGCTCTAGGCCTTATGCATTCATGGAAGAAGATATTTTAAGATTTTCCTATATAACTCTATGTAAAACAAGTGACCCCTGGTGCGGGGTCATTTATCACCATAGGGCTATGATTTGTACAATCTTGGTAGTGGCCCATAAGATGATGCTTCATACCAAATATCTAAAGGCTAGGCCTTGTGGTTTCGGAGAAGAAGATTTTTTCAAGTTTTTCCTATATTAGCCTATGTGAAATCAAGTGACCCCTGGGGCGGGGCCAATTTTGACCCCAGGGTCATAATTTGTACAATCCTGGTAGAGAGTCATAAGATCATGCTACATACCAAAAATCAAAAGGCTAGGCCTTGTGGTTTCAGAGAAGAAGATTTTTTAAATTTTCATTTTTAAAATCTATTTTTAGCTCCTGTGACCTAATTATGCGATGGACCAGAACCATTTATACAACTTTAGTAGAGCTTCATCCAAGGAACATTCCTGCAAAATATTTTTCAAATTGGCCAAGTCGTTTAGGAGGAGATGTTGTTTGAAGCAATTGTTGACGCCGGACGCACGCACGCACGCACGGACGACGGACGCTGGACAAAAGGCGATCAGAAAAGCTCACCTTGAGCACGTTGTGCTCATGTGAGCTAAAAATAGTAAAGCTGATGACATTTAGAAACACAACCAATTTCTGATTAAGTTTAATTTGCATGGCTAGCGATAGGTATGCATCTACTCTGCTTAATACTTAGATTTTTTTTTGCTACAGCAGAAAAAAAATCATTACCTTTTTAACTTTTTAAAAAAAAATTGGCAATTTTTCATACTGGAAGTTCATCAACCTGCCGGCAGCTAATTAGCCTGCTTTTAATGCAAGATTTAATACTTTATACATGTAGAAAAAAGTGAATTAAAAATTTTGTTGAGTAGAATAAGTCAAAGTATTTTTTTTTCATTAATTCCTTTGGGCTCTTGTGAGATTGTTTCGATGCTAATTACATTTTAATGTCCAGCTTAGTTTTTGTTTTTAGCAGCTTATTTTATGCCTAAATATTTATGCTATTTCTTAAACTGCATTTGTCTAGAATAGTTTATAGTTGTAACTGATACAAACTTTTGGTAACTGCCTTTTTTTCCCCAATCGTTAGATCGCCCGGCAGACGACATGTAATTTTTACTCAATCAGTGAACGTGGCCACAGTACCCTAAACACAGGCTTATCACACAGTCCTACTGACCTACAACTAAGATATCATTTAGATGGTTCTATTGTAAGATATAATTTACATTCTCATATCTAAAATAGATATTTGAAAACTTGACTTGGGGAAAACTGGACAATATACTGCATGCTTTTGTGAGATTTGACTTGTTGCCAATCTTTATTAATAGGTCTTACTTTTTGTAACATGGAACAAGACTTCATGGGACAGGCCAAAACATGATTTTTACAGCCCATCTTCACTTGAGTATGGTTGTGTGTGGTATATTCGGCAATCTGGTTATGAGAGTGAATGAAGCTCTGCAGATTTCCTGACATAAGACAGCGGTCGCTTTCTATATCTCAAACACAGGTGATACATTAGTGTAACAATAACCAGTAAAAGTTCACTCTTAATCTTGATGGCAAACATTCAAAATATCTTCAAAAAGCAAGTTGTTTGCACCTACGTTTTATACTATGAACTTCACATAGTGCAATAAACGCAGTAAAGCACTGGTAAGCAAGGCCCAGACTCAATTAAAGACATAGTCCCATAATGACTTATTGTCAATAAAAATGTTTTAACCAGAGAAACGCATACTTAATGATCGGGATTGCCAGGGGAACTCAATAAAGTCGAGCCCAAATGTACGACATGATTTGATTCATACCATTCACAAGGTGACGAATCATGAATAAAGGTACTTCAAGACCTATCAGTTTGATAAGGAATATACAGACAGAAAAATACCCACTTTGAAGATCATTATTTTATTCTTTATATTTGTCAAATACATTTGCCAGATTTTGCCTGAAAATCCAACACAAATGATACAATGTACATAAATATACTGTCAATGGCACTGCATTAGTTAATACATCCAGTACTTACTAAGAAACAGCGCACCAAAAAAAGCTACAGACCAACTAACCAACGGACACAGTGACTCCTATATGCCACTCCCCAAACTAAGTTTGTTTGGGGTATAACAAATATTTCATCTACAGCATGTAGACATGGTTACAATATACACCATACTGTACCTTTCTGTACAATTATTGTCCTCAGCTACACTGATATACATTAACCATTCATCCTATCTTATTAATACCAGTGTCCTTTCAATTTTAACAGTATTTCATTTTAACACTGAAGACTTTTCATGAATCAAGCTTTCTTTTTCTGGTACCTTGTCATTGATTTATCATTAATTTAATTCTAATATAAGATATGGCTACTCACTGTCCAATAAAATGTATCAAACATACAATAATGAACATGAGAAACAAAACACTTATAACAATGAATTACATGAAATGGGTGGAACAAGAGGGATCAAAATAAAAGGTAACAATAAGAAATCCACTTCATATGGACAATGCCATACTTGCTGTATTTCCAGTACAGTAAATTGAATACAAGAGGGCCATGATGGCCCTGAATCGCTCACCTGATTATAAATGAGCAACATATGTTGGATTTTTCATATTGACCTACTTTTTGACATCACAAGACCCACTTTCCAACTTGACCAAGAATTTATGGAAACAGACATTCCAACCAAGTTTCATAAGATGGGCCAAAATTGGCCTCTAGAGTGTTAACAATGTTTTTCTAAGATTTGACCTCATGACCTACTTTTTGACCCCACATGACCAAAATTCGAACTTGTCCAGGATTTTATGGAAACAAACATTCTGACCAAGTTTCATTAAGATTGGGCCAAAAATGTGGCCTCTAGATGGTTAACAAGGTTTTCCTATAATGTGACCTCATGACCTACTTTTTGACCCCACATGACCCAATTTTTAACTTGTCCAAGATTTTATGGAGACAAACATTCTGACCAAGTTTCATGAAGATTGGCCAAAAAATATGGCCTCTAGAGTGTTAACAAGCCAAAATTGTTGACGACGAACGACGCACGTCACATGCCGGAAGAAGGGCCATCACAAAAGCTCACCTTGAGCACGTTGTGCTCAGGTGAGCTACAAATAAAATAAAATATTAAACAGCATAAGATGAGAATTGACTGTGAACGAATTAGATCTACTATTTGTAATCTAACACAAAGAAATAGTATCAAATAACTGACAATAATGTATTTCTCATACATTTTCAACATAACAATGATAACATGGTGGAAAGAGATGCTATTCTTCTGAGAAATGGTACAGGAATATCATATCCATCCAGTAATTTTCAAGAAATAGTGTAAAGAAAGCTAAAAAAAAAAAAAAAAATCAGTAAAGGGCTATATCTCAAAGAAAAACCATTAAACCATAACTACACATATTGCATATCTGTGCTTGCTATGAAGTTTGACTGAAATACATCCAGTACTTACTAAGAAACAGCGCACCAAAAAAAAGCTACAGACCAACTAACCAACGGACACAGTGACTCCTATATGCCACTCCCCAAACTAAGTTTGTTTGGGGTATAACAAATATTTCATCTACAGCATGTAGACATGGTTACAATATACACCATACTGTATCTTTCTGTACAATTATTGTCCTCAGCTACACTGATATACATTAACCATTCATCCTATCTTATTAATACCAGTGTCCTTTCAATTTTAACAGTATTTCATTTTAACACTGAAGACTTTTCATGAATCAAGCTGTCTTTTTCAGGTACCTTGTCAATGATTTATCATTGATATAATTCTAATATAAGATATGGCTACTCACTGTCCAATAAAATGTATCAAACATACAATAATGAACATGAGAAACAAAACACTTATAACAATGAATTACATGAAATGGGTGGAACAAGAGGGATAAAATAAAAGGTAACAATAAGAAATCCACTTCATATGGACAATGCCATACTTGCTGTATTTCCAGTACAGTAAATTGAATACAAGAGGGCCATGATGGCCCTGAATCGCTCACCTGATTATAAATAAGCAACATATGTTGGATTTTTCATATTGACCTACTTTTTGACATCACAAGACCCACTTTCCAACTTGACCAAGAATTTATGGAAACAGACATTCCAACCAAGTTTCATGAAGATGGGGCCAAAATGTGGCCTCTAGAGTGTTAACAATGTTTTTCTAAGATTTGACCTCATGACCTACTTTTTGACCCCACATGACCCAGATTCGAACTTGTCCAAGATTTTATGGAAACAAACATTCTGACCAAGTTTAATGAAGATTGGGCCAAAAATGTGGCCTCTAGAGTGTTAACAAGGTTTTACTAAGATTTGACCTCGTGACCTACTTTTTGACCCCACATGACCCAAATTCGAACTTGTCCAAGATTTTATGGAGACACACTTTCTGACCAAGTTTCATTAAGATTGGGCCAAAAATGTGACCTCGAGAGTGTTAACAAGGTTTTACTAAGATTTGACCTCGTGACCTACTTTTTGACCCCACATGACCCAATTTTTAACTTGTCCAAGATTTTATGGAGACAAACATTCTGACCAAGTTTCATGAAGATTGGCCAGAAAATATGGCCTCTAGAGTGTTAACAAGCCAAAATTGTTGACGACGAACGACGCACGACACACGCCGGACGAAGGGCCATCACAAAAGCTCACCTTGAGCACGTTGTGCTCAGGTGAGCTACAAATAAAATGAAATATTAAACAGCATAAGATGAGAATTGACTGTGAACGAATTAGATCTACTATTTGTAATCTAACACAAAGAAATAGTATCAAATAACTGACAATAATGTATTTCTCATACATTTTCAACATAACAATGATAACATGGTGGAAAGAGATGCTATTGCTCTGAGAAATGGTACAGGTATATCATATACATCCAGTAATTTTCAAGAAATAGTGTAAAGAAAGCTAAAAATAAAAAAATCAGTAAAGGGCTATATCTCAAAGAAAAATCATTAAACCATAACAACTACACATATTGCATATTTGTGCTTGCTATGAAGTTGGACTGAAATACATCCAGTACTTACTAAGAAACAGCGCACCAAAAAAAGCTACAGACCAACTAACCAACTAACACAGTGACTCCTATATGCCACTCCCCAAACTAAGTTTGTTTGAGGTATAACAAATATTTCATCTACAGCATGTAGACATGGTTACAATATACACCATACTGTATCTTTCTGTACAATTATTGTCCTCAGCTACACTGATATACATTAACCATTCATCCTATCTTATTAATATCAGTGTCCTTTCAATTTTAACAGTATTTCATTTTAACACTGAAGACTTTTCATGAATCAAGCTTTCTTTTTCAGGTACCTTGTCATTGATTTATCATTAATTTAATTCTAATATAAGATATGGCTACTCACTGTCCAATAAAATGTATCAAACATACAATAATGAATATGAGGAACAAAAGACTTATAACAATGAATTACATGAAATGGGTGGAACAAGAGGGATCAAAATAAAAGGTAACAATAAGAAATCCACTTCATATGGACAATGCCATACTTGCTGTATTTCCAGCATAGTAAATTGAACAAGTATTATGAAAGTATTGCGTTTAGAAAAAAAAGTCCGGAAAACTGCTATTTTAATGAAATTTTCTAATTCCAAGGGTCGTAATTCCGTCAAAAATCAATGGACCGGAACGAAACTCATACTTGATCTGTAAGTCATGGTGGTAGACTCACACACCAGAAATTAGAGGAATATCTGCAAGCGTTTAGAAAACAAGAGTGCCAAGATGGCCCTGTGTCGCTCACCTGATTAAGATGGCTGTGTTAGGCATAATGACAAAAAATCTGGCATCTAAAGTGTTTTTCTAACATTTGACTAAGTGACCTACATATTGATCCTACCTGAATTTGCATTCAACTGGGAATTCATGCAGTCATCATTCATATCAAGTTTAATGAAGACTGGGACAAAAATGTAGGCCTCTAGAGTGTACACAAGATTTTTCTAAGATTTGACTTGGTGACCTAGTTTTTGACCCCATGTGACTCATTTTCGAACTCATCCAATATATCAATTAGACAAACATCCTGACTTAATCTATTGAAGATTGGGCTAAAACTGTGGCCTCTAGAGAGTTCACAAGGTTTTTCTTAGATTTGACCTGGTGACCCAATTTCAAACTCATCCATGATATCATGTAGACAAACATCCTGACCAAATCTATTGAAGATTGGGCCGAAACTGTAGCCTGTAGAGTGTTCACAAGGTTTTTCTAAGATTTGACCTGGTTACCTAGTTTTTGACCCAACGTGACCCAATTTCAAACTCATCTGAGATATCATGTAGGCAAACATCCTGACCAAATTTTATAAAGATTGGGCCAAAACTGTGGCCTGTAGAGTGTTCACAAGGTTTTTCTAAGATTTGACCTAGTGACCTAGTTTTTGACCCAATTTCGAATTCATCTGAAATATCATGTAGACATACATCCTGACCAAGTTTTATGAAGATTGGGCCAAAACTGTGGCCCCTAGAGTGTTCACAAGGTTTTTCTAAGATTTGACCTAGTGACCTAGTTTTTGACCCCACATGACCCAATTTCGAACTTATTTGAGATATCATGTAGACAAACATCCTGACCAAGTTTCATGAAGATTGGGTTAAAACTGCGGCCTCTAGAGTGTTCACAAGGTTTTTCAAGGATTTGACCTAGTGACCTAGTTTTTGACCCCACATGACCCAATTTCGAACTCATCTGAGATATCATGTAGACAAACATCCTGACCAAGTTTCATGAAGATTGGGCCAAAACTGTGGCCTCTAGTGTGTTCACAAGGTTTTTCTAAGATTTGACCTGGTGACCTAGTTTTTGACCCCATGTGACCCAATTTCGAAATCATCTAAGATATCATGTAGACAAACATCCTGACCAAATTTTATGAAGATTGGGCCAAAACTGTGGCCTGTAGAGTGTTCACAAGCAATTGTTGATGACGCAAGACGCACGACAGACAAAAGGCAATCACAAAAGCTCACCCGAGCACAAGTGCTCAGGTGAGCTAAAAAGTCCGGAAAACTGCTATTTTAACGAAATTTTCTAATTGCAAGGGTCGTAATTCCGTCAAAAATCAATGGACCGGAACGAAACTCAAACTTGATCTGTAAGTCATGGTGGTAGACTCAAACACCAAAAATTAGAGGAATATCTGCAAGCGTTTAGAAAAAAAGTCCGGAAAACGTGTGTGACTGACAGACGGACGGACTGTTCACTTCAGGGGTTGATTCTTTGTGGGGTCTGTGGTTTTTTTGGCTTGGGTCCGCTTTAACAGTGCGTTTTCTTGAAGCAGCCTTCTAATCTCCTGTCAAGCATAGTTGGATTGGTGTCACAAATAGAAACACTATAGATATATGAGGGTATCATAATTTGACCAAAATACATGGCAATTACCCGGGAACATCTTGTCAATGGTTGATTAGATTTAGTAACAAGAAAACACACACACACACTCAAGGAAGATACAGATAAAGTCTTTAAATCCCATTTATGACACTTTATATAATCATATATATCATCTAAGTGTAACCTTGACCTTAGAATTCTGAACCAGAGTCAAGCGCTTCACATTTTCTTGTCATGATGAACAATTATTATCTTTAAATAAATACCTCAATGCCTGAAAAATTTAAGGTCAGTACAAAGAAATTTGACAGGCGACCATAAAACATGCTACTGACCATTGCCAAACCAACAAGAAATGTTTGTGAAACATATATGCCGCCCTCATATGCCATAATATGTATATAGCTATATTACATGCAAGGAGTTTGCCTTCATAATGTTGGCTTGTCACAAAAAATTCTCAAACTTCAAAAATTTGAGTGAAAATATAATGTGCTAAAATGTGGAACTAAACATTTACTGAAATAAATGGGCTGGAGTAATATTTACACAAGTCCACAAAGGTTTAAGTGAAAGAACATTGTCAGTTATAAACAAACAAAACATTAAGACTTAGTGCTCTAGGTTTATTATAAAAATTAACAAATCAGCCTTGCTAGCCATAAGCACAAACATCCACAATAATGAAAGAAAATGATATATCATCCTTTCAAATATCTCAAACTTAAAAACAAAACAACATTACAACATAAATTATGTTATCTTGATCTAAGTAATAAAAAGTCTTTTGCATAATTTCCATATAGTGGCCAAGTCATCAAACATATATACAAATGCAACCTTGTGACCTTGACCTTTGAGTTATTGACACCAAAATTGATAGGGGTCATCTACTAATCGTGAGCAACAACCACAAGAAGTTTGAGACTTAAAGGTCAAATAAGTTATCACTCGGACAAGGTCTGGTCTACCGACAGACCGACCTACGGACCGACATGAGCAAAGCAATATACCCCCTCTTCTTCGAAGGGGGGCATAATAACCAGATTTTTCTCATAGGTTACCGTGGTTACCGTGAAAATAAGAAAGGAACTACAGTTTAACCTGTATTAGCAGCCACCTGTATGAAGTGGTCAACCTGCATTTAGTGGTCAGTTTTAAAATTACCAAACTAGCATTTCGGTATATGTTTAACCTTCATTTAGCGGTCATCTCTGTTGAGCAGTCACTTTCTACTGTTCCCTTGACTGACAGCTTAAGACAGGTTTGACTGTATTCATACAACGTTTTGACAATTTCAGAGCAAGTGATTTTCAAATCTGTTGTTTAAAGCCATTTGTTGCAAGTGATGCAGAAGGACTGACTAATTTTGCATTACATTTATGTTTGTAACTTGTTTCTTAAGAACTCTCATATCAGACTCTGGCTACATGATAATAAATTACAACTTTTTATAGAAAACACTGAGGGCTTGTATGACCAGAAAAATGGAACAAAGCTAACTTTGGACAAAATAATATTACATAATTTCTTAAATTCTTGTGTTAATTAAGTCATACGTTTACTATATACATTACCCTTCTTGATGCGTCTCTTTGTTTTCTCATGTTTTCTAAATATCTTATTTTTTGTTTTTTGTTATCATGTCCAGTTAGTTTGATGTTTTCCTGGTATAACCGTTCTTTTTCCGATTGCTCCTGTTCCAATCTCTACAAGAACAACATACACTATTATTACAAACCACACAATACACAGGTCAGTTTTAACATATAACTCCTATCTAGCAACCAATGCCAATAAATACAAAAGGGCAACTATAACTTAATACCTTCACATCTCACCTACTCTTCTTATGATGTGACTGTAGGATGGGAAATGACAGGACACCATGTGACGGGACGTACATGATTTCTATATAGCCACCACTTTCTGTGAAGCAGAGATAGGATAACAGATCTGACCAAAGATAATTTGTCTGTATGGTCTAATTTATGTCCAACCAAACACTGCAGCACTATGTCATAGACCTTGTCACATATCCTCAAAATGGGCCAACTAGTTCTGAAACAACCCTTTACTTATGCCGAGTGCAAAGTAAGTAATGATCAGTACTATTTTTGTGACTTGTATTTCATCCAAAGATCAAGCACTCAAACTAAGGATAGAGAATTGACCAAAGACTCTGGATATCTGAGTACAAAATGGATATATACCTAATATGAATTTACCTAAATAGAATGATATGTCTGGTGAAAGTATTTATGATACTGTATATTCTTTAGATTCCATATACAGGAAATTTTATATGAGGATTCCGGATCTAGAAAATATTGGGTCTGCATATTAAATAGTTTTCATGGGAATCAATATTTGGGAAGAAAACCATATACAGGATCCATGCAAATAGATAAATGCTGTATATTACATAGTACTGAATAGCTATTAAAAGTACCAACTATTAAAATGTCATCATATAGGAAAAAAGAGTAGACTATCACCTATTTGTCAAATATATTCTATACAGACTTCAAAGACTCAGGTGTATATCTTTAATGTAAGCATCCATTATATAAAATCTGTTGTATGGCAGATAATAAATGATTACACAGGTAAGGTAACATGTTACAAATGGTACAGACATACAAATAGACAGAAGTAGGGAAAGAATGAAGCAGCTCCTAGACTTAGACCCCCCCCCCCACCCCCCGCAGAAGACATTTTAACAACTAGGCCTAGCTGGGACATTGTTTTAAGATTTGTAGGTTGGCAGACCCTGCATCAAAGATTTCCAAATGGATGAGCCACATTTGTATAGCTGCACCTTTCAAAGATTGAGATGCTCTGCTAGATAAAGGACAGTCTTCAATTATGGTTTGTGACTTTTTTTTTCTTTCTTTTTTTTTAACAAAAAATTTAGGAAAAATAATCAAATTATAGGAAAATACAAGAAATATACATTTGCCAACAATTAAAAAACACCCCACACCTTGTCAAGAACTTGGCTGGGACAATCATATGAGGTCCTCTGCAGATCACACACAACCTACCCAAGTGTCCTGCAAGT
Organism: Solen grandis; assembly: GCA_021229015.1. NCBI lineage: Eukaryota > Metazoa > Mollusca > Bivalvia > Adapedonta > Solenidae > Solen > Solen grandis. The sequence goes on along the minus strand of CM037784.1, from coordinate 3,015,731 downwards.
TAAACCTTTTACCTCATATACACAGATTTTGAACCCTTAACAAACAGACCAGACCCAGATCAAACCCTTTGTTTGTGTATACAAAAGTATAGCTCAGGTTCCATTCAGTCTGTGAGGCAAAGAAAAATCCATTGCAACCATTTGAAGTAGTAAACTGACAGATTTGTTCAGGAATATTCATGGGGTGAAGGGTTAATATTAAATGCAAAGCTTACGGTTTTAATATCTGACATCTCCCCTTCCACCTTCTTAGCTTTAGCTATGAGCCTGAAATAAGATATTAAAGCATTCCTGCATGTAACTGTATATTACTATAAGAACAAGCTGATTTTGTGTCAGATTTGGCGCCATTACAAAACATCACTATGTATACAGAGTACAGTTATTCAGTTACCAAACAAAATTGCAAAGTTTGTGAGAATTTCTGGTGAATCCATCGAAATTCGATAAATCCAAAAATAGCAACAATTCTGGAGAACACCATATAATGGGTTCTTTAAGAAAGAGCTTACAAAATGATAATAAATGAATGATATTAAAAAGATTAATCAATGAAAACTGATAGCGAGTACAAAATACAGATAAAAAAACAACAGCAAGAGGCCCAAGGGCCGTAGCCGCTCACCAGAGTACATCTGCATTTTAAAATGAAACAATTGTTTTCTGTAACAAGGAATGTTTAACTGTGACTATTTTATGTGGTTCCTTTTGAGAGTGTCAATTTGAGTCTATATGAAGGAAAAGGTTAAATCAGTAACAGTTTTTAATCTGGAAAAAGCAGCCAAAACAACTATGAGTAGCCTAGAAGTAATTTTCTACCTAAATGTCCCACATACTCTCGACACCATAGTAATTCCATCCCTAAACACTCTATGGAGCAGTGCGGTTGTGATTCACAAGTGCTAACATTTTCAGAAAATACAGTATTATCATGCAACTTAAAACACACTGGACATTCGACGGTCATGTAATCTCATTCATTTCAAGCACTTCGGTGAGCTAAAAACAAATTGAGAAGGAGAAGTGTGTAAAATGCGGAGAAAAGCCAAAAATGCGGATCATTTAATGGTCTTTTATTTTATTTTTTTATTATTATTTTCTTGGGGGGGGGGGGGGGGGGGGGAATTTTCACCTAAAGTTGAGGAAAAATATATACTTTTACGGATGGGAATGGGGCCAAATTTCGGCCCCAAATTGGCCTTTGCACAGAAGAAGAATTTTGATGTTTTCTATATAAAGAAATTAGCCAACCCCCTAGGGGCCTCATTTTTCAAGGGATCAACTTTATTTTAGCAATTATGGTAGACATTCATAAGGTGACTATTTGTGCCAAAGGAAAATAAATTCTGACCATTTGTTTCAGAGGAGATGATTTTCAAAGTTTTCAATTATTTTTTCTATTTGTTGCCATGGCAACCAGAGTTCTTCATGGATCAACTTTATTTGAGCAATTTTTGTAGAGGCCCACCCAAGGATCATACATGCCAAGTTTTAACAAATTCTGTCCAGTGGTTTCAGAGGAGATGTCTTTTAAAGCAAATTGTTGACGACGGACGATGGACGAAGGGTGATCCCAATAGCTCACCCTGAGCACTTCGTGCTCTGGTGAGCTAAAAAAATAACAATTTTGTGACACAAATGGGCTTCCGTACTTAAACAAGAGGGCCAAGATGGCCCTAGATCGCTCACCTGAGAAAAGTATCATTCATTGCCTGTACAAAACAGATTGCTTTAGAATTAAGATGATGAGGTGAAACAATGTTCAGGAATTTTTGACCCCATCAAAAGATATTCCAAATTTGGTTGGCCAAAAATTCCCATAAAAATTTTTTTTTTTTTTTATCCAGCCCCCCCATTTTAAACGGTTCGAGATATCATCATGACAAACAATCTGACCAAGTTTGAGGAAGATTGCATCAAAACTGTGGCCTTTAGTGTGTAAACAAGATTTTTCTAAGATTTGACCTATTGACCTACTTTTCGGTCCAACCTGACCCATTTTCGAAAGGGTTCAAGATATCATCATGACAAACATTCTGCCAATTTGAGGAAGTTTGGATCAAAATTGTACAAGATTTTTCTAAGATTTGACCTACTGACCTACTTTTTGATCCAACCTGACCCATTTTCGAAAGGGTTCAAGATATCATCATGACAAACATTCTGCCAAAGTTTGAGGATGATTGGACCAAAAATGTTGCCCTCAGAGTATAAACAAGATTTTTTTAAGACTTGACCTACTGACCTACATTTCTATCCAGCCCCACCCATTTTCAAACTGGTTCGAGATATCATCATGACAAACAATCTGACCAAGTTTGAGGAAGATTGCATCAAAACTGTGGCCTTTAGTGTGTAAACAAGATTTTTCTAAGATTTGACCTACTGACCTACTTTTTGATCCAACCTGACCCATTTTCGAAAGGGTTCAAGATATCATCAAGACAAACATTCTGACCAAGTTTGAGGAAGATTGGATCAAAATTGTGGCCTCTAGTGTGTAAACATCAAAATTGTTGACGGACGACAAGAATTTTCTAAGATTTGACCTACTGACCTACTTTTTGATCCAACCTGACCCATTTTCAAAAGGGTTCAAGATATCATCAAGACAAACATTCGACCAAGTTTGAGGAAGATTGGATCAAAATTGTGGCCTCTAGTGTGTAAACATCAAATTGTTGACGGACGACGGACAATCAAGTATCCCAAAAGCTCACCCTGAGCTATGCTCAGGTGAGCTAAAAATTTAACGTTATTTCAGGAGAAATTTCGCATATGAAAATGTTAAAAATACAGTGTAAAAGTATCCGATAAGGTAAAATACTTTCAAAACATGCTAAAACGTGCACAGTACAAGATACAAGAGGGCCAAGATGGCCCTGTGTCGCTCACCTGATTAAGATGGTGTGTTAGGCAAAATGACAAAAAATCTGGCATCTAAAGTGTTTTTCTAACATTTGACTAAGTGGCCTACATTTTGATCCTACCTGAATTTGCACTCAACTGGGAATTCATGCAGTCATCATTCATATCAAGTTAAATGAAGACTGGGAAAAAAATGTAGGCCTCTAGTGTGTCCACAAGATTTTTCTAAAATTTGTCCTGGTGACCTACATTTTTGACCCTATGTTGCCCAGTTTTGAATTCATCCGAGATTTGATGTAAACAAACATTCTGACCAAGTTACATTAAGGTTAGTCTAAAACTGTAATCTCTAAAGTGTTCACAAGGTTTTTCTAAGATTTGACCTGGTGACCTATTGTTAACCCAAGTGACATAATTTTAAACTCATCAAAGATATCATGTAGACGAACATCCTGACCAAATTTCATGAAGACTGGGCCAAAATTCCGTGTTAACAAGGTTTTTCTAAGATTTGATCTAGTGACATAGTTTTTGACCCAACATGATCCAATTTCAAACTCATCCGACATAGCATTAAGACAAATATTCTAGCAAAGTTTCATGAAGATTGAGCCAAAAATGTGGCCTCAACATGTTCACAAGATTTTCTAAGATTTGACCTGGTGACCTGTTTTTCCCTTATTATCGAACTCATCCAATATATCATTTATACAAACATCCTGACCAAATCTATTGAAGATTTGGCTAAAACTTTGGCCTCTAGAGTGTTCACAAGGTTTCTCCAGGGTTTGATGTGGTGACCTAGTTTTTGACCCCACATGACCCAATTTCGAACTCATCTGAGATATCATGTAGACAAACATCCTGACCAAGTTTCATGAAGATTGGGCCAAAACTGTGGCCTCTAGAGTGTTCACAAGCAATTGTTGACGACGGATGCCTGATGACGCATGACGGACAAAAGGCGATCACAAAAGCTCACCCGAGCACAAGTGCTCAGGTGAGCTAATAAAATCTATCAATCAAATTAAATCGAAAAGGCACAATGACATTTTGGCGCATAACGCAAGCTGAATTCTATGTGCACAGTGTTATTTTGCAATATCAGGACTCACCCTGGCTGTAAAAATGTTTGCGCCAACACATTCGCCAAATGAGAAAAATTAGAGCCAAATTTAAGAAGTTGGAGCCAAATTTAATGCAAGTGGCTCTAATATGTTTTCAGAAAACTTTATTGTCTTTATATACTGGTATGATATATGCATTTGTTATACTTGAACTGTCAAAGACATATTCAATTGGTGCATAATATTTAAAAATAAAAAGAATCAATTATAAAGAATTTTTTTGGGGAATAGGTATATTAAAAGGTATATTAATATTTTGATACATCAATAACCAAACATCAACAAAAGACAACAAAAAATGTGTTCATACAAAATCATAAATATGAACCTGACTAAAAATATCATATGAAAATTCAAATTAAAAAAAAATATACAAAAAAAACAAGAGGCCCAAGGGCCATAAACGCTCACCAGTGTAAATCAGCATATTCAAGATGATTTTTTCTATAAGGAAATCAATTGGCAAACCAGAGATCAACTTCATATTAGCAATCATGGCAGACATTCATGAAATCAATCCTGACCATTAATTTCATGGAAGTAAAATTCTGAAATTTATTAATTGAAGATAATATAATATATTATTGTATTATCAGTTGCAGTTACACGATGTGATAGTTTGAAAGCCACAGGGCTTTTTGTACAGGAAAAAAATGAAAGCAGTTCGTTAAAATGGTTGATTTAACTTTTACATAACATGATTAAACTTTTAAATAACAATCTGTAACAAAATATTTCGAAAATTCTTTAATATCGTTTCAGATTCCTTTTATTTACAAGTTGTCAAAAGAGAAAGTAAATCCGTGAAAACTGATGACATTTAGAAATGCAAAGCTTTTTTGGTTATTAATTTTTTTTTACATGGTCAGAGAAAGTTGTGAATCTATTTTGCAAAATACTAAAAGTACTCTCCAAATTACCTACAGTGTGTCTTTTTAGCTTTTATCCACAAAACAATGCATCTCTACATTAAAATATTTTCGTAACAAAATCGGCAATTTGCGTACGTGACATCGCCATGAATCTGGCAGAATTTTATGCAAAATAGAGTTAAACAGATAAGCTCATTTCAAATTTTCCTCTCTCTTTTTAGTTCTCTATAGATTACCAGGCGGATTACCAGTTACATGAGAAAAAACAAAACAAATTGAGAAGGAGAAGTGTGTAAAATGCGGTTGAGGAAAAATATATACTTTTACGGATGGGAATGGGGCCAAATTTCGGCCCCATATTGGCCTTTGCACAGAAGAAGAATTTTGATGATTTCTATATAGAGTATATAAGGAAATTAGCCACCCCTAGGGACCTCATTTTTTTAGGAATTAACTTTATTTTAGCCATATTGGTATACATTCATGAGGTAACTATTTGGGCCAAAGGAAATTAAATTCTCACAGCTGGCTTCATAAAAAAAAGTATTTTGATGTTTTCTATATAGAGTATATAAGGAAATTAGCCAACCCCCTAGGGGCCTCATTTTTCAAGGGATCAACTTTATTTTAGCAATTATGGTAGACATTCATGAGGTGACTATTTGTGCCAAAGGAAAATAAATTCTGACCATTTGTTTCAGAGGAGATGATTTTCAAAGTTTTCAATTAGTTTTTCTATTTGTTGCCATGGCAACCAGAGTTCTTCATGGATCAACTGTATTTGAGCAATTTTTGTAGAGGCCCACCTAAGGATCATACATGCCAAGTTTTATCAAATTCTGTCCAGCAGTTTCAGAGGAGATGATTTTCAAAGTTTTCAATTATTTTTTCTATTTGTTGCCATGGCAATAAGAGTTCTTCATGGATCAACTTTATTTGAGCAATTTTTGTAGAGACCCGACCAAGGATCATATAGGCCAAGTTTTATCAAATTCTGTCCAGCGGTTTCAGAGGAGATGATTTTCAAAGTTTTCAATTATTTTTTCTATTTGCTGCCACGGCAACCAGAGTTCTTCATGGATCAACTTTATTTGAGCAATTTTTGTAGAGGCCCACCCAAGGATCATACATGCCAAGTTTATCAAATTCTGTCCAGCGGTTTCAGAGGAGATGATTTTCAAAGTTTTCAATTATTTTTTCTATTTCAGAGTTCTTCATGGATCAACTTTATTTGAGCAATTTTTGTAGAGCCCACCCAAGGATCATACATTTTAAATCCAGCGGTTTCAGAGGAGATGATTTTCAAAGTTTTCAATTATTTTTTCTATTTGTTGCCATGGCAACCAGAGTTCTTCATGGATCAACTTTATTTGAGCAATTTTTGTAGAGCCCACCCAAGGATCATACAGCCAAGTTTTATCAAATTCTGTCCAGGTTTTGTTTAAAGAGGCCCACCCAAGGATCATACATGCCAAGTTTTATCAAATTCTGTCCAGCGGTTTCAGAGGAGATGTCTTTTAAAGCAAATTGTTGACGACGGACGACGACGGACGAAGGGTGATCCCAATAGCTCACCCTGAGCACTTCGTGCTCTGGTGAGCTAATAATACTTGGGTACGTTATATATTGGGTACGTTTTGACTCGCTCCATTAGCGATTAGCATAGAGTCATTTATATACATCGGTACATCTATGCTATTTAACAGTTGGAATCTAGCTAGGTAAACCAATTAATCAATTTAAATGTTTTAAAAGAAATGGTAGTAAACATTGCTGATGTTTTTTTGCAAATGGCTGCCATTGTGATGATTGCGCAATTTCATAACAGTTCCAAATGCAGGTATAAACAAGTCGGTAGAGAGTGTGACAAATGTAAACAAGTTATAAGCTGCCAATACCTTCCGAGTATTCCACATCTTTGCATAATTAGGAAGCCTTAAAATGCGTGTTGATTGGATAATCCCACAGCAGGTGCTGGTTACTTTAAGTAGTATACAGTGTAGAGCGACCTGTATTTTTGTGCATTACGGAACTTAAACAACCGCTGTACTAATTTACTGATTTCTTCTTCATATGCGCCAAACAAATTCGCCAATTAAAAATTTTTTGTGCCAGTTTCATAATTTTGTCGCATTTGGCGCCCGACAGCGTGAGCCCTGAATATAAACATAAAAATGGCAAGTTCGAAAAACGTTCAGTTGTCAAATGAGATGGTTAAATAGTTATTAAGTCAAACTCACACTGTGGGCCAACCAATGCCGACACAACAGGTAAAATGTAGAGAAATTGTTGCTGATAGCGAAAGTTGTACATGTAAAAAGCAAACCGGAAATTACAAAACAGAAATGACTAGGTATAACAATTTGTTTGTCATTCCTGTAGAAGTGGTTTAATTCTGCTGAGCAGTTTGCAATAAATCTATTATTGTTCACAGCAATTTTTGAAAGTCTTCATTAATTAGTCCATTCTGCATTCTATTCCAAGACTACAACTATTATCCTTCCCCTTTAAAATTAGAAACACATTTTTAAACATGTTACAGCAATGAGTCCGTTTTTAATTTTCTTAGTTTATTTGATTTGATTTGAATTATTTAATGCCATTTTACCATGAAAGGCTAACATGTGGCCAATTAACATAACTCTTTCCCAGGATTCTGACATTACTGTAATTTTAGCATGCATCTCTGTAGTTTACTAAGAACAGCTGTGGAAGATGACCATCAAAAAGAAATTTTAAGTCATTCATCACGGAGACCATGTCCAACTCCAGTGGAGTTCGAACCAACAACTCTCAGCTTCACAGCCAAGTGCCATCAAGGCCAGTTTATCTATGTGAAACCCATGGTCCCCATCTTGTGGTTGGGCACTGGGAAATGATATATGACTCATATCTGTTCAGATGAATCCCAACAGTATAGAACAATCCCTTGATTTTGCAGGACTTTTTCTAGTACATTTTAATAGTTGGGTTTACCAGCTCTCAGTGAGAAAAATCTGTTCCCCACTACCACACAGACAGCCATCTGTATACACAATGAAACTACACCATACAAGATATTTAACAAGTTATGGGAAAGAGTCAAGTGATCCCTTTTATTGAAATATACATTGTATAAACTTGACATAATCACAATGGACTCTTAATTTCTCCTCTATAATCCTAAGCCACCAATCAAAGGTTGTTAAATCAGTACACTGGGGAATACAGTGCCCATGTTTACCTGTCATTGCGCTCCTTCAAAATCTGTAAGTCCTCCGTCTGATCATCCAGCTCGCGTTTCATCTCATTATATTCAAAGCTTACACGATACAGTCTAGAAATAAATATTATCATTATCACAATTACTGATTGTGTCATATTAACCCTTTCCCTCATATAGACTCATTTTGACGCCCTCAATAGGTATCACATAAAGCCTGAACTGCAGAAAACCACAGTTAAGCCTTACCAAATTTAATTACAAAATCCTCATTTCCAGACCACTGAGGAGCAGTGAACAGCATAAAACCTGATCAGCCTGCGAGTTACTCGCAGGCTGATCTGGTTTTATGCTGTTCGCATAGGTCTTTTCATGGTGTCCTCTAGGAGGGAAAGGGTTAAGACAAAAACTTGTCTACATTAGACTCCATGACAGGTGCAACAGATCAGTGGTAGAGTGTCTGCCTTGTGTTAAAGAGTTTGAATCCCAGCTGAGGCAGATGTCTACACAAAATTGGGTTGTTATGGGAACTATAGAGAACTCAGTATTGGTTCTACCCAGGAACTTGTCTCCCATGTATCAGGGTTATATACTGGGCACATAAATGAATCAAGGGGTCAATGAGCTAGGGTGTCACATCTAGACTCCTTTGTATCCGACCACTGTCTTCTCTGATGCTCTCTTTAGTAAACAAGAGGGCCATGATGGCCCTGAATTGCTCACCTGAGAAATATTGCCTTCATTGTCTTTTATAATACAGTCATACTAAATATATTTGCTGAGTACAGCAAAATAATCATAATTCCACACAAAAACTGTAACTGTGGTCCAAATTTTGATGGTTAAAGCTATAAAACCAAGTGACAACTAGGATGGGACCAATTTTGACCCAAGAGCCATGATTTGAAAACTTGGTCCTGGTCTACAAGGCCATGTTACATACCAAATATCTAGACCCATGATCTTGGGGTGTCTGACAAGAAGATCTTTTAAAGACTCCCCTATATAAGTATATGTAAAATCAAGTGACCCCTGGAGCAGGGCCAATTCTTAGCCATGATTTGAACAAACATGGTATATGCCTATAAGGTCATGTAACACACAAAATATCTAAAACTCCAGGCCTTGTGGTTTCTTATAAGAAATTTTTTCTAGTTTTTCCTATTTTAGCCTATGTAAAATCAAGTGACCCCTAGGGCCATGTTACACACAAAATATCTTAACTCTGGGCCTTGTGGTTTCTGAGGAGAAGATTTTTCTTTCTTTTTTTCTTTCTAAAAACGTCTTTGTTTAATCAAGTGACACCTGGAGCGGGGCAAATTTTGACCCCAGGGCCATGATTTGAACAAACTTTGAAGAGATCCACAAGACAATGCTACACACCAAATATCTAAACTCCAGGCCTTGTGGTTTCTGAGAAGATTTTTCTAGTTCTTTTCCTATATAAGCCTATGTAAAATCAAGTGACCCCTAGGGCTGGGCCAATTTTTAACCCCAGGGCCATGATTTGAACAAATTTGGTAGAGATCCACTAGACAATGCTTCACACCAAATATCTAAACTCCAGGCCTTGTGGTTTCTGACAAGAAGATTTTTCTTATATAAGCCTAAGTAAAATCAATTGACCCCTGGGGCGGGGCCAATTTTGACCCCAGGGTCATGATTTGAACAATTTTGGTAGAGGTTCACGAGGCAATGCTACACACCAAATATCTAAATTCCAGGCCCTGCAGTTTTGCAGAAGAAGATTTTCAAAGTTTGCAGTTTTTAAAATCTGTTTTTAGCTCCTGTGACCTACTTTTTCAGCCAATCAAAATAATATGAACAACTTTGTTAGAGGACATCATAAGGATGATTCCTGTGATGTTAGGTCAAAACCCATTTAGCAATTTAGGAGGAGATGTTGTTTAAAGGAAATTGTTGATGCCGGACGCACGCATGGACGGACGTAGGCATGCAGACGACGGATGCCGGACAAAAGGTGAACACAAAAATGCTCACCATGAGCACGTTGTGCTCAGGTGAGCTAGAAACAGGACCCCATTCATGGGTTACCCTTGACTGCATGGTTTAAAGTATCCTCTGCACCAGATGTACATGTTTATGCTCATGGTAGATTGTTGTAATGTTTGTGCTTTTTAAAATATGGTTAATAAATTCATCCTACCCTATAAAATTTTGATCTTTGGTTTGTGATCTTATTTGGTAAAGATTGGTTAAAACATAATGCAATGGGCTGTGATGAAATGTGCCTTATAACCGAGCAAACATTATGAAAACGTTTACTTTTTTTAACATAAACATGTATCTAACAAGAGCTGTCCATAAGACAGCGCGCTCGACTTTTCTCAGTTGCTAAGACAGTTCTAGTTATAGTAGAAATTATTCTATCACCTCCAATAAACAAATATGACTTTTTTAATTGGTGAAATTAGCATGCAGAATCAATTTGAGAATGTGGTGTGCTGATCCGCCAACTCCAGTGCTAAAATCTGAAATTGTAATATTCCAAGTTATGGTGGAATACCTGTGATAGTATTGAAAATATACAACTTTGTAAAAAAATTAACCATGATTTCGGCTGTTTTCTAAGTATGAAAGGGGCATAATTCAAAAAGTAGTACAGCCAGGGTTATGGGCCTTGCTAGTAAGGCAGAGGTAGTGATGGTGAATAAGTACTTGAAGTTTTAGTCAAATACATGTGATAGTACAACTATGTAAAAAAATTACCATGATTTTGGCTGTTTTCTAAGTATGAAAGTGGCATAACTTAAGAAGTAGTACAGCAAGAGTTATGGGCCTTGTTAGTAAGGTAGAGGTAATGATGGTGAATATGTACTTGAAGTTTCAGTTGAATACCTTAGATAGTATTGAAGATATACACCTTTGTAAAAACTTTAACCTTGATTTTGGCTGTTTTGTAAGTATGAAAGGGGCATAACTCCAAAAATAGGGTAGCCAAGGTTGTGGGCCTTAGAAATAAGGTAGAAGTGATGATGGTGAATAAGTATTTCAAGTTTGGGTGGAATACCTTTGATAGTATTTAAGTTATTGATGTTTGAAAATAACTTTAACCTTGTGTTGCAACGCCGACGCCCGAGTGACAGTATAAGCTCTCATTTTCTTCGAAAAGTCGAGCTAAAAATACATACTTCGATAGATGAAATAGACTTAATCTCCGACATCATCAAGAAAATTACCCTATCAGTAAAAAAAGATCTTGCCACCAAGAAGACCCAACCAACCTACAACTAGAGCTATCACCGCAAAATACTTTAATGCAGGAGAAGCCAGACTTCAGGCAGAGCATAGATAAGAACCTTTATACATAGTATATTGGTTGTGATAGTAATAAGTAAGTAAAGTTTTTATTTAAAGTTGATAGAGAGTCAATAATGGTTGTTTGTCACAGTAGTTTAAAAATATAAAGTTACAGTTCTTGGACACTGCACTTCTCCTAGTCGCCATCTGTTTACATTTTAAGTTTCAAGTATATACCATGTATAATATTCGAGTTATGTTCAGGACAAGAAAAACAAGGAAAAGTAACAAAGGGAAATAACTCTGTAATTACTCTAGATAGAGTTATGGTTCTTGTGCACTGCACTTCCTCATATTGTGGTTGACCATTGTATGAAATTGTTTTGAAATCAAACTTGTACTTTTCAAGTTATGCTCCGGACAAGGAAAAGTAACAAAGGGCAATAACTCTGTAATAAGTCAAGATGGAGTTATGGTTCTTGTGCACTGCACTTCCTCTCCATGTGCTTGATCATTGCATGAAGTTGTATTGAATTCCAACTTGTGGTTTTCAAGTTATGCTCCGGACAAGGAAAATGCAACGGACCGCTGGACCGACCGACCGACCACCGGGTGACTCCTATATACCCCCCCAAACTTTGTTTCGGGGGTATAATGATACAAGGGAGCAGGAGGGAGGAATTCCCTCCCAACAGTAAAAAGTACTTACACTGCTGCACACAAATCAGACACCAATGCCTAGAAAATTTAGACCCAAAGCAGAACATGAAAAACACGTACTGCTTCAAAATTACAGGAAATGTATAACCAACCTATCAAACTATGTATCTACTCTACCGGAAAAACTTTCACCATATGGCATCATAGCAGAGAGGAGTTAGACTCCTTCATCCATGCCCTGAACATTTTTCATAACACGATCAAATTTACTACAGAAATTAGCGAATCATCAGTCAACTTCCTAGATACCACTGTCCACAAAAATGCAGATGGATCACAGACCACCACAGTTTACTCAAAACCCACAGATGCACATAAAAACACTAAAAACACCTGAAATCAACAGTAATATACTCTGGATACCACTGTTCGAAGCTAGACTGTAATTTATCACCACCCCAGCAACCAAAAAATGGATTAATGAAGACGACAAAATTTCGAACATCCTTAAAGAGATGACTTCATTACCAAGAGCCATCCATTATCAGACGTAGACTCCACTGACATGGAAATGATCGACATCCCCAGACTAATCTCCCCCATAATGGACCCACCCGATGATACCTCCGTCGGACATTCTGAGAGTAATGAAACCATCTGTCAGGACGAACGAGTACATACAGATAACTGTGATATTTTATTTAATCAATCTCTGGAATTTTTAATAATAATTAACTCTTATGATTTGGACAGTTAAAATAATTCATATTTCCTCTAGAATAATGTAACAGAATGGTTTGCGGTCTGATACAGACATTTATACTGTACATTTTGCATCTTGAATTAAAGCGTTTGGTTGAAAATCATGGATTTTCTCCTATGTCATTGTTTTGGCTAAAAACTGCTAAAAGGACACATAGAACATGTAATATACTTATTACAACAGAAAACAACTTTTTATACAGTTACTTTTTTTTCATGACATCATCAAAGATCATTGGTAACAATTTTTTTTTTTCTTAACACTCCATGCTTCTCCAATACTTCACATTACGGAACATTTTTTCAGGGATAAAAATTGACTTTTTCTTTGGTAGTGTCTGTAACCATGACATTCCTTGCAAGGTACTGCATCTCAGAAATATTTAACATCTATGTTTTATGTCCTTTGATGGAAACATCAAGTAGGCAAAGTTTCATCTTCATGAAAATTAAGATAAATGAGAAATTTGCATCAGAAAAAATTTCAGCCACTACATAAACAATTGGACCTGCTTTGATAAGTGCATTCTTGCAATGAATATTTATGAAACAAGAGGGCCATGATGGCCCTAAATCGCTCACCTGAGATAAATAGCCCTCAATGCCAAACATGCTAAACATACTGCTTTAGAAATAGAGATGCTGAGGTGTAAACAGTGAAATTTGAGCTTTTCAGAAATTATTTAGAGTGCAAACAAAGCCAAATAAGCCATTTTTATCATTTCAAAAGGGGCATAACTCCTGTCCTAAAAGGCAAATATCAGCTAAAATTCAAAATTTTATGACACTTAACATTGTCACAAATTTTAGAGACGATTCGTTAAGAAATAAAAATGCTAGAAGGCAAACAATGTGAAATATAGCCTTTTTAGCATTGAAAGGGGCATAACCCCCGACATAACTGGCCAGTCGTTTTGAAGATGATTTTTAAAGTTTTCATTTTTTTTTCTTTTTGTTGCCATGGCAACCAGAGTTCTACATGGATCAAGTTTACTTTAGCAACTTTTGTGAAGGTTGCCCCAAGGATCATTCCTGCCAAGTTTAATCAAATTCTGTCCAGTGGTTTCAGAGGGAATGTTTATTAAAGTTGTCCCTATATACATATAAGGCAAGTAAGCCCCGCCCCTGGCGGCCATGTTTTTTACAGATCGGAATTTTTTTTAGCAACTTTGGTAGAGGTTGACCCAAGGAACATCTGTACCAATTTATTTTAAAATCTGGCTAGTAGTTTTGAAGAAGATGATTTTTAAAGTTTTCATTTTTTTTTCTTTTTGTTGCCATGGCAACCAGAGTTCTACATGGATCAAGTTTATTTTAGCAACTTTTGTGAAGGTTGACCCAAGGATCATCCCTGCCAAGTTTAATCAAATTCTGTCCATTGGGTTCAGAGGAGATGTTGTTTAAATATTTCTCTATATACACTGTAAACTCTTTATAACGCGGGTTTGGGGGTCCAAGGTGGTGATCCGCGCTCTATGTGAATCCGCGTTATTGCTATTTCAGGTTAAAATCCCCCCCCCCCCCCCCATCCACTTTACTGTATGCTATATCAGGTAAAGCCATCCCCCACCCACCCGTTTACACTGTACCGGTAAAATCACCGGTCAGTTTCTGTCTTATTCTTATTGTGCGGTATAGTAAACGATAATGGGCTCTTAATTGTTTTACATATGACAGTTTGCCATCATTATTACGCTGACACATGCTGAAGTGCGAAAACATAACAGGTTCATGTCATTTGTCGGGGGAAAAATAGCCGATATTGGCTTCTTAACTGTTTGACTTATGACAGTTTACCATTGTTCACGCACCTAAGTGTACTAGTGTGACTGGTTTTCAGCCTACAGCGAGAGAAACTAACACGTATCAGGTAATCGGCGGATAACCGGAAACCGCTGTTTGTAAACAAAAATGGCGGCAGTACAATAGAATGATACATATGAAAAATACGAAAATTGCTATTTTTTCCCCCCCCAAAAGAGGGGTCCATGGACATCCGTGTTACATTGGATACAGCGTTGTTCCGAGGAGCTTTATAAGGAGTTTACAGTGTACATATAAGGCAAATAAGCCCCGCCGCTGGCGGCCATGTTTTTTTATGGATCGGAATAATTTTAGCAACTTTGGTAGAGGGTCACCCAAGGAACATCTGTACCAAAATATTCAAAATCTGGCCAGTAGTTTTGAAGAAGATGATTTTTAAAGTTTTCATTTTTTTTTCTTTCCATTGCCATGGCAACCAGAGTTCTGCATGGATCAAGTTTATTTTAGCAACTTTTGTGAAGGTTCACCCAAGGATCATTCCTGCCAAGTTTAATCAAATTCTGTCCAGTGGTTTCAGAGGAGATGTCATTTAAAGCAAATTGTTGACGACGCATGACGGACGACGACGGACGAAGGGCGATCACAAAAGCTCACTTGAGCACAAAGTGCTCAGGTGAGCTAAAAACAGTGCATCTAGATTATTTTGACTGCAAAGCTGTCTTTCAGTATTGTCCATTTTATTTGGGAAACATATTTTAATCATTAATATGTACTTTTTGTAGAAGTCACAAAGAGCAATGTGGTTGAGGTCAATCTATGTCAAATTTAGTCTATCAGTTGTTGTAAAGATATCCTTATTTTAAGTTTATTTCTTTCATGTTTGCCCTCTTTAAATGTAATTTAGTTTCTTTCATTGATATTTCAGAGAAAAAAAATGCTATGAAGTCTTTTGTTCTTTGCTTTCACATTATATCTTTGGTGTAGTGTCCATAACCAGCTATCAAGCAAATGTAAGAGTACAAAAAATGTATTTTTAAAGCAAAGCTTCTAAAGTTTTAGTAAAATAATGTAAAAAGGGATAAAGAAGTATCCTATTCTGTACTTCATTTTTTGCCTAGTGAGACACTTTCAGGACAAATACTGTGTTTTTGCCAAAAAACTAAGTGATAACTAAGTCTACGAAAGGTTTTAAAGATTAACGTATAACAAGAGGCCCATGATGGCCCTAAATCGCTCACCTGAGATAAATAGGTTGACCCAAGGAACATCTGTACCAATTTATTTTAAAATCTGGCCAGTAGTTTTGAAGAAGATGATTTTTAAAGTTTTCATATTTTTTTTCTTTTTGTTGCCAATGAAACCAGAGAGTTCTATATGGATCAAGTTTATTTTAGCAACTTTTGAGAAGGTTGACCCAAGGATCATTCCTGCCAAGTTTAATCAAATTCTGTACAGTGGTTTCAGAGGAAATGTTGATTAAAAGTTTCTCTATATACATATAAGGCAAATAAGCCCCGCCCCTGGCGGCCATGTTTTTTTACGGATCGGAAATATTTTTAGCAACTTTGGTAGAGGTTGACCCAAGGAACATCTGTACCAATTTATTTTAAAATCTGGCCAGTAGTTTTGAAGTAGATGATTTTTAAAGTTTTCATTTTTTTTTCTTTTTGTTGCCATGGCAACCAGAGTTCTACATGGATCAAGTTTATTTTAGCAACTTTTGTGAAGGTTGACCCAAGGATCATCCCTGCCAAGATTAATCAAATTCTGTCCAGTGGTTTCAGAGATGATGTTTAAAGGTTTCTCTATATACATATAAGGCAAATAAGCCCCGCCCCTGGCGGTCATGTTTTTTTACGGATCGGAAAATTTTTAGCAACATTGGTATAGGTTGACCCAAGGAACATCTGTACCAAATTATTTTGAAATCTGGCCAGTAGTTTTGAAGGAGATGATTTTTAAAGTTTTCATTTTTTTCTTCTTTTTGTTGCCATGGCAACCACAGTTCTACATGGATTAAGTTTATTTTAGCAACTTTTGTGAAGGTTGACCCAAGGATCATCCCTGCCAAGTTTAATCAAATTCTGTCCAGTGGTTTCAGAGGAGATGTTGTTTAAAGGTTTCTCTATATACATATAAGGCAAATAAGCCCCGCCCCTGGCGGCCATGTTTTTTTATGGATCGGAATAATTTTAGCAACTTTGGTAGAGGTTGACCCAAGGAACATCTGTACCAAATTATTTTGAAATCTGGCCAGTAGTTTTGAAGGAGATGATTTTTAAAGTTTTCAAATTATTTTTCTTTTTGTAGCCATGGCAACCAGAGTTCTTCATGGATCAACTTTATTTTAGCAACTTTTGAAGAGGAACATTCCTGCCAAGTTTCATTAAATTCTGTCCAGCGGTTTCAGAGGAGATGTCGTTTAAAGCAAATTGTTGACGACGGACGACGCACGACGACGGGCGATCACAAAAGCTCACCTTGAGCACTTTGTGCTCAGGTGAGCTAAAAATGGACTGGACATGCCATATACATATATATGCCACTATATTCAATTGAGACAGAAAGGTGTATTACAACATACTTGGCCTGTGTCGCCTCTTTTTCTTCGTGTGCATCCTGTAGGTTTTTCTGCAAATAACACACATACATGATTACACCATGTACAATAACACATAGCAAACTCCTATAAAATATTGAACATAGCATTATTAAAGTAAGCCTTCTGTATATCATATACAGACCATGAATCACAAAAATATCTGAAAGAAATTTATCTTTAGATACAATATTGTTAAAATCTTAACAAGGTCAAGGTTGTTTAATTCTTATACCTAGTATTTCAGCTGGTTCCTTCTGAACACCTAACCCTTCTCAAAACAAGAGGGCCAAGATGGCCCTGTGTCGCTCACCTGAGTAAGATGGCTGTGTTAGGCATAATGACAAAAAATCTGGCATCTAAAAGTGTTTTTCTAACATTTGACTAAGTGACCTACATATTGATCCTACCTGAATTTGCACTCAACTGGGAATTCATGCAGTCATCATTCATATTAAGTTTAATGAAGACTGGGACAAAAATGTAGGCCTCTAGAGTGTTCACAAGGTTTTTCTTAGATTTGACCTGGTGACCTAGTTTTTGACCCATGACCATTTCAAACTCATCAAATATCATTAGACAAACATCCTGACCAAAATTGAAGATTAGGCCAAAACTGTGGCCTGTAGAGGTTCACAAGGTTTTTCTTAGATTTGACCTGGTGACCTAGTTTTTGATCCCACATGACCCAATTTCAAACTCATGCAAGATATCATGTAGACAAACATCCTGACCAAAATTTATGAAGATTAGGCCAAAACTGTGGCCTGTAGGGTGTTCACAAGGTTTTTCTAAGATTTGACCTGGTGACCTAGTTTTTGACCCCACATTACCCATTTTCGAACTCATCCAAGATATCATGTAGACAAACACCTGATTTTTCATGAAGATTGGGCTAAAACTGTGGCCTCTAGAGTGTTCGCATGGTTTTTCTAAGATTTTCCCTGGTGACCTAGTTTTTGACCCCACATGACCCAATTTCGAACTCATCCGAGATATCATGTAGACAAACATCCTGATTAAGTTTGATGAAGATTGGGCCAAATTTGTGGCCTGTAGAGTGTTCACAAGGTTTTTCTAAGATTTGACCTGTGACCTAGTTTTTGACCCACATGACCCAATTCAACCAACTGACCAAGTTTCGTGAACATTGGGCCATAACTGTGGCCTCTAGAGTGTTCACAAGGTTTTTCTAAGATTTGACCTGGTGACCTAGTTTTTGACCCCACATGACCCAATTTCAAACTCATCTGAGATATCATGTAGACAAACATCCTAACTAAGTTTCATGAAGATTGGGCCGAAACTGTGGCCTCTAGAGTGTTCACAAGCAATTGTTGACGACGGACAACTGACGACGCACGACGGACAAAAGGCGATCACAAAAGCTCACCCGAGCACAAGTGCTCAGGTGAGCTAAAAAAAAACACACACTTTTTACCAAAACGCACTTAAAACGCACGTTTAAGTGTGTTTTTCCTGCGTTTTTTCACAAAGTGTGTTTTTACTGTATCTTTTTCAGAAAAAGTGTATTTTAAGTGCGTTTTTTTGCAGAAATGTATTTTTCCTGCATCTTTGTGAATAGAAGTGTATTTAAAATGTACCTTTTTGCCAATAAGTGTGTTTTTGTTTCCTAAAGTGTGTTTAAAGTGTATCTTTTGCTGCAAAAGTGTATCTTTTAGATTTCTTTTTTTAATAAGTGCGTTTTAAGTGTATCTTTTGTGAAAAGTGCATCTTTAAGTTTCATTTAAATTTCTATGGTTTTTTTTGTTGTTTTTTTTCATCACATATTTATTTTACACAGATTTTTTTCAGTAACCATTGGTTAAATTCTTAATAAGAACAAATTTCCAGATTTTTTTTTTTTTTATATATATTTAACGGAATGAAAATTCATAAAGATCAAATAATAAAGAACCTTTCTAATTGATTCTTCCCTTCTGGTAGTGTTCTTATCAAATCAGGACTGAATTTTGTGAAGTTATTTTTGTTTCCATCTGTTTACATTTTAAATTTCAAGTAAATACCATGTATAATAATCGAGTTATGTTCAGGACAAGAAAGAAAAAAGCACTTTAACAAAGGGAGATAATTCAAATATGGAAGCAGAATGAGTTACAGTTCTTGGACACTGCATTTTTCCTAGTAGCCATCTGTTTACATTTTAAGTTTCAAGTCAAAACCTTGTATAATATTTGAGTAATGTTTGGGACAAGAAAGACAGAATTAACTAAAGGGAGATAATTCAAAAATGGGACTAGGTCATTAATTCTGTAATCCTTGAGACAACTCAAGTGAAATTTATGTCACGCACCTCTCCATCAATTCACACACAAAATTTGAACTGAATCGGTTTGGAAATGTATAAGTAGTTTGTGTCACAAGTTTTTGGGATGGACAGACAAACTTAAAGACCGACAGACTGACTCCTATATAACCCCTTTTAAACTTCATTTGTGGGGGTATAATAAATCAGTATTGTAGTGGTAAATAAGTTTAAGACCTCATTTGAGATGTTTGGGGTTAAGTGTAATACACTGATTGAATGACAGACACAGTCACACTGTTTATGAGGAACCTACATATTGCTTTATGACCTCAAGGGAAGTAATTTGTGTTAAATTTTATCAAGTCATCTTTATTTATTTAATGCCCTTGAAGCCCTGAGATAAGTATTGAACAAACAAGTAAGACTACTGCCAAGCAATTAAAGTCCCCTACCAGAAAGGGCCTTTTTTCACTAAATCGATCCAAATTCAAATATTGACAATAAGCAATAGTTTGTTGTTAAATATACATGAAGATATGTCTTGTATAACAGATTTTCATGTGGACAGAGATCAGGTGGTGGTCGGCATAGTACATAGGCATATTTGATTCGTGACAATTTCCAGCCTGGTAAAGTTAGTGAAGGCATTATCCAGGACAGATCCAAGTTCATGGGAAGGCTGCTCAACCAACTGCATGAATTTGTTTTTGTAAGAAGCCACAGTTTGAAGCTTCTTTTTCAGTAGGGAAAAAGCAATTGTGCAAAAAAAAAGTTTTTTTCCAATACAAAAACAAGACTTATAAATGCACCCTGCTGTGTGATCTGTAAGATTTGACTAAAGTTGTACAGGTTCTGTATAAGTTAAAAAAAGTAACTGGAAGAAAAACATTAAAAAGAAATAATTTGCTATATTTTCTTAGAAAAAGGGGCACAATTTTTGTAATATAAGCGAAAGAGTTATAAAATGTATTGTATATACCAACAATAACACTGTTAAGTTTGTATAAAGTCTCAATCAAATGCTTTATAGGTTCCAGAAAATTCAAGGATCTGTAGATTTTTTTTTAATTTCATTGTGACAAAGGGGGAAAATTTTGTGAAATCAAAAGTCAGAGTTAAGGGACAACTGTGAACTGGTCTTTTCAGTCTTAAAGCATGTAGCATGTTTAAAATGGATAACTATAGGGCTTCAAAAGTATACCACTATTTTTTAAATATTTCAAGTCTATATGTTGCCAAAGCAACCACATTTCTCTACATAGGGACAAAATAAAATCATATGCATTATCTCCATATTGACATCTTTCAATATATCAAGTTTCATGAAAATATTCCCAGTACTTTTTTTAATTATTGCAGGATCTAGTTTTTGCAGACAGATGGACTGACATACAGACATACGGATGGATGGAGGGCAAACCTAGTCCACTCCGGTGAACCAGTAGGGACTAAAAAACATAGTTGACTACTAAGATGTATGCATGATAGTAACTTTACAAAGGTGAGATACTGATGGTAGTATGTCAGAAAAGCAAGAAATACTGTCAGGAGTCCCCACTGATTAAAAACCCCTATGAAGATTTTGTGCAAGATAAAAACAAGAAAATTATGGAAATGGGTTATGATCCCCGAACTGCACTGACTTGCGCGTTACACAACTTTATGTTATGACAAACACTTCTGTAAAATTTCATATAAATCCAAACATAGATATGGAAGTTGTAGAGCTGATGTGAAAATGAAGCTGATCATTACCAAAGACAATTTCTTACAACTCCTGTGACATTGACCTTTCAAACATGCATGATTGCTGCAAAAACATATCTACATGTAATGACAAACACTTATAGTATGGAATTTCCATTGAGAACATGAAGATGTAGCATATAAATACCAACAAGAATTTCTAACAACACTGGTGACCTTGAACTTTTAAGCGTGCATATGGTTGATGCACGTGATACACCTTTATGTTATGACAAACACTTCTATTAAGTTTGATAGATATTGAGCTTATAGAGTGGACAGGAAGATGTAGCCTATAAAGACCAAAAACAATTTCTAACAAACCCTGTGACCTTTATCTTTCAAGGGTGCATATGGTTGATGGGTGAGACACACCCCTTGGTTATGAGGAATACTTCTGTGAAGTTTTATTGAAATCCATCCATACATGTCCAAGTCATGGAGCGGACACAAAAGCGGGATGGACGGAATGAACGACAGATGGATGGAAGGACATGAGCAAACCTATAGTCCCAAACAGGTTTCACCGGTGGGGACTAATAACTTGAAATTTTCTGTATGGTCAAGCTAAAATTATCCTGAAAAGCTGAACAAACCTCCATTTGCTCCATTTTTCTCTTGAGATGCCCATTCTCCTTCTCAACCATGTCAATATTGTTCTCTAATATTGAAATCTAAAATAAAAATATTATCTGTTAATAATCACAAGAATATTCAAGAATACAAAAATTTAATTTAAATACAGTTAAACCTCACTTAGACCAACATAGGGACCAGATGTAGATATCTGATATTGCCCATAATCAAACTTCAGATGAGAGATTATGGCCATTAATAATTGCTTGAAAAACTAGAGCTATCACTGAAGGTGATTAATACCCCCACAAAATACTTTAATGCAGGAGAAGCCAGACTTCAGGCAGAGCATAGATAAGAACCTGTATACATAGTATATTGGTTGTGATAGTAATAAGTAAGTAAAGTTTTTATTTAAAGTTGATAGAGAGTCAATAATGGTTGTTTGTCACAGTAGTTTAAAAATATAAGGTTACAGTTCTTGGACACTGAACTTCTCCTAGACGCCATCTGTTTACATTTTAAGTTTCAAGTATATACCATGTATAATATTCGAGTTATGTTCAGGACAAGAAAGTAACAAAGGGAAATAACTCTGTAATTCCTATAGAGTTATGGTTCTTGTGCACTGCACTTCCTCATATTGTGGTTGACCATTGTATGAAATTGTTTTGAAATCCAACCAGTAGTTTACAAGTTATACTCTGGACAAGGAAAAGTAACTAAGGGCAATAACTCTGTAATTCCTATAGATAGAGTTATGGTTCTTGTGCACTGCACTTCCTCTCATTGTGCTTGACCATTGTATGAAATTGTTTTGAAATCAAACTTGTACTTTTCAAGTTATACTCCGGACAAGGTTACAAGTTATACTCCGGACAAGGAAAAAATACAAAGGGCAATAACTCTGTAATTACTCTAGATAGAGTTATGGTTCTTGTGCACTGCACTTCCTCATATTGTGGTTGACCATTGTATGAAATGGTTTTGAAATCAAACTTGTACTTATCAAGTTATGCTCCGGACAAGGAAAAGTAACAAAGGGCAATAACTCTGTAATAAGTCAAGATGGAGTTATGGTTCTTGTGCACTGCACTTCCTCTCCATGTGCTTGATCATTGCATGAAGTTGTATTGAATTCCAACTTGTGGTTTTCAAGTTATGCTCCGGACAAGGAAAATGCAACGGACCGCTGGACCGACCGACCGACCACCGGGTGACTCCTATATACCCCCCCAAACTTTGTTTCGGGGGTATAATAAAGATGTTTGAGAGTGTAAAAATGAAATATGGCATACTTTTTATATCAAGAGGGCCATAATTCCAACTTAATTAGCTAAGAACCATAATTAATCTTGGCCTAGAGACTATGGCTATTAAAATTGTCATGAAGACTGCTAAAGAAAACAAGTGAATCGATAGAACCGATGGATGCTCCCCAAATAAATTCTAAATAATCAAGGGTATAACTCCAAAATTATGCAAAACAGAGTTGTGGTTCTTGTACACTGCACTTCTCCTCATTGAGATCTGTCTACCTATGAAGTTTCATGTTAATACCTCTTATAGTTTTTATGCTATGCTTCGGACAAAATTTAAGCATGAAAAATAAACAAGAGCTGTCAGAGGAGAGCACACTCTACTATTCAAAATGCTTGTTGGTAAATCAAATGAAATCTATTTCATTTCTTGCCCTTCACATACCCTGTACATAATAATAGTCAAAAATGATATACCTTGATAGTCTGATACCCCTTAATATTTTTATGATGTCTAAAATCAATCCCATGCCTAGTTAATGAGATATAAGCATGAAAGTACCTTGCATGCAAAACTTAAACCAAAATTTCTAAGTTAAAAAGGGGCCATAATTCATATTAATTCAGTCAAGAGTTATCTACCTTGGTTCTCTCATGCCCCTGAACATATTTATAAACTTTCAAGTCAATACCATAAACGGTTATTGAGATATAAGGTTGATAGTAACTTGCATGCAAAACTTTAACCAAAAGCTGCAACGCCAACGCCGACGCCAGGGCAACTACAATAGCTCTCATAGTCTTCGAATAGTTGAGCTAAAAAGGGCACTAACTCCAAAATTATGCAAAACAGAGTTGTTTTTCTTGTACACTGCACTTCTCTTCATTGAGAACTATCTACCTATGAAGTTTCATGTCGATATCTCATAGTTTTTGTGTTATGTTCTGGACAAAATTATGATGGACTGACGGACAAAGCGGCAACTATATGCTCTCCCTTCAGGGAGCATAAAAAGATGCCAGAGTGTAAAAAGAGGGCAATGAAAAATCACCAGAGTAACAATTCTATTTTATTACCTCAAGCTGCTACCAATAACCTTATTCAAATTTCAGGCACAAAAAATTCTAATGATTCCATACCGAATATATATGAAGCAAACAAGCCATACAAGTTAACATTTATGGAAGAGGGCCATGAGATTACCATTGTGCCCAATGAAATCAAGATTTAATTTTTCTATAAAGAGTATATGAAGAAACAAGTAAAACTGCTAGGGCTGCATTTTTTAAAAGATCAACTGTTTCTTAGTGATCATGGTAGAAGGCTATGAGGTGACTATTTGTGCCCAATGAAATTAAATTCTCACCATTGGTTTCATAAAAGATATTTGAAAACTTTTATATACATGTTAGGAAACTTGCAAACTCTTGGGGGCTCATCAACTTTATTTAAGCAATTATGGTAGAGAACTACAACATGAAAATATGTTTCAACTGAAATTAATTCTGACAGTTGGTTCCACAGAAGAGGAATTTCAAAAGGTTCTGTACAGAGTATTTACTGAAACTAGCTGACCCCCTAGATGCCTCATTATTTTTAACATCTTTAAAAGAAAATTGTTGGCGCCACACAGATGAAGGGTGATCAAAAAAACTCATCTCGATCACAATGAGTTCTGATCAGTTAAAATCAAATTTGGTTTGCTTAACTTTTTCAATTCATGTGATGAAAAGTCACAAGTATGCAAACGCCAAATATTTCTTACAAAGTTGCAATCACAAGACAATTTTATAAAAGACAATTAGACCTTTGAAACAACTATGAATGTTATAAAATCTTTCAAATTCACACAAATGTTACTGTTCAAAAGTATTACAAAGAGCTAAGTTGAAGACAATTAATCAGCCTTGTACAGGCTGTGTCCAACAAAACAAAAATCATAGAACTGACAGATGCTCCAAAGAACGTCATTGTTACAAATAGGCCTTGGTCAATGTGGGAGATATGTTAAGACCGAAATGATCACAACATGCTTTCATATGTTTAGAATCCAAAGTAATGCGCATCTCCTCTTGGTAATAAGTACATAAATGTTTGTTGAATCAAGCCATTAGTTCCTGAAAATAGCCCAGTACAAGAATCATGCCAACAATGAACTATAGCACAAAAGTCAAGGGCCATAACTCTGTGAAAATTGAGGAACCAGGATCACGCCGACGATATGGCGTAATCACTCTCTTGGTAATAAAGCTTCACCCTAAAAGTTTCGTTGAATTCAAGCCATTAGTTCCTGAGAAATAGCCCGGACAAGAATCATGCAATATGTATTATAGGCTGAAAAGTCAAGGGGCCTTAACTCCTTGAAAAATTTAGGAACCAGGTCACGCCGACAATATGCGTATCTACTCTTGGTAATAAAGGACAAGGAAAGTGAGACGGACGAACGGACGGACGGAAGGACGGACGGAGCGGCGACTATATGCGTCACCTTCGGTGAGCATAAAAATTGTCTCTGAAGGAACCCTTGTCCTAGGACAAGACTTACCTTGGATTCCCGTTTCTCCCTCTCTACCTGACATTTCTCATTGGCAACTAGTAAACAAACAAAACACAGTCATAAGCTACCTGCATACTCAAAACATATATAGTGTACACAAAACACTAACTAGCGACTTATCTGTGATGATGACAAAAATGTTAATATTAATTTCATAAGAAAACAAGAGGGCCATGATGGCCCTGAATCGCTCACCTGAGTACCATTGCTTCAACTGATGTCAAGGTTTTTAAACAGACAAGGATTCTGATATAACTTAATCTAAAACATTTTACCCCTGACAATACTACACACCAAATATCTAAGCAATGGGCCATATGGTTTCAGAGAAGACTTGGGCGCAGGGTCATTTATCACCGTAGGGCCAAGACTTTGAAAATCTTTGTAATGAACCATTAGATGCTACTACATACCAAAAATCTTAGCTCTAGGCCTTATTGATTCATAGAAGAAGATTTTTTAAGATTTTCCCCATAGGGCTATGATTTGTACAATCTTGGTAGTGGCCCATAAGATGATGCTACATACTAAATATCTAAGCTCTAGGCCTTATGGATTCATAGAAGAAGATTTTTTAAGATTTTCCTATATAACTCTGTGTAAAACAAGTGACCCCTGGTGGGGGGTCATTTATCACCATAGGGCTATGATTTGTACAATCTTGGTAGTGGCCCATAAGATGATGCTTCATACCAAATATCTAAGCTCTAGGCCTTATGCATTCATGGAAGAAGATTTTTTAAGATTTTCCTATATAACTCTGTGTAAAACAAGCGACCCCTGGTGCGGGGTCATTTATCACCATAGGGCTATGATTTGTACAATCTTGGTAGTGGCCCATAAGATGATGCTACATACCAAATATCTAAGCTCTAGGCCTTATGGATTCATAGAAGAAGATTTTTTAAGATTTTCCTATATAACTCTATGTAAAACAAGTGACCCCTGGTGCGGGGTCATTTATCACCATAGGGCTATGATTTGTACAATCT
Source organism: Solen grandis (assembly GCA_021229015.1). Lineage (NCBI taxonomy): Eukaryota > Metazoa > Mollusca > Bivalvia > Adapedonta > Solenidae > Solen > Solen grandis. The sequence goes on along the minus strand of CM037784.1, from coordinate 2,989,216 downwards.
TGGTAGTGGCCCATAAGATGATGCTTCATACCAAATATCTAAGCTCTAGGCCTTATGCATTCATGGAAGAAGATTTTTTAAGATTTTCCTATATAACTCTATGTAAAACAAGTGACCCCTGGTGCGGGGTCATTTATCACCATAGGGCTATGATTTGTACAATCTTGGTAGTGGCCCATAAGATGATGCTACATACCAAAATCAAGCTAGGCCTTTGGTTCAGAAGAAGATTTTTTAATTCTATATAACTCTATGTAAAACAAGTGACCCCTGGTGCGGGGTCATTTATCACCATAGGGCTATGATTTGTACAATCTTGGTAGTGGCCCATAAGATGATGCTACATACCAAAAATCAAAAGGCTAGGCCTTGTGGTTTCAGAGAAGAAGATTTTTTAAATTTTCATTTTTAAAATCTATTTTTAGCTCCTGTGACCTAATTATGCGATGGACCAGAACCATTTATACAACTTTAGTAGAGCTTCATCCAAGGAACATTCCTGCAAAATATTTTTCAAATTGGCCAAGCTGTTTAGGAGGAGATGTTGTTTGAAGCAATTGTTGACGCCGGACGCACGGACGGACGCACGGACGCACGGACGACGGACGACGGACGCCGGACAAAAGGCGATCAGAAAAGCTCACCTTGAGCACGTTGTGCTCATGTGAGCTAACAAGTGCCAGTAGAACCATTGGATGCTCCCAAAACTACGCTTTGTCACTTGATGGGTACTTTATTATACTATAATGAGCTCCAGACAAAATTTAAGTATGAAAAACAACAAAGGGCAATAACTCATAAATTATGCAAAACAGAGTTATCGTTCCTGTACACTGCACTTCTTCTCATTGAGATCTATCTACCTATGAAGTTTCATGTTGATACCTCTTAAAGTTTCTATGTTATGCTCTGGATAAAATTTAGGCATGAAAATAAAGGGCAATAACACCTGAAATAATGCAAACAGTTATTGTTCTTGTACACTGCACTTCTCCTCATTGAGATCATCTACCTATAAATTTTCATGTCAATACTTTTTATAATTTTTGAGACGGCAACAGCCGTCTTATGCTGAAAAACAAAATCAGGCCTTGCCGATTTGCATATTTTTCACGGCAAGTTTAACTGTACTACTCCGCGCTTAGTGCAGATCCATGCAATGCGATTCTAACAAATATGAGTGAAATGTGTTACACAGACATTTATATCATAATCATAACCGCTTATAATGTATCATTGTTTGTTAACAAGGTTTCTTTTACCATAATTGTGCACTGGAAACATCTATTTTAAGCGTGAACAAAATATCTGTGACATTTCTTAATCAAAACAGCAACCCATTTTACATACATGAAGATCTACTCCTGTAAAAAGAAAAAGTAGTGCTCTGAATGTATGATGTGATTGACCTAAAGTAGTCCACTCGTAATTTTGCATTATGGCGAGTTAGGTTCCTCCAAGAGCATTTCTTTATTTTGAGATAGAAAGGCAAACATTCTAGTATCTTAAATGATCAAATACCTTGTAAATTTCTACACATACACAACAACAGATAGAATGTATACATCAGGTTCACTATTACTGAAGAAAAAGAATGGCCTACTTAGGACTTTATGAATAAAAGAGTAATGACTCTGGATTATTATGAAACAAAGCGATTTCAACTACCTCAGTAGCAACTGCGTGTGGAGTTTTTGTCGTCATATGACCATTGCCTCTATTGCTTCAATAACTTCAGAAACGCTGGGTTTAGAATTATAACTATTGCAAAGGACAAACCGACAAAGTGGCAACTATATGCTCTCCCTTCAGGGAGCATAAAAAAAAATCTTTTAATTATTTGCTTATCCCAATTTTTGACATAGCAATCCAATCAACTGCTAAGGTCAAGGCTTTCTCTCTGTTTTGGGTGAACAGTACCTCTGCCTTTAGGAGGGGAAATTTTTGTGTCATTTTCTCCTGCAGAGGGAATTTTAGGCAATTCTTGCTGCACATTCATGCAATAATTATATTGATAAAAATGTACAAAATAGTTCCTGTCTTGTAGCTTTATTGGTTAAACTGAAATGGAAATCAAATGGTATACTGTGCAACGATCTACTACTTAACCATTTTTGTTTTTCATATGAGGTCTTAAATTTTTGATTGTAGGGGGAATTTTGCTTGAAAATGGGGGGGGAGACATCATTTTTAGCTGGGGGAATGGTGCCGAATATCGGCACTTAAAAATGGAGATTGAGAACCCTGTAAATTAACTAATTAGCTATCACTAAAGGTGGTTAAATACACATGCATCCCACTTTGTCTTCATTTAATGTGAGTGTAGTACAGGACGTGATTTGATGAGATGCAACAAGTGTGATTCCTATAAAGGCTTCACTTGTGTGAAGTGGGGATATAACAAGAATTATCATTGAAGATGAAGAATTGGGAGATGTAAAATATTCAAAACATTTGTGGAATGTTATAAGGTGTAGCTTACTCCCAAAGATAGTCAGCACCAGTAATAAGTATAATATCAGAAATGTGCTATATTAGATCAACAATATCACTAAATATCACTAAAATACAAAAATTATTTCATCAGTTGAAGTGGATGTACAGCCTCTACTCCACAAGAACTTGCATTGAAATGTGTCCATAGGACACAGATGCCCCCCCCCCCATTATGTTAATTAGATGATTTCATCCAAGTGCTGTGACCTTGACGTTCAAACTAACAACCTGGTTCTTTTCGCAAACACATTGTCTTGTCCTAAGGATCACAAGTGCCAAATTATTTCAAAACACCACTTTATATAACAAAGTTACAGCTGGGACAAGATTTTAAGGTCAACTGAGTGCTGTTAAATTGACCTTAAAGCTTGCAACCTGGTTCTTGTTCCTAACACATTGTCTTGTCCAAAGGATCACATATGCCAATTTATTTGAAAAACAAGAGGGCCATGATGGCCCTGAATCGCTCACCTGAGTACCATTGCTTCAACTGATGTCAAGGTTTTTAAACAGACAAGGATTCTGATATAACTTAATCTAAAACACTTTACCCCTGACAATACTACACACCAAATATCTAAGCAATGGGCCATATGGTTTCAGAGAAGAATTGGGGGGTCATTTATCACCTAGGGCCAAGACTTTGAAAATCTTTGTAATGAACCATTAGATGCTACTACATACCAAAAATCTTAGCTCTAGGCCTTATTGATTCATAGAAGAAGATTTTTTAAGATTTTCCTATTTAACTCTATGTTAAACAAGTGACCCCTGGTGTGGGGTCATTTATCACCATTGGGCTATGATTTGTACAATCTTGGTAGTGGCCCATAAGATGATGCTACATACCAAATATCTAACCTCTAGGCCTTATGGATTCATAGAAGATTTTTTAAGATTTTCCTATATAACTCTGTGTAAAACAAGTGACCCTTGGTGCGGGGTCATTTATCACCATAGGGCTATGATTTGTACAATCTTGGTAGTGGCCCATAAGATGATGCTTCATACCAAATATCTAAGCTCTAGGCCTTATGCATTCATGGAAGAAGATTTTTTAAGTTTTCCTATATAACTCTATGTAAAACAAGTGACCCCTGATGCGGGGTCATTTATCACCATAGGGCTATGATTTGTACAATCTTGGTAGTGGCCCATAAGATGATGCTTCATACCAAATATCTAAGCTCTAGGCCTTATGGATTCATAGAAGAAGACTTTTTAAGATTTTCCTATATTACTCTATGTAAAACAAGTGACCCCTGGTGCGGGGTCATTTATCATCATAGGGCTATGATTTATACAATCTTGGTAGTGGTCCATAAGATGATGCTATGTACCAAATATCTAAGCTCTAGGCCTTGCAGTTTTGCAGAAGAAGATTTTCAAAGTTTGCATTTTTAAAATCTATTTTTAGCTCCTGTGACCTAATTATGCAATGGACCAGAACCATTTATACAACTTTAGTAGAGCTTCATCCAAGGAACATTCCTGCAAAATATTTTTCAAACTGGCCAAGCCGTTTAGGAGGAGATGTTGTTTGAAGCAATTGTTGACGCCGAACGCACGGACGCCGGACAAAAGGCGATCAGAAAAGCTCACTTTGAGCACGTTGTGCTCAGGTGAGCTAACAATCAATCAAGACCAAAGTTACAGCTTGGACAAGATTGAGGGTTAACACTATATGCTCACCACCATTTTATGGCTGGGGCATAAAAAACAAGTGCACCGCATGCTGGTGCCAACGCTCGTCTGTTTTTGCCAACGTTACACATTCTTGTTAAACACTTAAAAGAAGTTGACCTTGAAAATCACAACTAAAACTGTAAGCCTTTAAATCCAAAGTTGATTTAAATTTGACCTTTGACCTTGTTGTTGTTGTATTCGGGTTTACTCTCGCTGCGATAGTATTTCAATCATATAGCGACGTCCAGCTAATTACAGGTGGAGGAAGACCCCGAGTACACAGAGGTACCCAGGTAGAACCACCAACCTACCGCAAGCCAGCTGGAAGGCTTCCTCACATGAAAAATCTGAAGTCCCTTTGACCTTGAAGGATGACCTTGACCTATGCATGGATTAGAATATATACAACACAAAGATGTAAAATATGTAAACAAAAAATCACAATTGCTAATTTTGAATTAGTTTGTATGGGAACACTGACGAGTCACAACAGAATAAGAATTTAGTCATCATCTAACCTACAATATATATCTCCTAAGTCAGACAATTTCAAATATATATCCCCTCTCCCAACAGACAGAAAAACAGATATCAGTCTCCTTGTAACCTATTATTTAATGCAATGATTTCTTAATTCAATAAAAAGAAATAAATTTATATACTGTACTTGTTTTATTTACTTTTTGGGAGTCACTTTGTGTGTGTGTGTGTGTTACGCAGATGTTATTAAAAATATATTTCTTTAGGTATAATCTAATATAATGATTCTGTATCTCAGTTCATCAATATGAAAAAAATATCAATAGATAGATCTTTCTTTTCTCTACAAACATTTCATTTACACCAAAGATCTATTATGAAGGTAAAACAGTGTTTTATAAGCTTAAACTATACAGGTAGACTGAGGTAGTGGCAAAGTGACATTATTTCCAGTAGTCCATATGCATATGAACTAGGTCTTCAGCTGGGTTACCTATGGCTAGAGGCTTATCAGTACACTGATAGCAGTTATGGAGCCTGGTGGGGTGTAATGCAATGTTGGCTATTAGGGAAAGGGTTAACACAGAAAACTCAAATTCTTCATCCTATCAAGGAGTGCCCCGACGAGAACGGAGGAATCTACTAGACAACAACAAGACTACAAGTTTCTTCCATTAATTGATTCATATAGTTTATTCCTTTTTATGTATATCATTAATACATTATTATTCTAAAATTAAATTGTCATCATAGAAATATTATATTCCGAAGAGGAAGACATTCTATATATCAGTATATTTCCATAGCGAATCTTGTTGATGATGATATTAATAGTAAAAGCTCTCTCTTTCTTTCTCTCTCTCTCTTGAGGTGGTGGGGTTCTTTACAAATTAAAGACTAATGGACTATTAAAAAATATAGTAATCACATATGGGCAAGTCTTAGAGTATTCTTATGATTGATAAAACAAATATTTTTTTTATAGTTAAAACAAGGAGTAAAATATAGCAACAGTTATTTTATAGGAACAAATAATTTGTGCTTATGGTTGAAAGCATGGGACCAATTTAGAAGTTGTTTGCAAATTAGATTTTCTACTATCATCATGTATAAGTTGCGACAGAATCGGCGACCTCTTCACTAACTACTTCTCTTCGAAAAAGATGGCCTTCTTTTTTTTTAATTAATAATTAATTGTTTAAAGAAGCAGCAATACGGGTATCTCTTTCTCCATATATATAAGGTGCAGGTTGCATGCAGTTGTTCATGCATCATTACATTTTTTTCAGCTATTTGACAGTTAACCAGAAGTTCTCTAGCACGTGCTATACTTCTATGTGTTGGTTCACAAGCACTCTTTGAGTGGTTGCGATCGTATATAAAAGGGCATGGACCAATTATATTATATTCATAATGTTTAAGGACCTGTCCAATAAAGGGGACAGGAAATAATCATGCACATGAAATTTAAATCAGAAACATTGAATATTGTCCAATATGGATAAGATTTAGTCTGTCTAAATAAAAATTTATCACACCTGTTTGAATTGTTTGACATGCATGCCAAATACTAAACAAATAAACAATTTTAGTTCTTTTTAAAATAGCAGCTGATTATCCGAGATCCTGACTGAAGTTCATAAATTAATACATATATACAATCAATAACTTTGACAGTCACTTAATATGTATTGGAAATACAATAAAAATAAATAAATAAAAAAGCCTACAAAGTTTTGTTAATGAGAAAAATAGATATTTCTCTCTCTCTCATTAGGTACTTTCTTAATATCTTAAATATCATCTGTAGTATGTGTACATTTTATTTAGTTTGGTGGGTAAATGTAAAACTTTAAAATAAATACTCCAATTAAAATATATTGTGTTAATTAACACAAGTAGCAGAGTACTAGATATCAGTACAGCACTGTTATCATTTTTTGTATTGTGATTGTTATTATTACACGTAATCATAAAAATATATTTATAAATAATCTTCATTACAAAAAAAACTTTCTCCCATTACAAGTGCCATTAACAGTGGTCTCGATGGAGATCGCAGAGTCCGTTGCTTTTTCAGGGGGACTGCAATTTAGTATGTCCCCATTTCCTGTCGCTCGCTATGTTTATTTCAGATGAACACGCGGATTATCAGATATATGTGACGATAAATATTGTTAACAACATAAAGTTTTTGCATATTTCTGGACTTATAGTCAAATCAAGCTTGCAGGTATAAAAATGTCATGTAAACCGTGCTTACTGTATATCGCATAACGTAATCCGCAGATCGTGGATCGTATGGTATCAGATTATAAATGCATCGCATCGTATCGAATCATAAAGGTAAATCAAACTTGCTATCGCACATCGCATATCACAGATCGTATATAGTTCGTATTTCAATCGTACATCAATCGTATTTTTGACAACTGATACGATAGCACCACTGTACTTCTTAAGGATCATTCCTGTAAAGTTTCATCAAAATCTGCTCAATGGTTAAGGAGAAGATGTTCTTTAAATATTTTTCTATTTTTAGCTCTGGCTGCCATCTTGGTTGGCAGACTGGAACAATTTCAGCTATCTTTGCTCAGTACCACCCATGGATCCAGACCTGTGAACTCTCCCGATTTTGAGTGGGAGCTACCGATAATTGCTTGCATCTCCCGGTCTACCGACCAACACCACCAGAAATCTACCGCCTTTGATCTCAAGGCCCCCAATATACCGCTTATGAACTTTTGGAGCACTAATTGCTCCCCTACCGAGCTGAGGTGTATGCCGATTGCGTAAGTTGATTCGGCTATTATCGGAATGCGATCTCGTTTAGAGCGTGATTTCAGGGTGGGTGAGGAGTGTCAGAAATACCTGTGTGTCACTTCGCCGTGTATTTGGGTGGTATTTGGGGGGGTTTGGGGAGAGGATTGAAGATGATTAGCCACTGACATGCACATGTCTGCCTGGGGAGGGTTACCTGATGCATGTGGCATTTCACATGAAAAAAAAGGTACATGTATTGGCCCATTATGTGCAGAAAGTGAAAGTTGAAAATCTAAAATAAGAATTTTGAAATATTATAGTGGGCCCAAATGGCTTAATTTTACCTAGTCCTTTATGTTTATTTTTATGTTTATCATCTGGTTTATTATGCTCTCTTATTTTGTTGTTATATTTCTGAATATTTTATTAATTTATTATCTTGATTTGATATTTTATTTAATGTTGTAAGTAATTAGTTAATAAGTAATAAAAAATGAAATAAAAGTAAATGAATAATAAAAAAAATGTGTTTTGTTATTACTGTAGTGCGAAAAAAACGCGCTGCGAAAAATCTCCCTCTCACACAACCCAATCTCCCACTTTGGGAGCACAGATCTCCCACTTTCAGACCGAATAAAGTTCACAGGTATTTGGATCATTCCTGTAAAATGTCATCAAAATCCGCTCAACAGTTTAGGAGGATATGTAGTTTATAGATTATTCTTTTTTTAGCTTTGGCAGCCATCTTGGTGGTTGATCAGAACGATTTAAGCTATATTTGAGCAGTATCACCCAAAGATCATTCCTATTGAGTTTTATCAAGTTTTGAAAGATTTTTTTTTTATTTCTAGCTCTGGTGGCCATCTTGGTTTGTGAACTGGAACAATTTCAGTTATCTTTGCTCAGTACTACCTATAGAGCATTCCTGTAAAATTTCACTTAAATCTACTCAGTGGTTTAGGAAGAGATGTCGTTTAAAGATAATTATATTTTTAGCTCTGGCGGCCATCTGGTTGGCTGACCGGAACGATTTTAGCTTTTTTTGTGCAGTATCACTCAATGATCATTCTTATTGAGCTTATCTGCTTAGCGGTTTAGAAGGAGATATCATTTAAAGCACAAGTTGACGACGGATGACGGACAAGGACAGATCACAATACTGCACAAAGTGCTCAGGTGAGCTAAAAAATCAGACTGTCTTGTATATTCCATTAAGATATTCATAGAAGCAGTTCATACTGGAGATTTCTTGCTTGATATTATAATACCATGCCACTGTGTCATACTACAGTACATATCAGAACAGACTTACCAGATGAAGGTTGACTAACCATGCCCCCAGCTTTAATGGTCCGCAGTTCCTCCTTCAGGGAGTGAATCTCCGCTTGCAGCTGCTCCACATTACCGCTGGCATTTTCA